>CAHIKZ030005613.1:900000-1042500 GCA_903632075.3 Acanthosepion pharaonis
ATATATGAAAGGGAAATATATGATTGACAAGAACAAAATGAGCCTGTATTTATTTTTATGTGTATTTGATATTTTTTCACTTGAGATACTGTTTTGAAAGATAGAAATCTTAATATTTTTGAGTGAGTTGAAGAGTGAATTGATTAGTTTGTAATTTAGAAAATTGGATGTTTATTAAGTATGACTGAGACAAAATTCTTTTGATGAAATCAGGTAAAAAATTTCTTGAGGAATAAACTGCCTCCATTATGAATATTAATTCCTCATGATACTATAAAACACTTCACTGATTTGAAATATCACATTTTGTTCAAAACCATATAATAATTGCCATATGCTTTAGTAATTTAGGAATTTACTAATTCTTGAGACACATTTAATGGTTGTTACTTGTAAGAGTAAATTTAATTATTTGATTGACAGTGCAGGAGTTAGCACACTTTATATATTTTTTTATCTATTTTGTGCACATCTCAGTGTCATGACTAAGCTACTTATGGCTTAGTTTCTATATACAACATATTGTCCATACAGATTAATTAATGATTAGTTTTACAAATATCTTATTGCTTTAGTTTTGTCTCCTTGTGTGTATGTGGGAAATATCATTATTAAAGTTGTCATCCATTCGAGTTAATAATGCAAGAGAAATTGGTATTTTTAAGGTGTTAAATAGAAAGTTAATAAGCATAATATATTACATTTTTAAACGTTTTTGAAAATACTTCTGATAAAGTTTCAATTATGCTGCAAGGTTTTCAAATCTGAAATGGATGTTTTATCATATTTTATCTGAAGTGAATTTATTTTTTATATATAATAAAATGAATATTGATCTGAAGTAATTTGCAATGGGATTTTTAAAATTTTTTTTATAAAATTATGATTTTGTAAATAGTCATAACATAGTTACTATTCAGTATGTAAAGTACTTTCAGTTTTGAATAGCACATGACCACCCCAGAAATTAATTTTAGATCTATCCTAAATATTGATTATACTGCATCTGTTGAAGAAAAGTAAAGCAAGTATCTCTTCCTTAAACATTGCATTTATTTTAATAGAAACATTAACAGTCATAAACTTTTATATAACATGAATCTGTTATACTGACCGACCAACCAACCAACATATTTTAAAGTATGCACCTCTATCTTTTAACTCCTAAATATCTTTTAGGATTTTCATGGCATTATCATTATTAGCTTTATGGCTAATCTCTTTATGCCTTACCTAATTTCTATTGTATTTCTCTAGACATCTAATTCATTCTTTACATTTTATATATTTTTTATAATTTAACAGAATTTATTTATTTAATTGTTACATATAAGAGCTGGGTATGTATGGGTGGGAAATCAGCGAGTCAAATTCATATTCCAACTGAGGTTATTGCATTCACTTCACACTAATGCCTTTGGGAAAATCATGAATCATCTCTCCTTCCTCCAGTCGTGAGTCAAATAGAAGGGCAGACTAAGCTGTTTAGCTCTGGTAGGTCAACTAGTTTAAGAGAAGGACAACTCTGAATTTTGCCTTCTCTACTTGTAGAAATGAACTCAACTAAAAGGAGTATCTTTGGAATGAACTCAACAAAATGGGGTATCTTTGATTTAATAGGTAAAGAGATAGTGTAGCAACTATGGCATGTAAACAGGTTTTATACTTCTTTTATAAGGGGGTGCTGAAAATTTCTCACTATGAACAAGAAGCCCCCTTCTCAAAAACCTTTTATTTAGTCATTTCATCAGATTTTGAGAAGTGCATTAGGTTGTGAACCTTTCAGCATCCTCTTGTGTGCCTGCATGTATGCATGTGCGCACACACACACACACACACACACACACACACACACACACAATGGGGGCTTATTATATCTGTAGCCAGGCATGTAGTTATTAACTGAATTTTGAATTTAAACTTTTAACTGTATAATGTTTGATCTACATGATTAATAGTCACTGCAAAATTAAGTGTATTGACAAAGAAGTTTATATTGTAAAATTGGTTGTATAAAATAAAAATGCCTTTTTTAATGATTATGCAATGAACTTATTAATGTACCATCACTCTCTCTTGTATATATATATATATATATATATATATATATATATATATATATATATGTGTGTGCATATGTTTTGAATATTTATGTATGCATTTTTATATCTGTTTTGCATGTTAGTCAGTATTTATTTTTATTTTCTGCAAACAATAATTTATTTCTTTTAAAATGATCAAAATTTAATAAATGTACATGATTGCGTTTCTTTTTTGTTAATTTTAAATTACAGGCTTTTTGCCAAAAGAAACTAATTTTGTAAATGCTGACAAATTTTAACAAGTTTGTGCTATGCAAGTCTTTTTAGAAAATGAATTGTTTTTGATTTACCTTTTCCACTTTAAAAATAAACCAAATGTTAGCTGTTTTTTATTTAATTTTAATGAATTAATACACACAATTTTAAGTTACTGGAATGTTTGCATAGTACTGCAAATGATTGAATGACTTCTAATTAGATTTGAGATGGATACTTCTTATTTTTATCATTATAACTAATGAAAAATTGCTGAACAAAAAATAATGTTTTTATGTTAGTTTATGTACAAGATTAAAATAAACAAATGAATTGGTATTTATTTAACACATCACCTTTCATGCACAAAATTGTAGCTATTAGTTTAATTGCCTTTATCAATGAAATTCCCCTTATTTCTTAAGTACTGGTGTCATTTTTGTAGTTGTCATTGATCTTTTTATGTAAGTTCTTAATTATTGACCCATTTTTTTATTATATAAATATATATACTAATTGCATTGAATATACTAATATACAATGAAATATTAGTTGAAATGACACCTTGAGATAATGTTTTTAATAAATATTCTATAATTAATTTGAAACAAAATTTAAATGAGATAAGCTGTTCAACAGAAGTTAAACTGGATAATTCTTTAAAATTTTAGAAATGCAACAATCTATACAGCTCAACTGATCTCATTTAATTTACTTTAAACTTAAAATTATTATTCATGGTTTTACTATTGGGTTTTATGTAACATTTTGACCGTTCTTGATCACTGAATTAGTCCCGATAAATTTTGCTTGATGAAACGTTTATATTAATAAGTTCTGTCAATGATACAAATTTACCTAAGAGAAGAAAAAGTCATATTTTAAAACAAGATTAAGAGCATTTCTCTTAGTGTTCAGTCTGATATTTGTGTTTGTGTATGAAAACCAGTTTTCAAAAGATCAAAAGAAACATCAATTTATTGTTATTTTTGTATTTTTATCTTTCATTGACTACAAAAGATTACATTTATTATGCTTCCCTTAAAGACAACAGTAACAAGGAAAATAGATTCATTGATGCTTTTAAAATGTCTAAAGGTAAAGTGAAAATTATATTTTTAAAAATTCTGGAAAATGATTTTCAGCAGTCTGTTTCTTTTTTCATATAACAAACACTTTTATTCTTTGAAGGATAAGGATAAGAACTTCTTTTGTTGGAGATAAAATATTTTCTGGACATCAGTAGTTACATAATGTCTTTAAATGAATTTTCATTTTATTGTAGTTTCCTAATGTTCAGGGTCATAGTAAGTGCATTATACAAGATTAATGATGAATAATTTGAAATTTAATCACATGGATTATTTTACAGCTATAATACCATAATAAGCTTTGTTCAATGCTCAAGCATGATGTTTAACAGATATTCTGTATAATCAATATTTGATTTAATTACCATGACCTTGTATTATTTATGTTTTTAAACACTACATTGTATGGTGTCTGTATTTTTTCTGACGTCTTTTGAATTTATAAAAAAAAAAAAAAAAAAGAAGTAAAACATTTATTGAGCATCAACACTTGTGAGTTATGCAGTCCAAATCACAAATTCTTTTTGTATTAGCAAATATCTTGTGAACATGATTGCCTTTTATAATACCATTTGTACACTTGCAGATAACAGTGTTGAGTTCTTGATTATCTAAAACTGAAAGGAGTCTCTACTGCTCTGATAGTGAACATGATAGGAAAATATATTTTCATGCAGTTTTTATAAGGAAATAATTTTAAAATGAAAATTGAAAAAAATAATTAGGTTTAATGACTTGTCATTTACTATTATAAATAATAATTAAAAATACATTGAATTGCAAACAAAAAGAACATAATTTCAAGGGAGAGAAGAAATATGTAAAACTAAAATAAAAAGCCTCATTTTTTAAGTTTGGTACTCTTAAAACTTGAAATATTTTTAGATATATTTGCACATGAGAAAAAAAAAACCTCCTCAGATTATTAAAAAGAACAAAACCATAAGTATTAACTTTACATTAAATTAATTAGTTAAAATATTAGTTAAAAAGAAATGTCATTTTTAATTGCTCTTTTGGTTATTTATTACTTTGTTTTGGATCAAAATACTAACATTTCAAAATTGTACTTTTTTACATGTTACTTTCTATTTCATAAAAGAACCTGTTATAAATCAGTTTTCTATTTGTAGGTCCGGATGCAATTATTAAAGCATGATCATTATTTCATAATTTAAATTAAGCCCTGTTACCATTGTGTACATTTTTATAAAATATGACTAAACTCACTAATGATTAGTTTCTCTATTGATGCAATGCTATAACTATCTTGTATTTAAATATTTTAGCTATTCTAATTTCAGAAACTGTGATCAGATTTAATTTCTTAAAATATATTTTCCTTAAATATAACCAATGTTTGTATTCGTTTCATATTGTTTTATATATAATTTTGTATTGAAACAATATTAATCCATTAACCGTGACAGAAATTTCTGTCATTCACAGTTGATAGAAAGAAATTTGTTATCTGCAGTTAATGACCTCAGTACTTACATGTGACCCCCCCCACACACACACATTAAGTCACTTTGCAGTATTTGTAAGAAAAAAAAAATGAATTATTAGAATGAATTTTAGAAATTTTGAATATATGATTTTGATAACTGTTTTCTATTTTAATCTGTTTTGGTAAAGATTAAAAATTTATTCATGAAGATTATCAGTGCTGTGAGAGCTTAAAAAAATAATTTTTTGAATTTATTTTTATGAATATTTGAAGTAAAATATCTCTGTAAAACTTCACTTCTTACTTTTCATGGTTGGCTGTATTCCTTGACATAACAGCATGGGATAAAATAGATAAGTGTCTTTGGTCATGTTCTCTTCAGAGGGGATTTTTGTTTAGGAGAGATATCTCTGAATGGTGAAACTGCTTTTGAATACCATCCTGAAGTTGTATTGATAGCAGATCTATGATATGCTTGCAGAGTAGTTTTTACCTTGAAGGTATTTTGAATGCTGTTTATCTCTTGTTGGAATATGTCTTTGTCATAGGTAATGATCTAGGCATGTACCACTTATGCCTGATATGAAGTAGAAAATCCCTTTTTTTTGACACTGTATAGATGCTAGGAATTGAAGTTATGTATTGTCCTGTGAATGTTGGATGATAATATATACTTGTTTTAGACCCATGCTTTGTGTGAGTTATTAGTACATTCAGGAAGGCCAGCTAATCTTCTTTTTCCATTGTATACTGTATGAAATGGCATGTTGAGTTCATATGATCCAGTATAAAGGTGTCATCCATGTAACTAATCTACATGGTTGACTTTTGTTGTGATGTTTCCTCAAAGTATTATATAATTACTGGAAATAATGGTATTTTGATAACTAAGACTTCTGATTGTAATTTATTTCAAACAACCAATAGAGCTTCATTTAAGAACCTTGGCTTACTTAATTGTCCAAGTTCACCATCTATTTGATATAAATGTGAACATTTCTGATGGCCTCCACAAAGTGTGTATAGTTCTTTATGTAGGTAAAGATACCTGTTAGTGATTGGATTATATTTATATGAAATCTACTCTGTGGATGACAGGCTGAGCCTTGATAACTATTGGTTTCAGTGGAATACTGTCTTTGGTAATTTTGTGAAAACTGTACATAGGTGGTAGTTTACTGTTACATTAGGTCAGCTGTCTGCTTTCATTCATTATAAAATAATCCTTGTTCTTGTTTTAGATCTGTAACAGTTTTCTCTTGGTTTTCAAAGTCAGATATTTTTACCTTGTAGGTACTATTCTCAAATAGGCAAGGCAATTTTTCAGAGTATTTCAACTTATTCAACATCACCATTGCCTTTGGTTACCTTGCCCTTGTCTGTTGGCAGTATGGTGATTTTGGTATCATCTGCAGAGTTTTGATAGCCATTTTTCCTCTCATGATGTTTGATTTGAGAGGCTTGACTTTCTTCAGTGCCTGTCTCATTTTATATCTCAACTTGTCAACCTGAGCTTAATGGATAATCAAAGGTGTCTCCTCAATAGTGGCTATGATGTCTAAGTATGGGACTTGCTTGATGGTGGTTGTGAATTTGAGGCATTTATTCAACACTTCTTCCTCAGAGTTACTTAACAGATATTTGCTGAGGTTGACAACTGCTTTCACCGGCTGATGGCATTGTTGTATCTCCTATTATCCTTTTCCAGCAGAAGAAGTTTCTGTATTTGGTGACATAAACTAATATTATTACTATGACATAATGCAATGACACACTTTATACTTTTAAAATTACATGTTATGGGGGAGTTAAATATAATCTGAACTAAATGTCAGTTCTCACTTTTAGTATTAGTATTTTTGAAAACCTAATGATAGAAATATATAAAAATATTTTATGTGTACCTATGTGTAGCACAAAACATTACTACTACTACTAATAATAATAATGATTATTCAGTAAATACTATTACTATAATTTGAAACATTTTTTAATTATAGTCATTTTTTAGAAAAAAGATTTCAAAACATTGCCATGAATTCACCAAAAAGATAATAAAAATGATAAGATGTAAACCAATAACTTTGTATTTTATAATGAACAAAACAACACTGCCCAATGTACTGAAGGGTAGTGTGATAAAAAGGCAAAATAAATTAAGGTTACAAGATCATTTTATTCACTCAAGCAGGCCAAATGGGTTTGGGAGGGAATGTGTCTAATGAGATTAGTCTAAGTGTGCCAGACACATTTGAAGCCTTATAGAAATTAAATTGATTTATTTATATAAATATTTTATTTGAGATCAATATCTTGTTTTACTGTTTTTTAGCATAAAAACCAAGAATATAATTCAGTTGATTTTTTTTTGCTGTTTTTCTTTTAATAACACTAGAAATGATTTTAGGATTAGGTATATATTTTACTCCTTTATTTTATGATTAATTGATATTTACATAAATATTTTGTTTGTTTTGATGTTTTATATAACAAGCTTTCTGTTAGAATTTGCAGTAAAATCCACAATACTATCTTCTACATTTGAACCATTGCATTTTAGAATTCAATAAAATATTATTGCATTTTATTTTATTTTTACTTCTGGTGTGCATTCCAAAGCTGTAGTTTGGCGAAAAGATTTGGGTTTCATACTTTAAAATAGAAGCAGCTTCTATTTTAAAGTATGAAACTTTTGTATAATTCTTGTATTTTTACACAGTATTTTGTAGGATTCTGAACTGATTATTTTTAGCCAGGCACAATCTCTGAGAAAGGAGAAAAAATATAGAAAATATCATCATTTGTGTTTTAGTGTTTGGTTTTGATCTAAATATACTGTGACTATGGCATTTTTACATTTACCACAAATATCAGCAATCAAATTATTCTGCTTGATTGATTCTTGTTTAAAAGAAAGATAAAAAGCAGTGTCATATAAGTACAAGATTATAATTCAAAATTATTGAACCTTTCATTCAAGTCCACTTCTTGTTTTTTTTCCTTCACTTTTTTTATTTTCTTTTATTCATTTTCACCAGTCATTAATTTTCAACTTTATTTTTTTTCTCTTTGGTCTAATTTTGCTGCATTTTCTTTGTTTTCAATAATTTTGATCATAGATTGAGATATTTGAAATAATCACAGAAAGAACAGGAGACTTTCTATTTAGCACATACCTTGGTCTCTTGTATTTTTATCTTCCTTGATGGCAGAGATATTTGCATGTTAAAGTCCAGTTAAAAGCCATGATTTTGAATGCTTATTTTCAAAGCAAGCAGATACTCTCCACTTATATAATTTACAAAATACTCCTTTTTCAATTAGTATATTAATGTATTTGAAAATATCCTCATATCTTCATGGTACACATCTCTGTCCTAGAGAAGGCATTCATTATGGATTAGTGATAATAAACTAGTCTTACAATTCCTTGATAGTGATTTATATCTTTTTGGAACTGTAATGTTGTACCAGATTTGTTTAATAAATATTTGATTGCTGACACATGTATATATATGTATGTCTCAAATTTAATTATATGACTTTATACAAGTATGCATACAATTATCAGTGTATGCATCTTTGCTTATATTTGAACCAATGAACATATTTGTGTGTCATTAATCAGCAATATGATATTCTTTTTAATAATGTTATAGATGGAAATAGAAATGTGATTTATAATTATATTTTAAATTACCCTAATAATGTGATGCAAAATAGTCTTAAAAATAGTTTGACTTTCATGTTATTGAATTTTTAGTTTTCTTTATTAAACTATACTGTAAAAATGTTTCACTTTGCTGGTTAAAGACTGCTTTATTGAATTTTTTAAATGAAGTGTTACCATTTTTACATTATTTCAGATTATTTTCAACTTGGAATGATAATTAGATAACACTTGTTCTTTAATTATCAATATATCATTTTTGCTAAAATAGTATTCATATCAAATGTCTCAAGTTTTATTTTTTATTTAAGTATGAAAACAGTTTAAGAATTTGTGTGCATTTTATCAAATTTGGCAATCTCTTTAGTATAGTTAACATTGAAAAATCATGTGCAAAATGAAAATAATTTATGTTGAAAGTTTTGAGTTAAAGAATTATTATATGCTGTAATATTTGGATGAGAATGTTCATCTTGGTTGTTTTACAACATTTTGGCTGTTGTACCCTCTGACTTTCTTTAATTTACTAGGCCATATATCTCTTGGATAATACTGTTGTGTAATTTTGGAGCCTTAAAATTAACATCTCTATTCTAATATCCTTACTCAGGTAATAGAATTTTTATGTGTTCTGACTACCACTAGGTTGTCCAAGAAACATATGGTCTAGTGGATTAAAGCATTGGTTAAAACATATCTGGTTTTCTGATAGTTGTGAGTTCAATCTCTGGGTCTGGTAGTCCTAAAATATCACATACTCTTGTTTAGTGGAAGAAACAGGCAAGTCATACAAAGGTAAATAAAACTGATTATTATTAATATTCTTTAAGCATGGAAAACAGAATGTGAACAATTTACCCTCATGGATTGAATAAGGGGTTTGGTTCAAAATTCCAAGAGGGTTAACAAGTACAATGACAGATAACAGAAGAAGGCTGGAGAGTACATGTAAATATAACAACCAAGATGAGGATGCTGATCTAAATAACAATGCATGTAGTGATGAAATAAAAATAGCTATTTTAATTCATTAACTGCATCTTTTTCATTTTATCTCATTAATTTAAGATTGCACTCTTTATCTTTGAGGTATTGTAAATTATATTCTGTAAACTCTAGACTTAAAATTGGATTTTGATACTTGTGCAAATTTGTTAAATCAATTTTTAACAGTTCTTACTCTTAATAAAAATTATACCAAGTATCTTGATATAAGGTTCTACAATTTTCTCAAGAAAAAGATGGCATTTTGATAGTATCACTAGTAGAAAATCTGTTCCATCAATAGGTTAAAAATAATCATTATTAGGACCAACCTAAGTGTTAAAGCAATAATTTTATCTTTATGTTATGTAACTATTTGAGATTCTTGTTTGTTTAAAATAAGATGTTAACAGCATCCACAAGTCTTTTAGTAAGATTTTTATCTTTTCAAAAACATTTTTTGGGGAAAGGCATCTATCATTTTTGCTGGCAGGTAACAATGTGAATTAAGTTGGAAGATAACAGCTGGTAGAACAAATTATTTCGTAAATTATTTTTTGATAACAATTCCTTTTAAGAGTGGAAAAATGAAAAGAACTGGAAAGAAGGGAAAAAAAACTATATGAAAATTATGACCAGTCTTACTCTTAAAATTTTGAAAAAAATAATTTCTGAAAATATTTTATATCCTCAAAAATAAAGTGTTACTCTTGAAATTTCTGAAATCTACAATGCATTTACCAAAAATAAACAACAAAGCTGTTTATATGAAAATTATTTACTTAAATAATTAAGTAAATATATATTTAATTATTAACTTATTTGTTAGCTGCTTAGTCTCACTCGGGATTTAATCAAAGAAACTTGTTGATGCCATTGTTTCATAAATGGATATAAGTAATGATAATGAAAATTACAACATTGTTCATCAGGTGTATCTTTCATGAATTGATTTTACCAAGAAAATCTATCAATAATTTATGATTACATTTGTAGGTGTATATCAAAGTCAACCCCATCACATGCGTATTTGAAAATCTTTGAAAAAGAGTTATTGTTTGCAAGTTTCATTTACTTAATTGAGATGGAATTATAGAATTTATGAACCATTCTATCACAGAAATTTACTACTTATGCCTTTCTCTCTTTTCTTCCTATCTATGGTTATACTTATGAAAATTTTTTGGTGTTTAAAAAATGATAGACTTCTATTATAATATTGGAATATTTGTTTTCTATCTCTAATATCATGATTATCATTTTATCAATAGAAAGAAAATTGGCAATGTAAAGCTTTCCTAACACTATATAACCCATGCAAATATGAAAGAATAAGAGAAAACTATTCTTACTTTAATTGACAATATATAATAGGTTTTGCTTCTATTCTTGGTGCAGCAATTATGAAACGATCCTTATTTTTATACCATTTTATTTACTGCCTTCTTGCTGACCAATAATGAGATCCAAATGATTGATATATATACTTTAATGTAATTAAAAACTGTTTTTTAAAAAAATTGGCATATATATGCTTGCACACACAATTGTTATTTTAAAATACAAAAGTTTTGATAATACTACAGGTATCTTGTGTCATATATTTTAACTTATATACTTTCACTAACTCTCACCTGTAGGTGCAGGCATGTGCACAAACACACACGTTTAATGTCATTAAAGTTTTATATTACTCATACAATTGTTTAATGTCATTAAACTTATTGTATATTTGTGCTGATACTACCACCAATGTCATGATGTATATTGACTAATTATATGAACCAGTGAATGCACTATATGTGGGTGTGAGTTTTTGTTTTTTCAATTTTAGATAAGTGTAAATCTATACAGTGAGGCAATTCTGAGAGAATTACAAGTCCTACTAGTATTCATTATTGGTGGTCACAATTTTAACAATATTAGATATGCAAATGACATAATGTTGATAGACACAGAAAAGAAACTACAAGAACTTATACAGAAAGCAAAAAACATTGATTACAAGAAGACAAAATGCATGGTTGTTAGCAAAAGAAACGGCTACATATGCAAATCACAAATTGGGGATACCAAAATCAAACAAATGCAACACTTTAAACATCTGTGAAATGTTTTAACATGGGATGGAAAGTGCAACATGGAAATTCCAAAAGCTGCCTTCCAAAAGCTAAGCAAAGTATTAAGATACAGTAAAATTTTGTTAGAAACAAAGAAAAGTGTACTGAACTGTCATGTAATATCAATCTTTCTATATGGCAGTGACTGTTGGACAATCTCCTTATGGATGAAGAAGAGAAATGTTATTTTACAGAAGGATGAGAATATCATAGACCGAACATGTGAGCAATGATGAAGTTTTAGAGAAAATGGAAACAAAAAGGACACTTATACTTAGAATTAGAAATAAACAATTGAAATTTCTAGGGTATATAAGGAGGAAAGAGTTCTTGGAAAATTTGACACTCACAGGACATATTAAAGGCAAGAGAGAAGAAGAAAATGCATAACCTACCTTGTGAGCTTGTGTAAATGGATGGCAGAACAGTTTAAGAGAGATAATAAAAAGACAAAATTTATTAAGAGCTATAAAAG
This sequence comes from Acanthosepion pharaonis, assembly GCA_903632075.3. Lineage (NCBI taxonomy): Eukaryota > Metazoa > Mollusca > Cephalopoda > Sepiida > Sepiidae > Acanthosepion > Acanthosepion pharaonis. Next base: position 912,088 of record CAHIKZ030005613.1, read on the forward strand.
ACAGGAAACTATTGAAAGCCATGATTGTCAATGTCCTGAAGGGACACTGCATATAGAAGAAGAAGAATCTTAAAAGCCAGTGTACATTATTATTGTTAGTTGACTTTTCTTGACATCAAAATTTAGTTTTTACCTCAACATTTTTTTAATGTTTGCAACTCTTTCGGCAATGATAATTTCCTCTTAAGAGACCATGATTTTTGATTGGTAAAAATAAGTCAATTTGAGCATTTTTTATGTTTTACATCTACATTTGTACATTGTCTTACATTTATTTATATAAATAAAAATAATTCAATTGTACAAATGTGTTTATGTTTATAGTTATTTACTAGACTTAGCTTAGTCTAATGAAAGTAGTGGATATCCAGTGAGAACTGAAAGTAGTAATGATCTTTGAGTCTAGTTAACTAGTCATCAATGTATGCTTTAGAGCAATCTTAAAATTTATTATAAAAGTTATATAATTTTAATTTATGCAAATAGTAGCTTGAAAACCTAGCAAGTAATAATCTATCAAATGTGACAACTAAATAGTGTTATTTTTTATATTTATGAAATATGAGACATAATTTGTATAATAACTGAATAAAATGGAATATTATGATGCTCTTGTTTTCTTTCTTTTTAGTTAGAATATATTATCTGTTTTTGAGTCAAATTATGTATGAGGGTGGCTGAGAACTTCTCAGCCAAACCAAGAAAGAATTCTGCTGTTTAATCATTTAGTTAAGTTCTGGGAAATACATTAGGTTGAGAAATTTTCAGCACCTCATCATATGTGAGTGATATATCAGATACACTTTTGGTATGTATGCCATGCTCCAAAAGGTGTTGCAAATGATGGTGAACTATTGAATATTTGGCTTGAATTCAGTTTCTGAGTTGATTCATCAACCCTAGCAGTTCAGATAAAACAGATCATTGTTAAACTCAACAGAATAACATTTAGTCATCTCGTTTTATCTGAAGTCAGCTTTTCATAAAACTACCAAACCATCTTCAGCATTTTATTTCATTTCAAGAATTTATACAACATGAATGTTTTGTATTGTTTTTTACAGCCTTTTCTAAATCCAGAGATCATTACATATATCTTATGTGCTTCATCAATACTTTCAACTTCAGGAAGGTCAAGCTAAGCTTGTTTAATCATACTGAAGCAGTATAAATGGCTTAAAACTGTATGAATATGTACTAGTATTGTTATATTATCATCTAGAATATCAAAAATATTATTCAATCAATAGGCAAGAAATGTATTTGAAGATTGCTCATCTCTTTTTCATTCTAAGTAAAAGCAAACTTGTTTTAATTATAAGAAACTATAACAACAGAAACATTAATACAAGTTCATCCTGAATCCAGCCTCTGTTGTAGCAGAAAATAGATGTTCAAATAAAAAAAAAAGGATGAATTGTATATATTTAAAAAATATTATAAATCAAATAAAGTATTTTTCAAGATATGAGTTGAAACTTGAGGAAAGAGTTTTTCTTTCTTGTTTCTGTTCATGAGAAAGTATGATTCATTTTAGTTTTAGAGAACCACCCTCATTCCATCTATATTCCATTGATGAGAAGTAAGTTCCACTTGAGCACCTTCTTCCTGTGAACCACTGCTCTGTGGAACTGACTCCCAAGAGAATATTTTCTGATCACTACAATCTTAATCTGTTCAAGTCTAGGGTTAACCGTTCTCTTCCCCACATATCCACATAAACTGTGCTTCTTACTCTGTAACCATTTACCTCAAGTGGAATAAATAAATGAAAACTAAATTTTTAAAAATTGTCTACTGTCATAAATAAGACAATATTTCTAAATGATTATCTGATATAATTAGAAGATCGGAGAAAATATTAGTTGAATGATAATTCATTTTACTTGGATGGTTTCTCTGCTATGTCCTTTCAGGATGTGGATGATTTCTTTAATTACAAAAAGTATTTATAAACCATAGTTGGCTGTTTATTCATATAGATGATACTTTTTTGTATGTTAATTCTTTTCTATTGATCAATATACTAATATATATATATATATATATATATATATATATATATATATATATATATATATATATATATATATATATATATATATGAGATAACAGGTCAATGCATTAATCTGAACTTATTGTACTCTCCTGGAAACCTGAACAATTGAAGGATTTTCTTGCATATATACACACACTGCTTCTTTGGTTTAACCCAGTTATTCTTCTAAGGTGAAAGCAAACATCTAAATTCACTACTGATGTCTGTCTGAGTCATGAAATAAAAATCAATATTTCTAGATACATCGTTATTACTGTTGGTCATTATCAGTAAGATGGATGTTCATTTAGTATTATCTCAAGATTGAACTATTAGATCTTTATGCACACAAACTTTTGATATGCTATATTGAATTTTAGAAGGTAGTTTATTATTTTTTTTTTTACTGATATTTTCTCTTTTAATGCATCTGATAAATATATTTATTTAAAAATATTATATATATCGCATAACAGGGTATGCTAGAAAAGGTTCTCAATTAAACCCGCTTCTCAAAATTTGACAAAATGAGCAAACAATTTATTCAGAGTTTTTTTCTCTTGGTCTGGCTGAGTACTTTTTGGGATTTCCTCATATGTACCTTTTAATTTTGAAATCTATATGACTACAGAACATAATTTATTTTCATAAGAATAATTTGCTAAAAGAAGCAATTACATGGTGTAATGGTTAGCAAACTTTTCTCGCTAGAACAATTACGACTGAGTAGTGAGTTTGATTCTCGCTAGCTGCCCCATACTTTTGGTCATGTGCCACATCTAAGCTACGCTTAGAAAATCCTAATGATAGTTTATTTAAATTGCAATTCTACACATTTTTTAAATAATACATATCTTATTTTTTCTTACACCTCTCTGTTATAGTTTTTAAAAAAACTTTTATAAGTTATTATACGATTTTATGCTTTACAGAAATTACATTAGTCAGCTGTATCTTAAAAGTTGAACATAAAAAATCTATAATTATTTTACAGATACATTCTCAATACTATAATTAAAAATATAGGGGCATAATACCATAATAAATTTTCACTAAATGGCTTGTAAAATGTAATATCTGCAGATATCAGAAAATACATCAATTTGTTTTCTCTTATTTCACTAAGAAAGTGCAGGCTTCGTGGCAGAGGTTTGAAATATAGTCTTATTTGAATGTAAAAGCCAGGGTATGAAAGCATGTACACTTCATCAAATGTTGTGACAGAATCTTATAGGTAATCTACAAGAATATATAAATATAACTAGTTCACATAAGTGGTACATTGCCCAAATGAATTTATCGATTTCTTAAAATATGTTAGTAAGGGTTTATAAAATATTAAAGTATTTTTAAAATAGTTTTTGCAAATAAAGTAGTATTTTTTAATCAAATGATAGTTTTGCAATATATGTATAGAGTAGGTCTATGTAAATTCTATTACTGGTGTATTCTTTGATAAAAGATAATTTTGTGACGTGTATATAAAGAGACAATCTATATAACTCTGTCTATGCTTATAAGTAGTATAATTAGTATAAGAGTATATTTGCGGAATATAAAATGACCTTGATTGAGAGTTAAAAGCTTTGGGATACCCACTATTTAATGTTTTTCTGCCTTGATTTATCCTGTTGGGTTGTCTAAAATGTGTCTTCAGATTTTCTTGGTAGATACTATTAGGTGAATTTAAATCCAAAAATATCACTGCTGATTTGTGAGAGTTTCGTATCAATTTGCAGTCAAAAAATGATCAAAATTAACATATATTTCTTTATTGATGCAAACATTGGAAATGGGAAGAAAGTAAATATTTTTGGAATATTATGCAAACATCTAAACTGTCAGGTAAAAATATAATTAAAATGGAATAAAAAGGTTTTGTCTGATTTATGGAGAAGGTACTATAAATGATTGCAGACATCAAAATTGTTTTGTAAAGTTTTGGACTGTAGCTTTCTTTCTGAACAATAATATATAATTGGGTAAGTCAGTTAAAGTTGATAGTGTTCTAATCATGATATTATTTCAGAATATTTAATGTTATATAAAATGGGAGATAGCCAACATATGGAAAATATCCAAATCAATTATTGAAAATCATTTGCACCAGTTTGTTTTTATATTAATTTCTTTAGTGTGATTTCCACATAAAAGTAAGGAAGATAATAATAATAATAATAAAGAAAACCTATTGGACTGTGTGTAATGTAGACATCATGAAAATGTTCCATTTTTGAAACAGATTTAATTACAATTATGTGAATGCTTTTCAACAACTTGGAACATAAAAGATCAAAGTAAAAGCTACCACTAATGATACTAGAGGCTGATCTTTATCCAAAGAAGATGTGTATATATGGAAGGATTGGAAGAGAGTTCACTACTATATGGTTCTTGTGGAGAACCAAATGATTGATTCAAATAAGTTCTACTTCCAATTAGACCAATTGAAAGCTATTAACAAAAAGCTTCCGTCTGGAATCAGTTAATAGAAAGGGTGCAATATTTCATCAGGATAATGCTAGACTGAATGTTTCTGTAGCAAGCAGGCCAAATTTGTTATATGCTTGACTGGGAAGATTTCATTCATCCATTGTAGTCACCAGATGTTGCACTTTTTGATTATTTGTTTTGGCCTTAAAAAAAAAAAATCTTTTAATGAAAACATTTCAATTCCATCGAAGATAGTAAAAGACAACTAAAGCAAAGAAATTGGCGGAAAGATGGCAATGGAACAAAAGTTTTAATATATATATTTTTTTTTTTTTTTTTTTTTTTTTTTTAACCTAACAAACTTTTTGTGCATTCTATATCTTATATGTAGTCATGAAAATTTAAAAATCAATTACTGAACATTAAAGTTTTGTTTTTGATGAGTATAGTATTTTATATTAAATGAGTGAAACATGTTTACTATCACTGATTTTGACAATAGAAAAAATCACATTCATAGGTAAATCTTTAATTTTAAAATTTGTAATACCCATGAGCTATGAATGTCTATCATGGCTTCAGTTAATTTAGAAATACAACTGCAAGAGAGTTTGGATCTTTGGTCATCAGTTTCTATGAATTGGAAAATTTTCCATGGTCTTCTGAAACAAGTACTGAAGATAAAGAAAAATATTTTCTTTTTGTTAGATACACTTGTCAAGTTAAATTATTATGGCAAAAATTTCATATCAGTATTTTTTTAATTTTTTTTGTTATTTTTACCTTCTGATTAAGCATTTACATTCTTAAAAACTTCTTTTAAATTGCATTCTTAAAAACTTCTAGCCATTTATAGTATTTGAATTTTTTAGAAAAAAAGATTCAAAAGAAACTTTGATAAAATTATAAAATAATTTAATGAAAAATGTATCAATTCTTTTACATGATGAGTTGAAATTTTATAAATTAAAAAAAAAATTGTTATAAAGTTTCAACTTGATATTTTGTCCATGTTATTGAAAATATTAATATTATTTGATATTATTTAACTTTAATCCCACCTTTATTCTTTTTTAAATGCTATCTTGTATAATATAACATTCCAAGATAATTAGAAACCATATTCATCATAAAAAAGATAAATATACCATTTCAATGTGAAGTAAATAAAGCTTATATTAAATGACAAAATCATTTTTAGCATTGTATTAATAATAAATACAGTTAATAAGGAAAATGTTTACTTCCATTCCTTAATCCTTACAGAATGCCTAACATAGCCTAGGTTCTTTATCAAGAATATGATACATACTTCTGAAAAAAGCTAATATTAATATATAAAATTTTTGAAAAAGTTTGAAAATAAATTCTTTGTGTACTTCTTCAATTTAAAGATGATTCATTTCAGTGACTTTGCAAAATTTAGATATGTTCTTCAGTATTTGAATCTTTTGCTATAAGAGGGTTATACTTTTTCACATTCCCCAGAGGAATCCTATTACTACAGGTCCCATTCCACCAAAATATGTTTGCAGAATAAACTCTAGAAACCTAATGCTTGTAAACGCTTTTTAAAATATTGAGGTATTTCACTGGCATGCCGTTGATATGTTGGGAGTGGAAAATTTGTAAATAATATTTGTAAGAGTTACATTTTGTTTTTTGTTTTTGTTTTTTTGGTATGAGCAATTTTTGTTGAAGGTACTCCAAATTATTTTTCTTTCTTCTCTTGTCAACTTTCTAACTGAAAAACTTATAAGACCTAAGTACTGCAAATCCTTGTACACAAAACAAGACATATGGTAGGCCTAGAGGTAATAGCTGTTTATTCATAGGGTTCTTTCTTTCAGTAACAATTTAGTATAATCACAATATACCTATTGCACAACTGTCAAAAAAAGTAATGAGTGTGCCAAATTTTAGCCCACTAGCAATTTTGCTATCTGTATAATCTGTGCACACACACAGTCATCTTTATTTAAAACACCGAACTTAGCTCAAAGTTATTAGTAATTTATTATTCTAAATTTATATGAAAATGTTAAAAATAATCTATTTTCCAATATTAAGAAACAAATAAACTAGGGATTGAAAGCTTAACCTTAATATTTTAATGGCAAAGCTAATAATTAGAGACAATCATTTTATAAAATAATGAAATATTCAGTAACATTTCTTTTATTAACAAAACAAGAAAAATTGGTGACCTCCTCAAGTCACTCAAACTGATGTTGTAGTAAACCTATACAATACAAATAAAAACAAGAAAAATTGTTGATCTCCTCAAGTCACTCAAACTGTTGTAAACCTATACAATACAAATCTTTATAATATTAATGGATTTATTAAAAGTACTTTATTGATTTTGTGTGAGTAATATCTTGTTGCAGCTTTCAGCTCCCCTTACATAATGGATTTTTTTGTCAAAATTTTTGACAGGTTTCTATTTAAACACCCACATGTATGTTGCAATAAAATAATTCTTGAAAAATATATCACTTGCTTTTGTCTTGAATGCAGTGCTGCTTTTTACTTTTAACTATCTGTAGCTATTAATGTTGGTGACAGAGTTTCCTGGGATGATGTAGCTTGATAAAAGATGTTTTTTGTTTGCTATTTACTCAACTATGTGGAATTTTTCTCTTAGCTAATTCCATCGAAAGTCAATCTTGAGATATATTGACTTCTAAAATAGATATCTACTACACTTTTAGTTTGTAGAGTACAAAATGAACATGAAAACATTTCATGTTATTTTTACTCAGTATACAAAGAATTGAATCTTATATCTAAAAAGCGTTAATTTAGATTTGCATATTGTAAAGAAACATTGCCTTGTCTGAATATAATCGTTAATTAAAAGCTTCTTAGTTGTAACCTGTATCATTCGAAAAAGGTCTTTGCTGGCTAAACATCTATTCAAAGTTCTCTGGCTGAAATATTTCTTCAGTTGTTTATGGTCAAAATGGGTGTTTTTTTTCTTTTATTTAAGTAAATAAATTGTTGTAACCTAGAAAAGGGTTACTGAGTGAGGAATAACCAAAACAGAGGTTGGAAATGAAAGGATAATCTTTATAACATCAACAAAATACAATTCTCACCAGTTGCGTGAAGTAGGTAAACCACTGCTAGTAGTGGACTACTTAGCATATTACCCTCACTTACAATAGTGTCCAAACATATTTATGTGGATTAGGACATACCCACTAATATTCATAGGTATGGTATAGAACATAAATAAAAATCCCAAACTCAAAAGCCAGTATTGTATATATTTATATAATTTTGTATTTTATTCTAATTGGTTTCCCAGAAATAATATAAAACAAAACAATTAAACACAAAATTATTTCAAACCATACATTGAATCACAATAAAACACATATCTACTTTATTTGAATGCACCTCAAACTGGTATAATGGTTAACAAGCTTGACTTGCTAGAACAATTATGACTGAGTAGTGAGTTCGATCCTCTCTGGATTCCTCATACTTTTGACCTTGTGCTACATCTAAGCTATGGTTAGAAAATCACCATATCACCTTTACTTGAAAAAAATCTTTCACTGCCCCAGTTTATTTTCTTTTGTCTTTTTTTTAACTATTTGCAAAATTAATCAATTTAATGAGTCTCTCTCTCTTTTTTTTAATTTGTGTCTATAATTAAAAAAAAATTCCCTCAGATTACTACAGTCCAAAGAAAGATAACTGAAATGTTATTTGTAAACAAAAAGTTTTCTTTTCATTGTTGAATAATGACACTGATATATAATTTGCTCTTGTATAATAAGTTTAATAAATGAATACAGATAAAGTGATTTGTTAAATCACTTATTATTTTTGTCAACCAATTATTTAAATGTATACTGTTTTAATTAATTACAAGGTTTTTGAATAGCTTTCTTGAAAAATATAAATTCTTTTGCTGAACAAGATGCATTTTCTTGGCAAAACAGCAGCCTTCATTACTGGAAAGGTCACTTCTACATATATTCAGAGTATTTTATAATGGTTCAACCAATATTAGATATAATTTGTGTCATTAAATCTACAGATGACAACTATTATGAGACAGTAGTATTTGACTGTGTTACTAAAGTAACAGGTCAACTGCTTTACTCATATTAGCAAGTGTCCTAATTTTTTACGTCATCTGTGTTTAAAGTATGTGTTTGTATTTTCACCTATGCACATCATTCTTCTGATGAAATTTACTGATACAGATATATTCTTATCCCAATCACACACACAAACCACAGACAATTATTTTTTTGTATCAACTTAGCTATCTTAACAGGATTCTTGATTTGTAACTATTTCTTTATTTAATTTAGTATTTCATTTCTGTGATGAGTAATTTTCAATATTATTGCATTATTTCAAACTATTGTTCTCATCTTTGTTGACACTTATAGACACAACATTTTGAATACTACTACTACTAATCAACAGATATCCCATATCAGTCAATTAATGGACAACTGATGATGACCATAGGATACTTGGTCAAAATGTTGTCTATAATAACATCAGTATCAACAAAGATGAGAAAAATAATTCAAAATAATACAAGAATATATCTATACTTAATTAAAGGACATTCTTCCTTATTTACATTTGATAAAGTTAACCATAGAAATACTTAAATGTAAATATAATTGTAATATAAATGTATATTTGTAATATTAATTACAACTATTAAAATCCCAGGTATTTTAATTTTATTTCTGGAAATCAGTAGGTCATGAACATCTATGAATAAAGAAAATATGAATGCAAGATGCAAATATTAAAAGTGAAAGACATGATTTTAATATACAGACTTTCCATATTGTATAGTTATGGATGAGTTCAAATTGCTGTTGTCCCAATTCATCTTCCTAATTGTTGATTCAATGATTATTTGATGAAGTACTTTGAAATATTGAAGTATTGGAGATTAACTAGTTTACTATGATTTTCTCTCCTATGCATAATAAAATTATTAGTATTATACCATATAATCCTAAAAAAGTTTATTTTCAGTGTTTTTGTTTATTGATTAATCCAGTTTTGTTGATTTTTTTTTTTTTTTTTAAATTTATGATTTTTGGATATTTTGCTATTGAATTCTTACTTTCTAAAAAGTTAACTTTATATCAATGTTCAAAGTTTTAGGCCAAATTTAGAGGAGATTGTTGCTTATCAAATTTATCTTGAATAATGTTAATCTTCATTTTTTAATTTTAATCTTTATAGATTTTATTATGTATTTTTGTAAGTTGCAACGAATTAAAGCATATTAGAAGAGTTGGTTTTCTCACTTGTAATTACTTCTGATTCTTCAAAGGGAAATTCTTTTGCTGTTTTATTCCAACTATAACAGTATTCAACTTTTTTTGACTTGGTTCCTTCAGTAATGTAAAGATTTCAACCAATTCTTTTTACATACAGTGTAAGAATTTAGTTTTTCATATCAATTAAGGTGCATGCTATAATTAAATTTTCTTTTATCTTTCAGGAGCTGATTTATTTGGGATGTTACCTTTTCAAATGACCTCACAAGGCCAGTTAACATTTTAACTCCATCATCAGAAGGAAAATTAAGGATTATTCACCAGCAAATTTGGATGATATTTCTATTCCAAGGAATTCAGTAGTGACTGAAGGATTTATGAGCTTTTTAAAACCTATTAAGGTTTTTACTTGTTGGTGAGTTCAAATTAAATTTACTAATTATTATTGATCATTAAAACAGAAAAATTCAAATCTTATCTATATTTTTTTATCACCCAAATACTGAATCTGATCTTTAATGACAATCATCATCATCATCATCATCATCATCATCAAATAACTTATTAAGATTTGATATTTATTTAATATTGTATTTAAGCAAATAGTGCATATCTTTTGTTAACTCAACCCAAATCACAGTCAACTTAGAGAACTTGAGTCAAATATCAATTAAGTTTTGACTCTGCATACTCTCTTTTGAACCATCTCATGAATAATGTGCATATTTTTTGAACATCTTGTTAAATTCTTTCCTTTCTCTTAAACCCTTAAACTAAAACAAACAGTTTCAGGTTTAGGAGTTTAATTTATTGAATTGTTTACAATAATAATTGTATTTCTCTAGTACAAATGAATATATTAATTGTTAAGTAAGATATCTTTTGATGCCAAATTATTGTATAGTTATTGAATTTTCTGGAAATAATATGTAGAATGTTCTATTCTGATTACAAAAAACTTTGAACAACAATTAAAATTCATTGTTTTTAATTTCCAACAATTACAAAGAAATACTGAAAAATAAAAAATAAGTACAACTTCTATCATCCTGTCCTCTTAAGATTGCATTCAGTAATCTTATGAAATGTTGTAGCTTTTTTTCCAAGAATTATAATATGTTGGTCGTAAAGATTATGGATAATTCTGTTTCAAATTTTATTAATTTAAGTAAAATATCTGTTAAGTAACATTTTTAGGACTTCTTTTTTTTTAATTAAATTTAAATGTTATGAACAAAATTGTAGTACATCTCTAAAATGTGGAAATTAAGAAATACTAAAATTTAGATTTTACTTTTAATATTAATAATTGTGGCATTTATGTAATGCATCATTTACAGGTACTTCAACTGATTATTATTCAACCTTAAAACAATTCTTCTCTCTTAATGTTATTAATTATACTTATTGCATTATTGTATGCAAATTAGACAAGTATAAATAGAGAACAACTTGTGAACATAGGGAGGCTATGCCCAGCAAACCCTGTTGCTATTCCGTATACAGAGAACTGTACTATGACTACTACTACACAGAGATATGTAAACCATAACAATGGCATCGCCAATAGGATTATTAAATTCACTGGATGACCCAGAACACATAGAAACATGGATAAGAACTTTTGCTACATTTGTAAAGAGGAGAGAATGAGATAACAGATTTATTTCTTGGTATCACTGGGTGCAAAGCTGTAAAGAAAATTTTGACAATGTGTTTCCCCTCACGAATTAGAAGAAATGACATTTGAAGAAATTATTAAAATTATAAAAAAAGAACATAAGACCAAAGAAAAGATTGGTTATTGTTGAAAGAACCAAGTTTTTAGAGACAAGACAAGCACACAGTGAGTCCATTATACAATACTTACATAGATTGAAAGAACGAGCCGAGTATTGTGAATTTGAAAAATTGGGAGCACAGGAAATGACTATAGAAGATGAATTAATCCTCAGAACAACTGAAGGCATGCAAGACCAAAACCACAAACGAAAAATACTAGAATGTTTACTGAGTATTAGCATGAGTTTGGAAGCTAGCATCGAGTTTTTACAACAATTAGAGTTGATTAGACAATTTGATCAATCAAAACAATTATTTGAGGTGTACAGGACAAGTCTGACCGAATCCATCATTAAAAGTAGATAGTGTGGAAAAAAAAACACAAGAGAGACAAGTACAAATGTCTAGCTCTAGGAAAAATATGCTCAAATTGAAAAAAAGTGATCATTTTTAGAATGTATGCAAATATGAAAGGAAAATAGAAAGAGTACAAATGGTCAAATCCCCTCTGAAGAAGAAGCTGAAATATTTACAATGAATACACAAAAAAGAAGTAGAGAAAAAATAAGGATAAATGGCTAAATATTTAACATACAAGTTGATACAGGCAGTGAAGTCATGTTGATACCAAAAAATTTCTGGATAAAATTAGGAGGACCTAAATTAAAAAAAAAAGCACCATCCAATTAAAACAGTTTGATACAATGACTATAAAAATAATGGATACATTTCAGTTTTGAAACTGTCAAGTGTTTTGAAATAATTCCCATTACAGTTGTAGAATGCGAAAAAGATCATGGATTACTAGGAACTGATGTATTAAAAGTAGATATGAGACTAATCAATTCCAAGGAAGCAGAAGAAAATGAATTAGGATTATTGAAAAGCTATAAAGCAAGCATTTGAGTAAAAAAAAAATTATCACCCAAAATATATAGAGTCAAAAAAAGTTTGGATTCATATCCTACCAAATGAAACAAAGTGATACAACAAGATATACTAGAAAGAGTAACTCAAGGTGGTAGCAATTGGATGTCACCAATAGTAGCAATAAAGAAACCTGATGAAGATTTAAGGATATGTGATTACAAGATAGGGGTAAATCACCAGATATATTCAGGCTCTTTTCCTTTGTCAAATATTGAAACTGTGAGCCATGAGTTATCAAAAATGGAACACTTTGCAAAAATTGATCTCAAGGCAGCATACAACCAAATAGAAATTGATGAAAAATTCAAAGAAATCACCACGATAAACACCTCAAAAAGCAATTGAAAGAGTCTTATTAGGAAAAATAAAAAATACAATAATATACCAGGACGATATATGTGTAGGGGCAAGAACTAAAGAAGAATTAAAATATAAAACAGAGCAAATTTTAGTGAGATTAAAAAAGGCAGGCATAACTGTAAACTAAGACAAGTGTAATTCTGACTGTAAGAAGATATCATATTTAGGATATCAAATATCAAAAGAAGGCATATCACCCAACAATAGACTAACAAAGAAAATAACAGAAATAGCTGCTCCAACAAATAAAAAAGACTTTTTGGGGTTAATAAATTTTTATAGTAGATACATACCAAGATACAGCGACATAATAGTGCCATTTGCAAAATTACGCACACACACACACACACGCACAAAAAAAAAAAAGAATTTAACTGGGCACAAAAGCAAACTATTGCTTTTGAAACACTAAAGAAAATACTAAGGAACAATCCAATAATAAAAGTTTTTGATCCAAAAAAGAAGTAATGTTAACCACAGATGTGAGTGAAAAGGTGATTGCTGCTATTCTATCACAAAAAGAACACCCAATCATGTACATATCAAGAATGTTAACATCAGAAGAAACTAACTACTCGAATATTGAAAAAGAATCACTAGCGATTGTATGGAACATGTAAAGGGCACAAGACTTTTTGATAGGAAAAAATTCTTATTAAAACCGAACCACAAACCATTAGAATTCATATTTAACCTGAGAAAGGAATTGCCAAAAGTCATATTGCCAAGAATTTTAAGATGGGCAATAAAAATCATGGCATTTGATTTTGACATAGTATACGTAAAAGGGAACACTATCCCTCATGCTTTATCAAGATTACAGTTCATGAATGAAACAGAAGAAAAACAGGAACATGCTGAAGATAAAATAATACACTGGGTAGAAACAGATGTTCTTCCTCTAAATAGACTCAAAATAGAAACAAAGTAAAACCCAATATTAAGCAGAGAATAAAAAAATAATTTATAGAGCAATTGTTTGATGGCAGAGCGACCCTTTAAAGAAACAAAGCATGAGATGCCATAGAAAAAGGCATAATATGCAATGGGGATATAATAGTAGCTCCACAAATACTGAGAACAGACATATTAAAAGAAGTACATGATGACGTGCATTGTGGCATAACAGCAACACAAAGAAGACTGAAGTCTGATGGCCAGGATACTCAAAAGATGTAGAGTAATACATTAAGAGATGCCCAAAATATGCAGAAATAAAAAACTTCAAGCAAGCAAAAATTTACTCTTGGCCCAAGGAAGCAGAGCCAAGGGTTAGGGTCCACATGGATCACACACATATCAAAGATAGGGGATTGTTCTTAATATTAATGGACTCATATTCAGGATGGCCATAAGTTGCCAGAATAAAAGACAGAAAAGCCACCACAATAAAACAAGTACCCCAGACAATAGTCACTGACAATGCACCCAAATTTTGTGATGAGAACTTATGTGCATAGTTAAAACAGATCGGATGCATCCCATACAAGACACCACTATAACACCCACAATTTAATGGCATTGTTTAAAGAATGGTACAAATGATAAAAATGGGATTAAAAGCATTCTCACCACTTAATGAAAGCATAGAAGCGTATCTACCAAAAATGCTCCAGTTACATACAGATCCATTCCACATGCGAGAAGAAAACTGAGCCCTTCAGTACTAATGAGAAGATAAATCAAAGCCCCCCATAACTATGTCCTTTGCAGCAAAAGAAAAGGTATGGTATAGAAAGAATAAAGAGGCTAATCCAGAGGAAGCAAATTTCCTGATACAAAAAGGACACAACACAGCTATACTTGAGAAAAAGGGACGGCATATACTGGCACATGCAGATCATTTCAGAGGCATAAATGAACTGGATGATGTAGAAATGGAAGATCAAGAAGAGACAGAAAGTTACAAAAGTGGAACAGAGTAGGAAATGGAAGAAAGTGAGGATGAAAAGACTGATGAGTATGAAGAAGAAAATGAAGAGAGATCGAGATCACCATTAAAGAGAAAACAAGAATGACAAGAGGAAGAACAACACAATACGAAAATAATCAGGAATAGTAAAAGAAAAAACAAGGGTTTGCAACCTCTCTGATTCAGGGAGGTGTAGTATCGTATGCAAATTAGATAGACAAGTATGAATAGTGAACAACTGGTGAATATATGGTGGCTATGCCTAGCAAACTCAGTTGCTATTCAAGTCACAGAGAACTGTACTATGACTACTACTACACAGAAAGATATGCAAAACATAACAGTTTAGGGCAAGATTTCAAATCCTTTTCTAATATTTATATTATGATTTCAAACCAAAAACTTCTTTTTACAATACTGTAATTCCTGTTTGTGTTTTTATCATTTTTATCGTTCACTGTAAACTAAAAACCAATAACCAACTTCAATTATTTTAACCTATATTATATTTTATATAATGGGGTAAATAATAGGACAAGGTAACCTCAACATCCCTGCTGTAAAAGGAACCAGTAGAGCCATTGCCTTGAATGTCACTGTGAACCACAATTGTGAGATGGTGGGTAGTAGTCACCACAGTGGTGTTAAATGTGCTAACTGAATAAAATTATGATACTTTATATAAATATGAATAAAATCAGTTCAGTTATGCCATCATGATCAAATAGATAAGATTTCATTTTGAATAGTACTTTTAGATATTTACTAATCTTAGCTTAGTATGGTAGAAGCTCATAATAGTTAAATACTTAAGGAGGATTGAACTCACTAGCAATAGTTTGCATGACAAGATAAATAACTTTATGGCAAATGACTATTACTGTTCATGTATCAGTGGCAGTATTCATAAAAAGATGACTAAATTCTCTCTTAATGAATCTGATTTGATGTTTATGAATATTGAGTATTGAATTTCTTCAATTTTGATCACTTTGAGTTGTTGGACTTCTAAAGTTGCCTTCTAATTTTAAGTAATACTAAATCCTTTCAAAAATATCTGATGGGTATCGAGTTATTACGTATATTTTATGCATAAAATAGGAAGAGATATAAAAAGCAGTAGTTTTTAAAATTTAAAATTTTAATTAATGAAATTGAAATCTCAAATAGATTTTATCAAATTACCAAACATGGAAATTATAAAATGTTTCACTGTGCAGCCAGCCTTTGTATATAATTTATGCATAAAGTATTGATTTTTCCAAAGATTTATTTTCATTAATTAATTTTCTGCCTGTTTTTCACATTGCCATTTCTTGATCTTCCCATTACACAAGTGCAAGGTCACTATTTCATCTCAAAACTAAAAACTTACTGATAATTTTTTTTTATTTGTTTTGAGTGCATGTAAGAAAGATCTATTTGTAAAAATAAATTAATATAAGAATAATTCATGTTGATCTATCATCATAATTTAGAAATTCAATATTAAAGAAAACTGCTTTTTGTTAACTTTCACAATTTTCTTATCTGCATTCTACCTTAGACAAAGAAAGAAATTAACAGCATCACTTAGTGAAATATGATATAAATTAAACTGTTTGGAAATATTTGATTTCTTTGCTCTGGGTATTATTTGAAAAATGTCTTAATAGTCTGGATGGCCATATTAATTTAGATATTTTTATAAATTCTTTTTATTAATAAATTTGGAAAGAAATCAGATTTACTAAATTTACAAAATTAATATGAGTATATCTTATTTAAGCATTTTATTACAGTGGTAATTATAGGAATGAATTGTAAAGACAAACAATTTTTTTTTTTTTTTAAAAATATCCCTTTCTTTTTGTGTATTAACACATCCTTAAAGACACACCTGTAAATGTGTACTTACTATTGAGTTAAAATAATTTTTGTTCCTGCATGTTTTTATATATTTTACCAAAATCTTAAATACATAATATTTACAATTACATAAAAATAAAATATTACTTAAAGGACTAGCCATCTGTGAAGGAGATTAACCTTATTTGTATAATGTTAATCATGAGATACAAACCAATTCTCTATTTACTTGTTCCGTGTTAAAGATGGTACTAAGTAAAATTCTTTATCACTATGTTAATCTTTGATAGTATTTTTAATATCAATATTAACTCATGAGAGTTTGCAAGAGACAAATATTTATTTGCTTTGGGTATGAATACACAGGACGAACCTTATGACAAGATCTAAATATCTAGTTATTAAAGGAATGTGGAGAAACAACTTTCTGCTTACACTCACACCCAAATTCTACCCTTGTTTCATCACCATCATTATTGTACAAGGTTTAGAAAAAATAAGGTCAGCAGTTTAATTACAAGGTTTTTGAATATGTGCTATTGATTTTTTAAAATTTTTTAGAAGCATTTTCACTTTGATTTTATTACTAGTTTTACTCCATATTTCTTTTTTTTATCACAATACTCTGGGTTGATAAACTCTCTGACCAGTGGAAAAACTCACACAAAACCTGAATTAAAGAAGTAATTTCAAGTATGACTTGAACTAATATACTGCACTTGAAGAGTCCATCTTTTGTGGATATTGCTTTAACCACTTGGGCCAAAGAAGTGAGGATAAGTAGAAGACAGATCTGCAGTTATTTCACCAACCCTTCTTCTCCAAGTGTCATCATTGTCTAGGCAGTTTATTAGCAATATTATTACATATATTAATATTGTGGCATATAATATGAAAATTACACAATTAATCAAAACAATAAATCAAATTTCCAGGTGTATATTTTACAAGCATATCTAATCACATAAAATCAATTCATTTAAATTAAGAGTATATTATTTAAATCTTTGTTTAATTATATGAGTTTGAATACTATTCACTACTTAGCAGCAAACACAGAATTATGTTTTAATCTCTGCTTCTTCAATATTTTAGCCAGTGCATTGTGCTTTATGAAATATGCTCTTAGTACTTTCAGTCAACTTTTTTGCATTTTATATTCAATGGATCTGAACCCAAATTTCAAATTTAATAGTTAAACATGTTTTGCTTGTGCTCAGTTGATAAAATGTTGGACTGATGATAAAAAAGTGTTTAGTTCAAATTTTTTATAACTCGGTTCATATGAATAACACAATTGGTTTTTGTTGTAAGTTTAAGGATCCATGCTGATGGTGGTAAATAGCATAGAAAAATTGTTTATAAGTAGAACACTTTATTCAGCTAGATGCAAAAGCAAAACTAATGCTGTTTATATGAATCAAGCAATCATAAAAGTGTGACACTTTATTTAGAAACAGATGAACTTGTTTATGTTCATGATTGTAGAACATGCAGCAAAAATACTACTTGAATCTAATTCATAATTATGCAAAACTATGAGAAAATAGCAAGTCTAAAAATCACACAGCACATAACAATTGACAGATATGATTGGTAGCATGAAGTACCAAAGATAAAAGGCTAGAAAGGTTGATGTACATTAATAAAGCAATAACTCATTTAGAGCAGGTGATAAATATACAAAACTTTGAGAAATGACTTATTTTACTGATTTCTTGATTTATATTTATTATTTACCATATTTTTCTTCTTATTTATTTGCCTCACAATATACAATTTCTAGTTTATGCCAATCTGAAACAGTTTAACTCTGCATCTAATAAGATTAGTTTATTGTTTGTATTTTCTATCTCGGTGAAATTCCAACTACCATTAATCACCAATAAATCACTTGTTATAATAACATAAGACAGTATTACTTCTGTTTTTGTGTAAACCAATTGTAAGCTTTAGACTAATTCCTCATCAGTATTTTAAAAGTACTTACTTCAGTATTGGCTCCTGTTGACTAATTATAGTTCAATAAAAAAAGTCTTGTATAAGTACAGAATAAAAACATGAAGATGACTACTATAAGACAAAAGTTTGGGTTTCTATTAATAGTGTTTGCATTTCCACTTTGTTTCCATTTTCTCTAAAAGGAAACTTATACTTAACATCATAAAGAGACAGTTGAAATTTCTAAGGCACATAACAAGGAAAGAGGGCTTGGAAAATCTGATACTCACAGGACAGGTTGAAGACAAGAGGGACAGGAGAAAACAATGCATAACATAGTAAATGGATGGCAGAACAGTTTAGGAGAAATAACAAAATTTATTAAGAATGACAAAGGACAGTAAATTGTGGAGAGCCATGATCGCCTACATCCTGAGGGGACATGGAATGTAAAGAAGATTAATAGTATTTAGAGCAACAGCTTTTTTGAATGGGTTTTAAGGGAATAATTTCATATTTTGTGATCTTATTCTTCCAAAGAATCAAGTAAGTCTATATGTGAATTTGTACAGGTTTATATGAATATATGTGTGTGCATTGGATAGATACACATTAATTTTGCTGACTAAACTTTGACAGCTGGATAATAAATGTGATTTAACTTGTTTTATCAAATTACATTCATTTAGGAGCTTAGAGGGAGGCTAGTAATTAGAAATGAAGCAAAATATCTAAAGAGATAATTGTCAGTGGTACATTAGTAACCAACAATTTTTTTTTTCTCTCTCTCTCTCTTTTTTTTTAAGGCATACACTTAGATTGGTATCTATCAAGAGTCTGAAAAATCACCCTTTTAACTTCTGTTTCAAGAAAGCTTGTATTTGCTGGCCTTTGTTAATTTGTAATCAATGGAAATGGTGGAAATGGCTTAGATGCATTTTACTGCATTCACAATTTGGATGAATTCAATTTTATTGAAGAAAAAAGTATAATTTTGAGTTAATATTTTAATCCATTTGAAATAATGTTTTGAATTGTAATTTACAAGAATAATGAGCAATTTCTTTCAATTTTTTATAATCTTTGTTTAGTTTTATTTAATTTTTATTTTGATCTTGTCATATTAATCCAAATAATTCTTTGCTGGTTATTTACTAAGCTTAATATTGTCTAGCATATGCTGAGTCACCTAGTGAGGACTGAACCCATACCATTTAAAAATTGGGCTTTGTGATGAGATTGCTAACCACTGGTAGTAGGTGTTGAATTATTTATTTGAAGAAATTAACACACATGCACTGATGAAAAATAAAATTGCAACACTCTGAATGTGTGTTTCAATCTACCTAAGATTAAATGTACAAATAATATAGCTTGATTATAGTACATTATCAAATATAGATGTCAATATGGGTACAGATTCCAAAATAAAAGGTGTATCATCAGTACTCAAATTTCATATTAATACACTGTATATCTTCCTTGGGTATTAGCACAAGTTTGTACTTTTGCTTGGATACAATACTACAGATGGTGAATAACCAACTGCAATACAATTAAATCCACCAGGTGAATCTCTCTTGCAACATCACTGAATATATCCCTGATGGTGTAGCATAAGTGGAAGTCTTGCTAGAAACATACATATAAGTAAATGATTCCTATCAGTTAGTGTTGGCACTATTTGGGGCCACATTTGATCTGATCTCTGTTGTGGATGCAGTGGACTGTCATTGCTGCCTTCATAATGCATCAATCCTAGTGACTAGCTGTATTATATGGCCATTAAGAACCTCATTGTACAGGTGTAGGAATATTCATTTTTACCTCTTTTACCAACATTGAAACACCACCACCAATGTGTTATACCCATCATGCATCATCGCCATCACTAGTGATCACTCCAAACACTTTCTTAATCACCATTAGACACATCCAACACTTCCAAATCCTCTGCACTGTCCTCAGATTGACACCCAAACAGTCTGAAATGTTCATAGTGGAATTTCTGGTATGAATGCCAAGCAGTACAGCATGCTGTTTCCAAATTTCTGGTAGAGTGAATTGTGTCATGGTGCTTTTTTTCTCACAGATGGTGCCCAACTGAATCTATTACACTGTGCATTCAATAAAATTACTAACAATCAACGTGCATGTGTTAATTTAACAATATGAAATGGCAACAATTTACCTATCACCCCTCCCCTCTGTGTGTGTGTGTGTATATATATATATAGAGAGAGAGAGAGAAGTGAATTTCCTGTTGATTTTGATGTATGAGGGTTTAACAGTGTAGAACTAACCAACAGTTTTCAAAATAGCTGATAAAGAAATAGTACATAGTGTGCCATGAAGTCTCCAAACAGACCTTTTCAGGTTTCAATTCAAAGTTAATTTTTTTTTTTGTTTTTTTTTTAAAATCATTTCACTCCAAGCAAGGTGATAATGCCACTAGAATGTAGGGGATTACAGGAAGTGAAAGAGAATGAGAAAACTTGAGGAAAGGTCAACAGAAGAACAGGGTTCAGGGAGATAGAAGATGGCGATCGACTTGAATTTAAACTTTGGAAGATTGTAGAGGAAAGAGAAGCAAGAAATAAGCAGAGAGTTCCACAAGTGAGAAGTGTGAGAAAAGAAACTTAGAATAAAATACATGGTTGCATCTAGCTATTTCAACACTAAAACGGTCAGAAAGTAATTGATGTTGTGATGCCAGATTAGGATTTATTACATTACACAGCCTTTGAATTTTATCAAGAATCTCGAGATATACAGCAAGCACACCAGACCAGATATGGCAAGAATATTCAATGCACAGATGAGTGGTAGATTTATAAATGTGCAAGATGAATTTTGACGAGCAAAGTTTTCTAGTACAACACAGTGAACCAACATTAATAACAGTAGACCTAGCAATTGATTCAATATAATCTTTCTACTTCATGTCACTAGAAAACATCTACCAAAGAAAGTGCAAAATGTTTCTCTCCTGGATTTTAGCACTAGCCATGCTGATGACAAGCAGAAAAGGTTCTCTATGATGATTAAAATTGTTTGACTGTCTAGACCAAAACTAAGCAAAGAGCATTATACTTTTAGAATTAAATTAGATTTGAGACATTGAGCACTTTTTTTTCTCTTCAATGTCTATTTTTTGTTCTATAGTCAGTAGTTTACTTACAGAAGCATAAATTTGTTTCAGATTTTTTTTCCTTTGGATCAGATCATTTTGGGTTGTTTCTAAGCAGAGTTTAAACAAAAATTGACCAATGTCTTCTGGATGATTTCAGTTTTCATTAGCCAATATCAAAAATCTTGGCTTTTGATTGTTAGATTTTCATGTTTGTTGTCATGTCAGGTTTTTCCAGTATTCACACATCATTTTGTGATATTTTATATTTTTAGTGTTGCAAAATATATTTAAAAAAAAAAAAAACGGACGAAGTTGCACAAACTGAAAAGTAAAGCTGTGGTACTTGAAAAAGCCTAACATGAATAGGCAACACTTGGAAATCATCAAGGAACCACAATGCATACCTATAGACACACTCATATCAACTCACAGAAAATTCTTTGATCATAGCTTGTGAAATCAGAAAGCCCTAAGAAGACAGAAAACAACTATGTTGAAATTCTCCCTGGAATTGTTCAAACTGAAGAAAAAAAATTAAAAAATCTTAAACAAAACATTTTCATTTATCTTTAACCAAACCTCATTAATAAGAAATTGCTTCTCAGATAGACCCTACACACACACACATACACACATTCATGCTAATCAGTAGGAAATATTTTTTCAAAATAAAAATAGTCATTTCTCTATAACTTATGTTTATAGATTGCAACTATTTTCTTTCTTTCATGCTTTCGTGATAAAGCTTATGTGGTATGAATAATCATACATCATTTATATAATTAGTTGTAGGAGACACAGTAGAGTAATGGATTGTGGCTCAGATTGAGGAATCAGAAAGCCGAGTTTGAATTCCAATTGAGTTCATTACATTCATTTACATGCTAATACCCTTGGGAAAGGTATGAATCCATTTCTTCTACCCCCTACCCCCAGCTATGGCTAAATAGCAGGACAGATTGGGTTTTATAGCCTTGGGTGGTAACCGGTCTAGGAGAAAACTATGAATTCAAAACTGTATATAGTCCTGGTTAAGCATATACTATGCAGTTAAGGAAAGGATCATTTGCATTGACACAATGATCCCGACTACAGTTGATGGTATATAATTACTTTTTTACCCATAGCAGCAAAGATGTTTTTTATCATGTCACATTAAATATACAGTTATACTGTAAGTTAATTCTTGTTTCATTTTCTATTCACATACACATAAAATATATAAATAAAATATATAAATTTACAATTGGAATTTTGCAACTTGATACATGTATATAAATTAATTGCTTAGTTATTTCATTAAAATTGTATTGATGTCTTCAATAGTGATATAATCTGAAAACTAGAAATATATCAAATATTAGTGTTATACTCCATTTATCCTATTTACAGCAAAAATAATTTATCAAATGTAATACAAAGATCAAGAAGTTCAATTTTTTTGTTGGAATGAGTTAAATAATTTTGCCAGACAAGTCTGTCAAATAAAAAAAAGAAAGGAAATGTATACATCATTATACTCTGTCCGGTCCAAGTTATTTAAGAGAGATAGGTTTTAAAATAATTAGAACTGTAAGTCATTACTTGATCTCTGGTTTTGAAATTTTTTTTGCATTTGG
Source organism: Acanthosepion pharaonis (assembly GCA_903632075.3). Classification (NCBI taxonomy): domain Eukaryota; kingdom Metazoa; phylum Mollusca; class Cephalopoda; order Sepiida; family Sepiidae; genus Acanthosepion; species Acanthosepion pharaonis. The sequence goes on from CAHIKZ030005613.1 coordinate 935,360, forward strand.
ATTGCACCTTTTATATTAAAAATGCTGCTCAAAGATAAGTTATCAGTTGTAAAGTTATATGAAATTAGTACAATCAATTAAAAATAAAATTGCTAAAGTCTCTTATATTTAATGTTGGTTTTAAACAGTACTTGATTCACTATTGTTAGTAAGTATTATGTTAGAAAACAATTCTCTCAGCTGTTTTGAAATACAAGTTCTTAGCACAGTAATATTGAGATGAAGATGTGCATTTAAATGTGTTTGTATATATTCATTCTGTCTGGTTCTTTTATGCATGAAGAGGTGAAGCAAATAATGTTTAGAAGATACTAGGTTCCTAAAATATATTTTTTTTAATATAGAGAAACTAATTTCTCAATCAATTTCCTTATGATGTGAAAATTGAAAATTCTGTTATGCAAATGCTATTCATTAAATCTCTAATGTCTCTAATGCAGACATTAATTCAATGTCCAATTCTATCAGAATGGCAAAAGCCATTCGAGAGAATCGAATAGATAGGAATTGATTGAATCTGAATATTGATGAAAAAGGAAATTAAATCTATCAATTATGCTGGGAATTTAAGTCTGGGTGAGTAAATGGCTAAAAATAAAAGCTATGATAACAGTGATCAAACATTGGTCATCATAAAAAATTGAAGCAACTGATTGTTAGATTTTTTTTCTTTTGTTTTAACTTTTCCATACCAGACTATAAGAAATTGACTGTTAAAGAAATCATGTAAAATATATCCTATACTAAAATGTATTATGAGTGATGTAGGAAAGTTCTTGATCTGATCAAATGACTAAACAAAAATAATTTTAAAAAATCCCTTGATTGGGCAGAGAACTTTTCAACATCTCCTTGTAAATAATCTTGCAAAATGAAAGTTTCTATTTTCTTGATTTACTTTTTCATTTGAAGTTTTATATGAGTTGCTTTCTTTTATGTGCTGTGTCCTTTCTGGAAGTGGGTGATCATGGCTCTCCACAACTTCCTATCCCTTGTGGCATTTAGCAGCATTTCTCCCTTTGTCAAGCCTCCCCACCCCTTGTTCTACCATCCTTTCACAGAAGCTAGGTGGCTTGCTGACATCCCCTATCTCTCTTGCTCTCAATATGCCCTGTGAGTGTTAAGTTTTCCTCACTGTACATCCTCATTATGTGTCCAAGAAATTTTGGCTCTCTCCTTCTAATGCTAACAAAAAGAACATTAACACTCAGAAGAGTGTCAATGTTCTTTTTGTTACCATTTTCTTTAATACTTTTTCATTGCTTACATGCTCCACCCATGGAATTCTCAGTATCCTTCTGTAGAACTATATTTCTGTTACATCCAATTTCCTCCTTCATCTGTACAAATATTGTCTAGTAATCATTGCCATATAAGAGGATTGGTGTCACATTTTAATTTATTACAAACATATTTAGAAAATTTTAGGTACTATACAAACCCTAAACTGATTATTATTATAATTGCTGTCTAATAGTACAAAATATTTCCTGTATGTCTACAGTGTTGTTTCATTTTCATTTTAATTAAATAATCATATTAAATCAAAACTATATAGTTTTGTCTAACTTCTATGGGATTATATTTTTATGACCTTCTGTCTCTGTTATATATTCTACCAATGCAAAGTCTTGAACCAGATTCTAGACAGTGTTCTTTTCAGCTTTGTTCACTCTAATATCAGTTGTTGTGTTGTTCTCACTGTTGCATGCTCTTATCATATCCAAGAAGTTTAAGGTAAGTCAATGAATATAACTTTCACTATAGATTAATTTTATATAAACAAAAAATAGAAATCATTGTCTAACATCGAATTAACTTTAGTCTCTTTTCTTGACAACTTTTAATTGATATATATATATATATATATATATATAAAAGAAATTATTAATTATTTGTACTTTTTTTTTTTTACCTCACACCTTTTTATAGTGATTAAAATAGAGACATTATGAAATCCTCAAGGATATAACCTCTCCCTGCCTGTAAAAAACAACAAAAAAATCCACCCCAAAACAATTTTTTGCTTTGTTGTTACTTTTAATTCCAGAAAATTGTGTAAAATGTCAGGCTGCTAAAATGATAAACACCATTAAAAGCAACAATATCATATCAATCTATTAGGAATAAGTTGTTTATTCTGTGTGTATGTGTCCATTTCTGTCATTTTGTTGCTTGCTGTGTTCCAATCAAAATACCAAAGGTTCATTTTGACTGTAGTGTCTCTTCTATAGAAAACCTGGCATTTCTGCAATCCTCTGATATTTGATTGAATGGCAAATGTATATTGAAACCAATTCCTTAATTCTTTCATTGGATGTGATGTTTTTGAATGCATTATGCAGGATAGGATTACTTATTAACATGTGTATTATCTTTAAGTTTAGGAAGTCAGAGATAAGAAATGCCAGAAATGAGAAATTGGGTGTTACAAACAAAAACCATCCTTTGCTAAATCAGTTTGTTTATTGTGCATAGTCTTGAATGATAACATTGGGGTTATTTACTTTTTAGTCTCTAACATTTTATATGCAAAATGGGAAGCAACTTTGATAAATAAAGTGATGTTTTAACTAAAAATATTGTTGATATATTCACCATACAAGCTAAAAATATTTATCTCTTGAATACAATTTTACCTACTTTTTCAAATACATATGAGATGTAATCCTCTGCATAACGAGATATTCATCTGTGGTCATATAAAGTAGAAAATCAGTAAGTTATATGCTAATAAATTTGTATAACATACTTAACTCTAACCATACAATTACTTAATCTAAAAAATACTGTTTATGAGGAAGTGCTGAAAATTTCTTAGCTTGGCCAATCTGATATTTTGGTCATTTGGCCATATTTTGTTGGGCTGAGATCTTTTCAGCACCCTCTCATAATTTCGGCTGTAAACATGGAACTTTTTTGTCTGTCACATAGACTGAAGAATAGAACAGTTATTGAGTCATGTATTGGTATCAATATAAAAAAAATAAACTGTAAAATAAAATAGCTAAAATAATCTAATCCAACTTCAACTGTTATCTTTCTTATATATCCTGATAATTGGCATTTCTTACATTTATACAAACTAATTCAGTAACTCTTTACTCTGAGTGGCTCTTGGGCTTTGTATTGGATGATTAGTTAGTTAAAAAAAAGCTGTACTTTGCTGATCATACTTTTATAATATTTACTGCTCAGCAACTGGAGGCTTAATCTTATATCAAGAAATGTAACAGATGAAGAATTCTCTTGAAAGTCTTGTAACTATTCTGGTTTCTTTTGGCACATTTAGATAGTGCATTGCTAAGTTTTAATTAAAGATGTTATTATATATAAATAAAACATTCTGTCAGCAACTATTGTATAATATAAAATACAATGTGACTTGTGATTCACAGCCTAATCTCTTCTATTTTGATAACCTGAAGCATCACTTGATTCCAATATGTCTTGTATTGCCATAACAGGATTATTTCATTAGTTAGCTGAGGATATCAAGTTGCTAATACAATATTTTTATTTCATTTGCCTTGTGTCAACTTTCTTTGGTAATTTTTTAATTTTTTAATCATTTAAAAAGTGGAATTCTTTCTTACATGCCACAATTGTATCTATACAATCCTAGATTCTTTGTGCAGAACACATACCTAATGCAATTTCAAAACTGCATAAATATTTCAGTCATGTTTTGGTGATAATGTAAACTTGTGACTTTATGTTAGAAAATATGTGCACTTTAGAAGATGCATGCTTACCATTAGGTTTCATTATTATAATAATTATTAATGAATTTAATATACCTCCTACTTACATGAAAATTGTGAGTTCTTGTAAATGTCATTTTTTGTTGTTTTTTTTTGCTAATACTGTATCCTTTATTACTTTTATATATATTCAGTTGTATCAATAGGTATGCTTGAAATTATTTTGAAAATATTGTCTTTAATTTATTTATTTTTTTAATCATTTCATAACAAGGCAATCAAACCACTAAAATGCAAGGGTTACTGAGTGTGAAAGTAAAATATTATTAATGAGAGAATACTAAAAGAACAGGAATTAAGATGTCAGAAGATAATGAATGACATTGCATTTAAATTTTTGAAGATCAAAGTTAACTGGTAAACAAGAAGTTTGGAGAGAGTTTCACAAGCAAGAAGTGTGAGAGAAGAAACTGTAACTTACTGTTGCATCTAGCAGTTTCATTTTAGAAAGCTAATCTTTTTGTACATAAAAGAAACATTATCAAACTTTCTAAAGTTGTTATTATTTATTATTATTGTCTTCATTTTGTTTGGTGCAGTTACAGTGTTGTACCTCCAGCTTTCTTCAGCAAATACAGTTGGTTAAGCAGATCTAGTTATTTGACAATCAGTTGGATGGACAGTGCAAAAAAGTTATAGATACACTGGTTCAGGTAACCAACGTCACAAGAATGAATTAACTAGGAAGAATTAGCTGATACAAGATATCCCTTAATATAGACAGGGGAATGCAAACAATCTACACCCATGGATTGAATGAAGGGTTTGGTTTTGAGATTTCTGGAAGATTGCCAACTTTGACTGACACTTGAAGAAAGCCAGACAGTACAATGGCTGAAACATGATTATAAAAACCGAGGTGAAGAGACTGTTCTCACTAAATCAGTGTATAACAACAACAACAACGATTCCTCATCCCAAAATCCCAAACAAAAATATTACTATTCACTTTAGATAATTTACATTTTATATGTCTATTGTGCATTATATAGACATCTAAAATCTTTTTATTGACTATACATCAATTTTCAGATGTACAAGATAAGCATAAATTATGATTACACTTTTTGAATTCTCCATTCTTACAGTTTCCACCAAAGTTAGCTGAAATAAGATTTGGGTAACTCTCTCTCTCTCTTTTTTTTTTTTTTTTTTTTTTTTTTTTTTATAGCTGTTTCACTCTAAGCAAAGCAATAATGCCACTAAAATACAAAAGGTTACTAAGAGTGAACACAAATGAGAAAACACTAGTAAGGAGAAAGGACAATAAGAGAACTGGATTCAGAAGACAGAAGATAGCAATTGATGTTGCATTTAAATTTTTGAAGATTATAGGTGACAAGGAAGCAAGAAAGCGGAAAAGAGTATCACCGGTGAGAAGTATGTGAGAAGAAACTATTTGAATAGATTTTATAGTTACTGCTAGCTATTTCAGCAGTAAAATACTGAGACCTAGTTGTCAGTCAAGTAGCATGCTTAAATTCATGTGGCTGAGGTACCAAGGAGGAGAGCTTATTAGATAAACTACCATGAAAATATTTACAGAAAAGACAGTGGAAAGCCATGTCTTGGCTGTGGGAAAGTAACTGAAGTCGATGTCAAATTAGGATCAATAACATTACAGACTCTTCTTTGAATTTTGTTGAAGATCTTCAAATATATAACAGGGACACCAGACCAGACATAGCAACAATATTCAATGCACAGATGAATGGTAGATTCATAAATGTTCAAGAAGGATTCTGGCAGGAAGAATTATCTAGCACAATACAGTGAACCAACTTTTTTAATAGCTGCCCTAGCAATTGATTCAATATAATCATTCTACTTCATGTCATTGGAAAAACATGAGATCAAGAAGGTGCAATGAGTTGTTCTCTTGGAGATTAGCATCAACCATACTGATGGAAAGCAAAAATAGTTCTCTATGATGACTAAAAAGATAGTAGTTTTGTTTTTGAGGTGTTAAAATTTACAAGCCATTTTTGCCCCAGTTAACAACTAACTGGAAGCCATTTTTGAGATCAGCTGCCAGTTTTACATATCAGATTTACTATAAAGGCAAGATTAAATAGTCAAGTCATCAGCATAAATACCCAGTTGGGAACATGGTAAGGTCATTGAGGAAAATAATCCCACATTAACATGAAAAGATCTAGTAGAGTGGCTGTTCAACATGACTTTCATTACACAATCTGTTAAGATAGATTGGAAGAAGTTGAATATTTAGCTAGAGACACCATAGTGCTTCAACTTGTGAAGATGGCCAGCATGCCAAACCCTGTTAAATACCTTTAAAATATCTAAAGCCACAACCCAAGCATTGCTGTTCTTATCTGAAGCTTGATAGACAAATTCAGTAATGAGCATTAACACATTAGCGGTTGACCTAGAGAAGCAAAAACTATATTGTTTACCTGAATGAAGGATGTGTGAAGTAAGATGCTTAACCAGCTCAGAGTTTTACTATAAAAAGACGTAAAAGATAATTCAGAGAATCAGAAGGTTCACCAGAGTTCTTAAAGACAGGAACTACAGAAGAGACTTCCCAATAACCTGGAAAGCAAAAAGCAGCAAGGCATTTGTTATTGTAGAGTTTAGGGAGAACATTAATTCAATTAAAAACAAATGTCCAACAGTTTAAACATGATTCTCTCTGAATCAGCTTAAGACATTTTAGGCGAAATTTGAAAAATTTGCATCAGCTGCTTATTGTGTTTTCTTTGAAACACATGACATTTATTTCTTGGTCAAGCTAAAAAAAAAAAAACATTCATTATCTAACTGAATGGGTTCCAAATCAATTTCTTACCTTTTAGGTTAGAGTGGCAAGTTCTTCATGTTCAAAAATATCAAATTCTGTGTTCTTCTGTGATGGTAAATTTCAATTTTCCGTTTTTGTTTCAAAATCATAAAATCACTTGAAAAACAGAGACTTGTGTGTAAACAATAAAATATATAAATATATAGCCTACTTATAGGCATCTTTATTATTTTTTTTGTGCTTCAGCAATTTCTGATGATCCACAAGCATGTCCGTCTGAGTTCAAGCTATGGTGTGTTGACAGAAACTGCAAAATAATTTATTGCCATCATGATAAAAATCATCATGGAAAGCTGGCTCTTCAGCTCTGTATTTTGCCGAAAATGTGCACCCACTAAGTTTGCTAGCTTTTTGTTTACTCATCATGAAAGATAATCAGACCGCATTTAAAACTCTAATTTAATTACTAAACAAACAACTACCCTTGACAGTGCATGCCATAGCTACTCATATGCTAATATTGCATATGGGTATTTGCACTGCGGCAATCAGTGGTGACTAGTTTGGCCAGGTTAATATCATGAATTAGGTTATGGCCCCATGTTATTTGTAGAATGACATGTTGCAGCAATATAGGTCATAGTGTTTGCACATAAGTGACTGACTTCACTGTATATTGCAAATTTATGCAAAATAATGATTCTGTCAAGTTCCAGCTCAGGAATTTTAAGTTTTACTGTTGGAATATTTTATTTTTTGGTAGCAAAAATTCTGTGTTCCATGATTTTCCATTTTTCCATTTTCTACTTTATTTTTGTATTTTTTTCTGTTTTCCATATCATGGAGAACTTGTCACTCTACTTTAGGTCATGGAATTTGAATAATAAATTAATTTACTTTTATTAAAAGTTAATTACCAGCACTTTAACTTGGCTTAGGGAATCACAATACATACATACATACATATATATATATATATATATATATATATATATATATATAACTTATGAAAATCTGTTGAAATATTACCGGTAGATAAAGTTGATAAGGTCATTACATACACTAAAGTTCAAAAGTTTGAAGCAACCCCCAGAATTAGCATGGGATGAACTTGACAGAAGAGTAAAAATGAAAAAAAGCTTTTAGTCATTGAAAAAAAAACTTATACTTACAGAAACTTTTGCAACAAATGCCAAAAATTTGTGCTGCAGGGATCAAGGCTAAAGGGGGATTTTTTTATGAGAGCAAAATTTAATCTTAAAATGCTTTTTTCTTTTTGTCATAATAGAATTTACAATAAAAAAAAATTCATGTTTCACTTTGTTTTAACCATGTATAACAATTTTCTCTTATTTAAAGTACAAAATAACTACTTTTTGGGTTAATTTAAAAAATCTCCACAGGTGGTTTCAAAATTTTGAACTGTAGTGTATATTTTTCATGTGGGTACTTTAGAGATAATCCTAGATCATCAAACATCAATCTTTTTTTTCTTTTACATATATTTTTTTAATTGTATATCATATTATTCCCCAAACAATAGCTTTTTGCTGTTCCTTTCTACCATTACTTAACAGCATTAGGGATCTTTACGTGCTAGCATATAAATTTTATCATTGAATATATTCATGACTTCATGTATTTATTATTCATAGAAAGGTTGCTATTCATCTGAGATAATTTCAAATTTATCTAAATAATATTATTTTCAAATCTCATTTGATCTTCAGGATGCCATTCCATTAAATTAAATTATCTTAAGATTATTTTTCATGCTTATTAAATAATTAGGCTTTAATAAATTTGATGTTCTCTTTCAGAATCAGTGCCTACTGTAATCAAAATTTTTTGTATCTACAAGGCTATCTGTACTTGATTGTGGTTAATGATTTCTAAATCATTATAGGTTGATGATACTATTATTGAATAATAGAATATTGAAATTTGACTTCCTCTTTATTTTGATTATACACAATTTACTTGTGATGTAAATCCTTATATAAATGCATTTTAATATTTGTGTTTAAAATTTCTGTTGTTCTGAAGCACCAAAATGAGTAAACTGTAAAATTTTTTTTCAAACCAGAATAAAATTACTTTTCAAATTTCAAATCCTAAATATATAATGAAATTGATGATTTCTCCATGAACAAATCAAATGCATTCTTTGTCATAGACATTGATTTTTAAGTATATATTCTGGAATATGTTTTTTATTTTAGAATCATCATATAACACATATGTAATCCCAAACCATCTCTTGCACATCTTTTCTTAAGTATAAGGATACATCTATTTTACATTTTTAAAAATTAACCATTTCTTTTCTTCTTTAAATTGTAAACTTCCTAACATGAATGATATTCAAAAAGTTTTCTTGATTCTCAATCAAGATTCTTTCTGCTTCTTGAACATTATAAGTTTTCAAGTGCACACCTGGCTATTGCTATTAAACATTATTTAAAGAAACATACCAGAAGAAATGAATGCAAGAAATAAAACACATATGCATGTGCGCATGCGTACACACACACACACACACACACACACACACACACACACACTCTTAAAGCCTGATTGTTGTTAATGTGCCAATTATCTTATTTTTCTTGAGCTTAAGAATGCAGTCAAATAATGATCATTTCTCAAGTTTCTTCATCTAACTCTGTGAAGTATCCCACTACTATGACCATGTTCCAGTCTAAGGTAATCATATTAAATAATAAGACATTTTTCTTATGGAGAAACTCTTATACAAACCAGAGAAATGGCCAATGTAATTTTTGTGTGTTGAAATCTGAAGTTGAACTCTATACTGATCAGATGTCATTAATAAGTTAGAAGATTACACGTTTTTGCTTATTTAAATTGTTTTTCTACTGTAGCACAGCTTATGAGTGATAATTATTCTACTAATATTTCTTGCCAGTGAACTCTGTAGTTGACCTCACATTCTTGTTTACTGCTAAAGACTTGACATATTGTCAGATTAAAGCCACTTTATCTGACATTGAATTTACTTTTTTGCTACTAATATCTCAGATTAAAATTTATCTTCATCTTTCTTCTATAATTGTCAGACCAACAATTTTTTCCTTAAACTATTGGAACATGTCTGTTAATTAAGTTAAAATGTTTTGAATGTTATTTCCTTTGACTTGGTTTGGTAATCTGGTGAAAAAAAAAAAGGAATCAAAATACATTTTTAAAAATATCAGTTACACTTATACTTTGAATGTTTTTTATTACATGAACATGTAAATCATATAATATGAAACTTCAATTTTTTTATATTGATTAAATAAATGCAATGTTTATCCATGTAGCTATTTATTTATCTAACATTTCTTTTTACAAACTGTACAGATACTATACTGATCCTAAGCAGAATTGTCAAGGAGTGAGATTTTGATCCTAGATAGTGTGTTCAAATCTTTGTTCCAAGGTAGAATTGTTGATTGATAAGTAAATATTGCTGTCATTTTTTATGGCTTACTTGTGTATGTATATATGCATGCATATCATGCTTTGTTTTGTAAAAGAAAGATTCAGGATGAGGCTCCATGTCAATTGCAGGTTAATTGCTGGTGATTGGCTATATCCATGCAAAACAGTTTTTTTTTTTGTTTTTTTTTAAGCAGGATTAGTGGCTAGAAGGAGCACCAAGTTTACTCTTCTGCTTACTCCTTGTGAATTTGATTCAGTTAGGGGGGTTGCCTGGAAAATCTTGAGATACCAAAAAGGCTTGCCACCAGCTTCCCCTGTATCTCTTTCCTGATGTCCCTCTGTCGTATCAGAGACCAACTCACTGAACAGTATGGTCTTTAGAAGTTGATGATTGTCAACCCTTGGTATATACCCAGCTCAAAAGGTGCTGTCACTTTTTAAAGGATTAAATATGCATATTTCAGTCTGACCAGGGTTATCTTGATTTAAGGAGTGATCAGTGATTAGGTGTGATATAAAGCAGCAGTATTCTTTTGGTGTGAGTGCATGTCAGCCTTGAAGCTTAAAGAATGTTGAGTCATGAAAGCACTCTATTATATGCATAAAAAATAAACCTATAATAAAAATTGAAAACTGTCCCATTTTCTTTTTTTTTATTATGGTCAGCCAAAATATATACATAATGTCATTCCTACATTACAAGTGAGTATGAAAAATAAGAATCAAAAACATTCTTTTTTGACACTGTTATATATTCCAGGACAGTTATTATTCTTTAATTTATTATTTTCATTTTCAGAAGTAAATAAAAAATTCTTTTATGGTTTTAGGAGAAATTGTGATTATCAGTTTAAAAAAATGCTAAAAATAAAATAAGCTCAATTTAGTAACCATTAAGAATGTTCGTTAGCAATCTATACTCTTGTTAGATTGAGAAGTGACCAAATTAATTAGCTGTTTTACTTCTATTCTCAAGATATATATCTATGTGTGTATACACACACACACACTGAGTGTTGTAAGGTTGAAAATTTTCTCTGAAAGTAAAATATTTATCACTAAACAAAAATTTTTCAGAACTTATCAGGAAAAAGATAAAATGTAAGTCAGTTGAAATGTTTGACATATTGCTTCTTTTAAAATATTTCTTCTCTGTATTTTTAATAAACATTTTCTATGAGTCTCTATATTTATTTTAACTATGTAAACAAATTATTTTCCCTTAGTTATTCAATGTATGTTCAGTGCATGAGTCTGTTTTAAGGATAAAAAGATCACAATTTCAAACCCTTCTCTTAAAGACACTTATAGAGGCTGTAGCTGTAATATAGATACAGATATCTGTATGTATGTGTGTTGATATATGTACCTACATATACAAATGGTTTAGGTCATGAATTTCTATACAATATATTTAAACTTTCATATGAAATGTGTATGTGATGAAAAAAGAGAGTGAATGCGTGTGTAAATATGTGCAAGCGTATATCTGTATGAGAGAGTGCTGAAAATTTATTGGCCCAACCAAGAAACCTTTTCCATATTTCGTAAAATTTCAGGAAGTATGTTGTTTGGCCATGAACTTTTTAGTACCCTCCCACATACATATGCATGAATGTGTATATATGCATATATTGTATGTGTATTATGTATATGTATTCATTTTATTTGTCTCTCAAGATCTAACCTATGTAAATTTTTTTTTATCTGCCATAAATTATTCATACTGTGTTATTGGATATGCTTTTCTTAACTGGATATTAAACAGGAAATCATTGAGAATCATTTCCTTTCACTTCTGATATATACAATTATTGATGATAAATCCTGGTTAGGTCATGACTGTCAATAATACCTTGTAAGCTCATAACTTTTGACAACTCAGGTTTAAAAGCTACCCAAAAAGAAATGTAATAATAGTAATATAAAAATTTAGCTGAAAAAAGTGAAAAAATGAACTTCTGTATACTGAAAGTTTTGAATATCAATTGAATCCATAATCAGGATTTATGTATTCTTGTACAAAAGTGTTTTTTATGAAGGTGCTTAGCTGTAGACTTACATTGTCAACACAAAATGAATATAAAAATACATGTTATATTGTTTCTTTGTATTATTCTGGCCATATAATCTTTTGTTTAATGATTGATTAAAATATAATTTTTTATTTATGAACAAATTAAACTATTCAAGAAGCAGTCTGTTTTGTGAGTAAGCTTGTATAATGTCAGAATCACTATAGTGATTAATGTATGCATTTTAAGTGACTTTTTCCAGATCAACTTTTTGTCACATTGATGATGATATTTTGATTGACTAACCATGTTTCAGCTAAAAACATTAGAAATTTTGGTTATAAAACCACTTGCCCAAAGTTGTACTTCAATAGTGCATAACCTAATGATTAAAATAATTTATTTTACACATTTTTTCAGCATACTTCTTTCTTGACATTGTAATTAATTCAATAGTGAATATTAATCCCATAGATAAAATATAATGTAAAAATTTCAGATAAAGATTCAGCTCATAATGAGGCTGCACATATATTGATGCATCATCATAATATTGTGATGTGCTATAGTTGAAAAAATAAACCTGTTTTTTGAACAAAGATAAAAATAAATATACATATAAATTTGAAAAGTTTCAAGAGTGGCTTTCCTAAATACAAGTAAGTGAACTTAGGTTTCAAATTAAAACCTGTGAATGAAAAAAATCTTCCTGAGTTCATGAACTGCATTGAAATCTTTCCATAGCATATAACATCTGGTTTGTGCAGGTATTTAATTTGTATATGAAATAAACATTTCATGCAACCCTTAACAGAGTAGAAACCTAACATTCTCTCAGCAGTTTCTCTTCCTGTTTTGTCCTGTGACAGGTTTACTGTCCGTCTGTGTTACTTCTGGAATGTTTCATATATAATTCATCACTAAAACTTATCTTTGCAACATAAAGATGTTGTCATGGAATCATAAAATAGCTTATAACCTGTATATTAGCACACACATTGGTATGTATATTCATACATAGGTTAGATATTTAAAAATATGCATTGTTACAAATTATCTTACTATCCATACATTCATTAATGGTTCTGTTAGAAGAGAAAAACTTAAATACCTTGACAGCATATCATCAAAATTTTGATAATCTTGCTATATATTAGATTGTATCAAAAGTGTTTTTGCTTTTATAGACCTTTACTTTAAAAGTTTATTTCATGTACATATCTAAAGACTATATATCATTCATATCATTATCAGTACTATTCAGCTTTACCTTTTGTTTCAGCTGTTATAAATGCAGATACAATTTTGATGCATAATTTTAAACTGGCCCTCAAAGCTTTTGAAGTTGATTTGCAAAAGTGGAAGAAAATGAAACATTATTTTATGGTACTGCCCAAAGTGGTATAAGTATTTAAAGGATGCTGATTTGTTCTTTAAAATAAAATTTGGATGAACATCAGTTGTCAATTCTTTTATATACCACGATGTGAGTGATCACGACTTTTCACAACTTCCTATTTAATTAATCAGTTCCTTTACTGCTACATTTCTTATTTGTTCAACCCTTTCATGTGAGGCATTCAGATACCTTTAACTATTAAGTGATCATTTTGCTTCAGCTTGGTCTTGAAATAGGCTTTGTCATCGTTCTCTTTGTCATTCTGTTGCAAATCTTTTTCTTCTGATATTTCCATTTCATATTAAACACATAAATTTCCATTTATGTTAAATACATAAAACTTTTAACATAAAAAGGTATTGAGCCAAAACTTATTTATATAATACCAGGAGTAATCACTGAATTATAGATACTATTGAACGTCTAAAAATATAAAGGGAATGGATTAATTAAATGGTTCATTGGCTTCTATTTTAGTTGTGAATTCTTTATCTCTGCTTTATTGAATCTTAATACATAGTTTCAAGACTTTTGTTTCATTGCATCTCACTATTAAAACTTTCTAACAGTTGCCATCCTTTTTGATGGCACGAATACACTAGTATTAGTATAATTATGATGTATTTAATACTGTGACATTCCTATATTTATATTTTGTATAGCAATATTCATTGTAAAATTTTTGATAAAATTTTATTAATGAAATAGAAATGTATTTTTGATTAGTGAATGTATTTAATATTATAAGACTTCCTAAAATATACTTTACTGTTTGTTAATTTCCAAATAATTTAACTTATTGACACAGTTTTTAATTATTGGTTACTGCTGTTATATATATATATATATATATATATATATATATATATATATATGCAATAATATGGTATAACTTATTTGATAAAATAGAGATAGGAGATTGTAATATTTTTAATATCATTTTCTTTTTATAGAAAACCCTCTGATTTTAAGTAAATATGTAGTTGACTTTTTCTCTTGTAGTCCTTTGTCATCTTAATGGTTATTTCACAAATGAATGGATAAAAATTTGATGTGATGTAAATCAAGATAAATTCAATTTCCTAAAACATCTTTTGGTTGTTGATTATTTTGTTAAGTTTTATTTCAAGAGACACACAGTTGCATGCATTCAGACCAACCACACATATCATTTTGTACATATATAGATAATAAATGTGCTTTTATATTAAAAATTGTAAAATCACCCTAAAAATTGATAAATCACCTTAAAAATTGATAAATCAAAAGTTTTTTTTTTTTTTTCAATCACTTTTAAATGTCACTGTAATATTAGATCACTTCACTCAGTAGTAATTTCCTGTATTTTCTTTGGAAAATATGATCCATATTTCTATCTTAATTAACTGCGGTTTATCTTATCTCAGTAAAGTCTTACATGTATGGCATCTGTCACTGGAACTTGTAACCTAAAATTTTCCTAAATATGATTGAAAGCTTGTCTATCTACCTTAGATCATTTTACATTACATCTTATGGAATGTATTTTCCCTTACCCACTTGTCCAATATGCATTCCTCACTAATAACATCATTATCTTTCATTATGGGAGCTGTCTCCTTTTCCCCACCTCCATTTAAGTGAAAGTCCTGAACCCAACTTCATATTTTGATTACAGGAAAATATTTCTTGAAATATTTAATCTAATCATGAAAGTACCCTTTTGGTATTCTTTATCTTTATTGAATTTTTTCTACTTCTCATTATTTGAAGGTTTTGCAAATCCTTTTCAAAAGTATTTGAAAGTAGAAAGTTTATTATTAGATCAAATTATTGACACTTTTTAACTTTATTTATTTTTGTTTTAATGAAAAAAAAAGTGTCTTAATAAGCATAAAATAAAGCAATAAATTTACAATTTAAGACTTTCATTGTACTTGAATTTTCAATATTTGTATTTCACAGAGTTCATAATTTGTTTCACACAACATTCATAACTTGTTTCACACAACATTCATATCTAAGCTCTAATAAGTATAATTCATTGATAAGCATCAGTAACCGATGAATTGAAATCCTACCTTACCTTTCAGCCGAGCTTGTTGTCATGTAATTAGTCAAGAAAAAAAAAACTGATTTCAAAATGAGATATTAGTCTCTTATCTCATCTACCGGAATTCAAAAAAAGTAAAAGTAAAACAAATAGTAGATTTTAAGACATTTATTTGGTTTCATGTTTAAAATATAGTGTTGAGAAATGCAAAAAAGCAAAATGTTACTTCAATGATATCTTTAAATAGTAATAGCATCCCGTGGTCATAATCAGTAACAGAATAAAACACATATGTAACTTCTCTGTCTTTATTTTGGATATCTTAAGAATCTTGTATGACCCTGATGTAACCAATAAGACAGTACCTTATTACATATTTATGAACAGACACTCATTTGTGGAGTTACTAAATCAGTGATGGTGCAGGTAGTGTAATGGTTATTGGTGCAGAAAGTGGAATCAGTGAACCATGTTCAAATTCCATTTGATTCTGTTTTATTCACTTCATGCTAATGTCTCTGGAAAAGACATGAATCCATGTCCCTCCAGCTTTGAGCTAAATAGCAAAGCAGGCTGAGCTCCCTTGCCTTTAGTAGCAGCCAGCTTAGGAGAAGGAAAACTGAAACCAAACCTGAGGAAGATTGTTTGGGAAATTTGTGGTACACTGTGCATCATTTTTTTTTGTTATCTGTTCTTCTGAAAAGTTTGGCCGCTTGATACTACTATTATTCTCACCAGCTGTAGATTAAATAGTAAGACTTATATTGGGGGGGGAAGAATTGCTAATAAATGCAATATTCACTGACAAAAAGAAGAAAAAAAAAGGGATTATTCTTAAAATCTAAAATATGTTTTGGCTTTAAATAACAAAGGGTTGATAAGCCATAAAAAACAAATCAATCAATCAAGCTGCTACTCTAATCAAATCCGCTGTGAGAGTAGACAAGCAGTTCAGTTTTAAACTGATCTGTTAGTCCTTCATATGTCAAAATTGACAGGAGATCTCGTTAAATTATCAGTGAAGTAGCATTGAATGAACTTGTGTACTGTATGATTTGCTTTTACAGTAATGGAATAGATTTATGCCTCGTGAATGGTTTTTGGCAAAACATTGCATGATGTAAATAATTATGAGAAAAAGAATCTGCTTCATTTAGAAATTGCATTTGATTATAAATTTGATTTGAGATATGTAAGAATGAGATTTTGATTTGAACTGAACCCTGCTTTAAATTTTTATATCTGTCAGAACTTAAATACTATTGCTAATTCTGTAATATGATATGCAGTTTGTAAGCTTAGTAATTGCAAGTACAAATGAAGTAAAATTAATCTTACTTTTGACTAGGGTATTTTGTGTTATAGAATTTCATGAGTATACTGTTTAAAAAACAGTTATGGTAATCATAAATGATACTAAATGAAATGGTCTAGTGGAGCAACTGGAAAAAAAAGAATAAGGATGTTAATTTAAGGAAATTACTGTTTAAAAAATCATTTTTCATTATTGATATTTTTACTTATTCTTAATGTGAATAAGTAACTTTCCTTGTTGATACCCAAAATAAATGATATATCAGAAGCAAGTGGAAATGAAGCTGTTTTTATCTGCTCAGAGATTTTTTTTTTTTTCATTATTGATATCCGTCAATGCAAGTAAATTGAAGGAAATTGACTCTTTCAATTTTTAACCACAAATCGCCATAATAGATTTGTATGCATTGATTATCTGCTTATCTTAAATCAACTTTGGTGGCTTCGAATATAGCGCAAATGCTTCCAAATTGGTCTGTGAGTAAAACATGTATATTTAGTCTGCTTATATTATATACTTTGCTTATTAAACCTTTTTATTCTTTTTTTTTGTATGTGTTCAACTTCTCTATATTTTATTTCCTGGGTGGAATGTTTATTTTTGTATATTAAAATATTGCACTAATCAGATATTGGTATATCCAAAATAATATATCAATGCCATTATTATTGTATATTTAAAGCAATAATTCATTACTACATATTAGATTTGGTTGATTGTCATGGGTCATTTGAAAAAGATGGTTTCATATAAAATTGGTTCAATTAGTTTCAAGCTTGTTATGTAATTTAGGACATCATTGAATATTTTCCATTCTATGTTATTTTACCAGCTCTGTTTACTATAATCCACCAAAAATATTTGTACTTAGAGTAGTAAACAAAGCAAGAATCTCATAATAATTTCATTATTGTAAATTGTTTCTTAGAAGTTACAGATAACAACTAACAAACCCTTTTTTTAAATTTAATTTATAAAATATAAACTAAAAGTTATACAATGAAAATTTAAAAAAATTATAAAATCCAGATATCAATATGAAAAAAAAAAAAATTTAATTTGAAGTAAAATAATTAGTAAAAAAGTTCTAAGAAGGTAGGGGACCTAATTTGACAAAAGTGTAACTGATTTTTAATCTGTAAATAAAAATAGAGCATTTGTTTAAATAAACACCGCAACAATAATTATATACTACAATAATAAAACAGGTGTGAAACATTAGACTTCATTCACATTTACAAAATGCCAAAAATCATCTGGTAAAGTCATCTGGATTATAAAGAATGTATTTTTGCAATTATAAGCTCTTTTCAAGACCAACAATTAATATTTGCAATAATGTGATAACTTTGTCTTAAGAATTCAAGCAGGTGAACTTTTTTAACACTGATATATACTCATTGTCAGTTTTTATCTTATTGCATTGCAGAGTTTTGTTCAACTTAACATTTTCATTGGTAGTGTAATCATTCAAGATTTGCAAAAGTTATTATTTATTCATATTTTGTGGGGTTTGCTCCTATTTTTGTAAAGCTGTTATACAAAGGAAATATTTTTGTGACAGACTTGATGATATCACAATGGTGTTTTATTAGTCTAGTTGATGATCCAAAGTGCATGTAAGTTTCATAATTTCTTTTTGGTCTATTAAGATTTACTTATATAGATACTTGAATTAACATATATTTTCTAATTGTAGATGATTTATTATATGCTATTCTGGGTGAGTTTTAAAATACTCCTTAAAATTTATAAGTTCTTTATTATATTTAAGATAAATGGCAGATATATATGTTATTGTAATAAACCAAGATGAATGTCCTAAGTTTTAAGATAATTTTCAAATTAATTCATGAATTTTAGGTATAGGAGGAATAAATTTTTGTTCCCTCATAAAGTAAATTAAAAAATATTCTCTTTTTTTCTAACAGAGAAAAATCTTTCTAATTTAAAATAGTTAAGTGTGAGATAAAAATTTACTAAATTTAGCTTACTCTGGCACAAGGTCACAATAAATTTGTTTCTCTACTCCCTTTTGATTAAAGTAACTAATGCTTTCCATTATCAAGGGTCATTATGTAAAATATCAATTTTATTTGATTTAGCTTAGAATTTTTGGTTTTATTGTATTTATTGTATTGAAGTTGATAGAATTATCTTTTTATTGATTTGCCCTAGTTCCACAGATGAACATTGAGATTCATACAATCATGTTGCAAAGTATACTGGAAAAAGTCTCTTGTCATTTATAAGTTATTTATCTGCTTTAATTTTTACTTTTACTTTGATAAATAGTTCATGAAGTTTTTGTAAATTTTCAGGACCTCGCATATTCTATTTTTATGTAGTCATAAATAATGAGAGTACATGATACAATAAACAATACTATTAATTCTGTTTAGACCTGAAGAGATAATAAAATTTTGTTTTATTTGCTTAATAAATTTCTTTATATCTTTGTTTTTATAAGGCTGACTGTAAATTTTTTCAGTTTCAAATGTGACCGTTCTATGGCATGCGTTCCTACAACTATTGACCATAAAAAATCACCTACTGCAATTAGGTACATGAAATTGAGTGTCAATTAATTAACAAGAAGTGCCTGTTGTGGGTCTTGTTAGCTAGAATCTTGATAAAATGTTTCAATCATTGAAAAAATTTCATTTTAACATTCCTCAGTTGATGTGCATAACTAAACAAGTCACCTGCTTATTTCATTTTTACAAGGCATAAATACAGAAGCGTCAAGATAAATGAAAAACCAACAGCTTACTAACAGTTTCTTTATAGTTTAATTAATTTCTTTTGAATTGATTCAACTGAAACAATTAATTTAATAAAAATACTTGTTCCATTATTGATTGCTTTGTATAAAGAATTGACATTGGTTGTTAGAAAGAACTATTAGTTGTATGTAAAAATTTCCAGTGCTTTTTATTTTTAAAAAAGAGTGTTCTAGAAAGCTTTGCTGACAGTTAATAGATTATTGCTACATACCTATTACTAAGTGCATCAAATTTCTGACTTTATTACTAACAGAACTCGATCCTTACCGTTTTCTATTTTGGGACACAAGATATAAATGAACATTGAATTAATCTAAACTATCTTCATTTCTAAGTATAAGGGATTGAAATTATGCCAAGAAATAGAGAATAAAGCTGAGTTTAGCCCTTCCTGAACTAATTTATAGGATGACTGACTTTATGCATACCTTGTCAGTTACATGACTTGAATTATATGATAGTTTAAAGATCTCTTTGTTCAATATTGTATGCATCCATTTTATTGCATCTTCCGCTACCATTCTTTCAATTCTATATTCAAGAAGATAGAAGCATTTTGATTTATAGACCAACTGTTATATAGATATTTCAAAGTCTCGTATTAGAATTCTCTTTCATTACAGACTACAGATATATGAGTTCTGTCTGAAAAGTAATGGGACTGTGTGTGCTATGGGTGAAAGAGGAATAAGATTTTGTTATCATCTAACATGAGTATATAACTGTAATCTTTGCTTTTTGTAATCATTGAATTTTTTTTCACATGTGAGAGTTGTGGCAAGACAAATCATGGCTGCTTCACCATGACAATGCACCTGCTCACAATGACCTAAGCATTTGGCAGTTCCTAGCTGAGAAGAACATCGCTGTACTGGAACAACCTCCTTATTCGCCTGGTCTTGCTCCATGTGACTTTTTTTCTTTTCCATATGCTCCAAGAGATCATCAAGGGGGCCCGTTTTGAAGGCATAGAAGTCATCAAGAGGGCCATAATGATGGAGTGGTGGGGGCATCCAAGAAAAATCCTTCCATCAGTGTATAGAAGTGTGGCAGAGAATGATGGAAAGGTGCAATTAGACTTAAGAGAGATTACTTTGAAGGGGAAACAATGTAGTTTGTTGTTTGGAATTGAAGTAAATTGTTTGTGATACCAGTCTTGTTACTTTTCAGATCTGTTATATCACTATCTGAACTTTCTGATTTGTAATTATTTTATGTGTGTATCTGTTGTGGCCTGTTTAGGGGCCAGAAAGAAAGACACAGAAGACGAAGGTAGGTTGAAAAAGTATATTGAAGATATATACAAAACAATAGTGTTAGTAATAAGTAGATGAGCACTGCATCTACTACTCCACTCCACTTCACCCTCTTCTCATCCGACTCTCGCAGTTTGTATTTATGAGAGGAGGAAGAGTTTATTACACTGTAAGAGGGTTTGCCACAACAGTATCATGATTTTGTAACCCCTTTTTTCATAGATAAAAAGTTTGAAATAAAAGAAAATATACTGTTTTCTCATTTTAAGTTTTATTTTCATATAGCCCTACTTGTTAAGGAACTAGTAAATTCTAATCTTGAATATCATTGTCTGCTTAAGAGGTAAAGATGAAGATTTCAACCATAAAGAAGCTATCTTCTGGTAGTTAACTGCATAGAAGAAAGAAATGACTGTTATTACACAATATTTATAAATAATGTTTAATACTTGAATATTTTTTAAGAGTAACAGATTTTGGTAATACTAATTTTTTTAGGCTAAATATCTACAACAAAATTGAAATCCTAAAAATAATGAAACATGTTTTTTATTGTAGTTTATTTACACATTGACAAGATGATTTGGAACCTGCATTCTCACCTTTGATGATTTAACAGCAATGGTTTATTACTTTGATTAACCACCTATCAAGTACTGATATATTTCTGAAATTAATTTAAGGCTTACAGTTTTTT
This sequence comes from Acanthosepion pharaonis, assembly GCA_903632075.3. Taxonomy (NCBI): domain Eukaryota; kingdom Metazoa; phylum Mollusca; class Cephalopoda; order Sepiida; family Sepiidae; genus Acanthosepion; species Acanthosepion pharaonis. The sequence goes on from CAHIKZ030005613.1 coordinate 956,835, forward strand.
TCAGTCTGTTATACTTACTATTTCAAGTAGCACATATTTCTAGCTGTAGTTCAAAAGGTCATTGAAAAATGATAAAAATATTTTTATATAACTATTATAATCCCAAATAATAATTATTGTCAATTGAAAACAGGCTTTAATGAAAATGAAGATAAAGTTTCTGACACTGTTATTTGTACTTTGTTGTTCAAAAAGCAAATATTTATTCAGAACAGTTTCTAGTGTGTAAATTGCTTCAAGTACTAAGCATTTTTTCAGTTTTCATCAGCTGAGTCTGGAAAAATAGTGATTTTTTTCTTCTTCTCCAAGGTCCTTTTTAGCTAAGTCATAACTTTATCTTGAATTTTTTTTCTTGGGTTATATAATTGCTAAAAATTTAATTTATATATGAAATGTCATAATGAATCCGTTGGCAGAAAAACAATTTCATTACATCATAGTGAGTAAAGTTACTGAGGTCAGAAAGTAGACTAAAATTTACCTTAGTTCAGCTAAGTCATATATTGTTTTTGAATTTCTATAGGTTTTAAGAAAAGTAAATTCATACAATAGTAATTCAAAGTGATTATTAAAAAGTAAAATGAAATTTGAACACAAAAAGGAGAAAAATATTTTTAGAATTCCCTATAAACAGATTGGTTAATTGTTCAAAGTTTTAAGCTTTGTTATTAGAAACTTGTTTTTATTTATATATCTGTATATATATATTTATGTACAGGTAAGCTGAATTTTCTATTTTCAAGTCCAGTATCACAACTGGTTTATTTAGCTAAGAATTAAGTACATATTCAAGGATAAACATTTTATTCATTCAGATGGCAGCTCAAAAATTTAGATTAGTATAATACTTTGGATCATCTGTTACTGTTATTTTTAGGAAGAAATCAAATATATAAGATGCTACTGAATAGTATATTTACTAGCTATGTTCAGAATTCATATAGCTATTAAGTATTAAAGAAAAAAGTGTAACTAGGTTAATGGTGCCTTAGTCTCTTTCAAAGTACACCTATTCTAACATCCTTTTCACTATTCAAAACAGTTTACAATTTTTTTTATCACTGTCAGCTGCTTTAACACATCTCCTTAATTTTGTCAATAGTCAGAAATATCCTTTTCAATAATGATTTTTTGCTTCAGGAAAAACCAAGTGTCTTAGGAAGTTAAATGTGGACCATAGTGTGGCTTGACAGCCTAGGGTAATGCAATATTTTACCAATCTTATGAAAGATGTAAAAAATCAACTTACTTGGATAATGGGAGCTCATTGCTAAGTGAGTAGCTCCACTGATGACTCCCTGTTCATGTATGTGCAATATGATTCCTTCTATTTCTAGACAGAAATTATACACCACAATTTTGCTCACAAAAACTTACTTTGTATAAATATATACTATATCCATATTACAATAATAATATTTATTATATAGTTATTATGTATATGTATCTATGTATTAGTTATTTATAAGTACACACAAAAACTTATTAATTTTATATTTGTGGAAAAATGTGTGATACCTGTAGATTTATATATAAATGTGTATGATGTACATAATATATGCCTCATTCACTGTTTGCTATAGATTTCAAGCATACCTGGTTATGCAAAATGTAAGGAAATTTAATTAATAATTCAAACTAAATCTGTCAAATTAATGATATAGGTACCGCCAAAGAAATGCGATATCTAAAGTTTAAAATGAATTTTTAAAATGACAATCTTTTTATTAAAATTTTTATTTTAGTTTTAATTTCAAACTAATAGATTAAATTTAAATTTCTAGTAAGCAAAATAATTTGCTGCATTTCAAAACTAATTAAAAATTGACTGGAAGGAGATTTTACTTTTAAATAAAAAAAATTTGCTGATTTTAGTGTCATTTTTAGGCATCTTTCATCACAATGTCATTCTCTTTACTAAAATATCTTGCAAAAATAAAATATACTTTTCAGAAACTTTATTTAAAGTTCAATTAACATTTTTAAAAATTGAAAACAATTCTTGTAAAAAGTTATTATTCATTGAAAAAATCTTTTTCTTAAGACAATAGTGTTCATAATATATCTTATTCATAAAACAATGAAAAGCTTTTTTAATTAAATAATGTTTTAATTTTATTGCATTTTTTATTTTATTTTTCAAAGCAGATTTTTGATAACTGGGGGTCATGTTTTACAAAAAGAAATTGATAATTTAAATTCTACAAAGACTTCTGCTTTTAACTAATATAAACATTCAGTGGCATAAAATTTAATTCCTTGAAATTTCAAAATTAAATAAGGTAACATTTAAAAAAAAAAAATCTAAAATAATTTCATTCATTTATGCATAAGTCCTGAAAGTTTCATTAATTCGATTTTTGCAAGAATTTCCAAATCAATGTGTTTCTCACTGCAAAAAAGAGGGTAAAATTTCCTCTGCTAATACCCCCACCCCAGAGAGAGAGAGAGAGAGAGATTTGATAATTAAAAGAAAAAAAAATCTTCTGGGCTTTCATCTTAATTATGACAATACTAAAACTTTGCTTTTATTAAGTTAGGGGCATCATGGTATGCTAAGATTTTTGTGAATCACTGGAGGTACCTAAATAATTATTAATATTGACCTTGAAGTAAAATGATATATATTAAGTTTTTACTTTTGTAACATTAGGTAATAATAATCTAATTTATTTGATTTATTTTCTAATATATTTTACCCAATTAAATAACGGATGTTCAAATTGAGAGTAAAACTTTAGGCTAACACTTTTTTTCAACATCTGGAATAGATTCTTTTGCAATCTTATACCAGAATTCACTTTAAAAAATTACAAACCATTGCATCAGAGCATACTTTATTTTTCTAGATGTCTTTCATTCTTTCATTTCAAGTTTAGTATGAAATTTGACTATTACAGAGAAATAATTGGCAGCTCATGAAGTAGAATTTAGTAAATTGACTCTTCATTTATGTATATAAGCTGGAGTCAATGTATTAAGTTTTATGTGTAACTTGTTTTAGAGATAAATAAGGGTATCTTATCTTTTCCTTCTAGAAGCTCAGAAGAATGTTCAGTTGAATCTGTCAGATATAAATGATAAAAGAATGCATTATTTAAACAAAAAGCAAAAACTTAGATGTTTACCACTTAATCTTTCTTGAAGTGAAATGAACTGTTAACTCACACCCACACTCTACACACGCACCCACCCAATAATCATTGGGTCTGTGATAATAAGTGAAAAAATATTGGACTCTATGCATCTTGAATCAACTCATCTGTTGTGTACTTGATATAAAAGTGATAAAAATTTTAATTCTTCATTCTCAACAGTTTGTAATTCAAAATATGCCAATATTTTTTTATAGTTGATTATATTAACAATGATTTATAAGAAAAATATATAAAAAATGACAAAAATGAGCAAAGCTATATCTTAAATGCATAGCTGTGAAAATAGTTAACTCTCTAAATGTATGAATCATGTATTTTGTTTAAGTATTTCTTGATTTAGTTCTCTAATTAAATCTCTCCTTGTTTTGCTAACTAAATTTGATTGAACCATGAATAAATTTCACTCAGTTTTTCAATGTTCTACTAATTGACTTGATAAGAGCTATTCATTTGCTCCATAATTCCATGTACATTGGTAATGAAGTAGTCACTCAAATAACTCTGTCACTTCTTTGGAATTGAATAAATGACTTTGTTTATGATGTTAAGGTTCATTAATCTTGTCATCCTCTTGAAAAAAAGTTGGCAAGAGTTACTCAATTGTGATTCTTAAGTGTTCATCCCCATCTCTTTCTAACAAAAAATCCAATTGTGAAAATGTGTTCCCTGCCCTAATAATCTTTACCTGTCAATGATTTGAAGGAATTTGAAGCTTCTAGAAAAAGAAAAAAAATCAGAATTAACATTGCATAACATGCTGTATTAAATGACATGATGACCTTGCCTCCGCCCCCACCTATCTAACCCAAACAATGAAATCCATTCATTATTTTTTTTTTTTTAGAAAAATGCGGATTCTAATTGTCACCAACATCGATTCAATACTTAAAAAGCACTCCTCATCTTTTATTATTTGCCTCTTTCACTTGTTCTTATGCCTGAAATTAATACAAAAGAGTTTGACATTGACACTGCTAATAATGAAAAAGTATTGTGTAAGTTTAGGAATAAAAATTGTTCTTGCATTGTCATGATTGTCTTTTGCCACTTTGTAACTGTATTTGAATTCTGATTTGCATGTGTGCATGTACTCAGTCGTTGTGGAAGCATTTTTCCCAAAATAGAATATTCCATCAAATACTTTTATTTTTCTCTGACTATAATGAAAAGGCTATTCACTGTGAACTTGAATTTAATTGTATATCACTGAGTAATTTGATACATGGAATTTCTATTTTTTGTTTCCTCTAAGTTGTGTTCCTGTAATTGTAAATCAGAATTTTACATGATTTAATATCTTTATAGTCTTGTTTCAGCTATTGATCTAACTTTGAAGGCTATACTGTGTTTGTGTGTGTGTGTTGTAAAAGTGTGTGAGTGTGATATATATATATATATATATATATATATATATAAAAAATAAGGACAGGTGCTTTCAGGAATCTCATTCATAGTTGCTTATATTTTGGGACCCTGAATAATTTTCTTAAACTATAAAAATTGTCTTTTTTATTAAATTATTTTCATTTTTCTGCTGATAAGTCCAAATTTTTAACTGATGATTTTTTATTACTGATATAATTCTTTAAAAAAGTTTTTAAAAATCATGCCAATTTTTTTTCTCTTTAGAACTGTTTAAGTACCAAATCTTAATCACTATATACAATTATACTTTTTAATTAAAAAAAAAAAAAAATCAGTTAGGATTCAATAATAGATATAATTTTCTTGCCCTTTGATGAATTTTCCCCTATGGTCTAAAATCATCAGTTGTATAGGTTTTACATACAAGTACCACCCTACCCAATAGGTTAACTTGCTATTTGTTCAGTCAATGTGCTATTCATGCTTATATTAATGAACATGCATTGTTAGATACTGATATTTTCACTGGTATATGCCAAGTGCACATGAAAAATATGTATACACTACAACATTAATTGTAATAATAATAATAATAATAATAAAAAAAAAAAAAAAAAAAAAAAACTCTTCAAATTTTTGAAGCCTTTATAAAATTAAGGAATCCAAAGCTAGATAAGATCGTCTTCAGTATGGGATTTTAAATGTATTTACTGATAGATAAATTACCCCCCCCCCAGCAAAAAGAATTTTGTTTGTATATTGCCATGTGTATGTATGTATGATCCTTATGAATAAATGACATTTTTAAAATTGAAAAACATCCAGAGTTTTCCCCTGATGTTGATCATGGTTAGAAGCATGATCAAAAACATTAGGTCACAAAAATTTGGCCAATATTTATATTCACTGGGTCCAGGCATACATTCTCTTGTATACAAGAAAAGTTAATAACAAATTGAAAAATAAGAAAGAAAAAGTTTATCTCTTTATTCAAACTTGTTGTATTGATGGCATGCTGTGATAGCATATATATATATATATATATATATATATATATATATATATATAATATAAATCTGGCTTATTATGAAAATGTGATTATTGAAAAGGATTTAATTTATAAATTGAAAGACCATCTATAAATATAGAACTCTTAATTTCAATGTCTTTCTTACTGAACTTTCTTTTGCATAATTTCCTTTCTCACTTCTATCGGTTTTTATTTTGTGCTAACTTATTAAATTGTATTTGCAAAGTTAAAAATAGAAAGCTATCTTTGCAGCAATATCAGTAATTATTTATTCTTTAAAAGATTATTTGATAGTTTAAATTAAAATGTTTTGTATGTATCCATATACTGAAACAATGTTTTTGAATATAAAAAAAAAAAAAAATTGTGTTTTTCATATGTAGAAAGAATAAATTATATCCAGTGCTGTATTTTCTCACCCAACACTAAATTTTATTGACACTTGCTAAAAATTGGTTGTAGTAAAATGTTTTGACATTCCACCAGTGCCTTTTATCTGGTAAGTCATAACATAATAGATATGAATTCATAATTTTCTATAACTACAATCTCAAATTAAGGACTAAGTAAAAAAAAAAAAAATTTAAAAGATAAATTATGTGCAATAAACTGGTGATAAAATGTATAGTATTTTTAGGTAGGTGATATTCATTCAGCCTTTGTAACAGGTATAAGAGAAAGAAATGTTTACTTTAAAACCAGTAACTAAATAAAGAATAATGTTCTAATTGTCCAACAAGTGATATCACTCATAAAGATACAGCTAACTACTTTCTTAATCAATGATTGATTTGAAAGAATTGATTTTTATTTTTATGGATAATTTTAAAACATAGTTAATATTAAAAAGATATCTAGTGAGCTATTAAATAGTAATTTGTACTTTAGCTTGTTTTTGTTCATACAGTAATAATAAGCACCATAGCATTTAAAAAATAGAAGATAGATATGTATAACAGCATACAAAAGTTAAGCTTATTAATAAACAAAATGCAAAAATTATTGCTCCCATTGTCTCATTTTCTCTTCCTGCTGGGATCACATGGTCTAATTTATAATTGTTATTTGCTTTTGTTAATCCATTAATTTTTGAATTTTTATTTTCTGCATTGATTGTTCCTTTTTTGATTGTTCCTTTTTTGATTGTTGATGTTTGACTGACAAGTTTCAAAATAGATAAAACAGAAAAGATATATTAAAAAATAAAAATAATAAACCAAAACAGCATCAGAAAATTACCAGAAAAAACACTTGACAATAAAAACTAAATAGTCAATGTGTTTTAATATAAACTATTAGAAACAATATAAGAAGACTTACAATATAGTTTTTAAATTTCAAAGATTGTTCAAAGAGCATAACCTTTTTAATAATATATGAAAAACTAAATGGAGAATTCAATTTTAAAACTAATTTTCAGGTGGCTAGGTAAACTCACAGTGCATTGTTATGAAAAATGTTAAAAAATGATCTAAATGTAATACATAAATGTATGACATTCTAATGAATTTTTGCAAATGGAATTTTATCATCTTAGTTATGCTTTATAATATATATAGTCATGTCATCCCAAGCAAAGCAATAAAGACAATACAGACAAGATTTACTGAGTGTAAGATAAAGAAAACACTATTAAAGGGAGAGAACAATGAAAGACAGAAGATAAAGATTGACATTGCATATAAATTTTTGAAGATCAAATTTGACTGGAAAGCAAAAAGCTGGAAGAGAGTTCTACAAGTTAGAAATGTCTGAGAAGAAACTGATAGCATAGATCTTATGAGTACATCAGCCATTGCAGCTGTAAAATGATGAGATTGTGCTGCCAATCTAGTACTGCAATTAAATTCATCAAGTTTAGGTACCAAAAAAAGAAAGCTCATCAACAAATACTGTGAAAATATTTATAGAAAAGGCTTGGGGAAGCTAAGTTACGACTGTGGGGAAGTGACTGAATATGAGATGTCAGGTCAGGACTAATAACATTGCAGATTCTTCTTCGTAATTTATCTATGATCTCTAAGTACATAGCAAAATCACCATACCAGGTGTGGCAACAATTATTTAATGCATGGTTCAATGATAGGCTTATAAAGTTATAACATAGATTCTAGCATGATAAATTGTCTCAAATCAAATGACAGAGTGAACCAAATTTCCTAGCACCATACCTAGCAATTGAATCTATATAGTTTAGTTTTTCCTTCCGCTTGTGCTGTTAGGCATCATGGGGAGACACAATCGTTTGTCAGCAGCAAGGCGAGTGGACTGGAGAAAAGATATATCGTGTGCATGTGTGTGTATCAGGTTTATATACTTGTATATATATCAGATATATATATATATATATATATATATATATATATATATAATTTTTGTTTATTCAATACCCACAGAGCCCACCTGTGGTTTATACTGCAACTATGGTGGGCAGACCTTAGTTACAGTTTCTGGGAAAGATCATGTTATCTAGCATGATCAATAATTTGAACAAGGGCAGCACGCTCAAGCCCTCAGCCTTGATGACTTGTGACTTTGTTCTAGCACAACTATTAATGGGCCCAAGGGGTCTGTCTACCCAATTTCACTCACAAGGTTTGGGTCAACCCGTGGTATGTTTTTCAGGCAATTTCCAAAGGTGCCGCACACTGGGATCGACTCCCCCAGTCTGATAACATCAGGAAGTCGCCCAACAGACAAATTGACCATGGTGAGATTCAAACCCAGTTCTCATGGCCAGAATGCAAATTTTCTAACTACTCAACCATGCGCCTATATATATATATATATATATATATATATATAATATATATATATATATATCTATGTATGTCTGTATGTATCTATGCATGTATGTATGTATGTATATATATATATATATATATATGTGTGTGTGTGTGTGTGTATATATGTGTGTGTGTGTGTGTATATATATATATATATATATATATATATATATATATAAAAGGTAATAAATCTTGGTATATAATCCAAGTGGATCCTAGTAATATAAAATATTAAAACTGATCTACAAAAAGACCTCAATGTATTTTCCATTACAGAGGAAAAATTAATACACAATAAAATCCAATATGCACACACACTACTTTTTCGCTGTATCACATCTCAGCTCCTCAGTGCGACTAGTTGTCTGAAAACCTCAAGCCAGGATCGAAACCCGACCGATTTTTTGTCAGTCAGAGCACTCAGCAGAGAGAAACTGCTAGTTTTAGTGTATTGTTTTCACCAATTTCACAATATCACTTGCAACAACCATAGCTAGAAATTTGTCTATTCTTGAGATAAATAGTTCTTCTGTCTTAAAGTAGATAAAATGCTGGAGGGGAAATACAACAAATGCTGGTTACAGTTTACATGTATTACTTTAAATTAAACTGAACTTTTGACATGCGGTGTATCAGTCTAATTCAGCTTATCTGTTTTATTTTTATCACTATTGTTTTTAATTAACCCACATTGAATCAGCAGTAGTTTTGTGTGGAAAAGATACATACTGTATGAACCATAGAGGATATCAAAATTAATGCACTTTTAATACATTTTAGTCATAATAAATTAGTTTCTCTTTTAACCCTTTAGCATTCAGCATACCCAAACCAGCTCCATAAATATTGGCTCTCACTGTTCAACCTGCTGTAACCTGCCCCATGTATACTCTGCCATAATATACAACAACATCATTGCAAATAATAGCAAGATGTTATGCAATCAGTGAGACTTTGACCCCAAATAGTGAGACATTAAGAGCCAGTATTTTTTGAGTAAGTTTGAGTGTGTTGAATGCTAAAGAGTTAATCAAAATTGCACTCTTTAAGGTGTTACAACAAATGACTAATGCATTGAATGTATTTTTTTGTAAAAGATTGCCTTTATGTTCATATAATGTTTTATTTAAATTCCTAGATATTTCATGTATTAAAAAAAATTAAATCAGCATTTAAATGAATAGCCTTTCCTTTTAAATTAAGTTGTGTTTAATTCGCTGTATACAATAAGGTAATAACTATCCGCTATACTTTATATATTCTGAAAAATTTCTGGATATTTTTTCATTATTGCCCCAAAACTTTACATTAGTCTTAGATTAAAGCATTAGTTAGGATATATCTGGTTCCCTGGCAGTTGTGAGTTCAATTCCTGGGACTGGTAGTTAGTTCTGAAAAGTTACAAAACTTCAGTTCAGTGGAACTAACAGACTGAGTATGATGACAAACACCTGAAGAAGGCTGGAGAATACAGTGGTTAAAAATGTTGTGAATATAACAAACAACCAATATGAACAAGCTGGTCTGAATTGTAAGGCTTATAATACCGAAAGACTGCTAATAAAAATTAATGCATCACATCATACAGAAAACACTGAGCAATTATCCAAGTCAAATGTAATTAGGTGACCAACTTATTATGCAAGACAAAAAGTTAAAAAAAATGGGGACCTGTCATCATTGTGTGCCAGGGGCAGTGAACTTAAAATAATTTGACAATGGTGAAGGATGTTTCCTTTTGTTTTAGTTTCCCTTTTTATTTAATTTTCTTGTTTCATTTGGAAAGCTTTGTCATTTATGATTCAGTTCCCATGTCACTGTGACTTTTTATTTTTTTAATCCTCTATGGATACGGATTATTCCACCTAATTAATGGAGTTTAAAATTTAAAATGAATTAGTATTAAAAAAAGAATGAATAAAAAAGGATGTGTTTTTACTTTTATCAGTTTGATTAGTATTTTCAGGGACATGAACAGCCATGTACTTCCCAGCATCTTCCAATTAACAAAATTAATAACAAAAGACTAAATCTTTGTAGATTAAATCAAACAATTTCATATCAACAGAATGACATATTTTGTGGCTATACATTTTTCTCATATTCTAATTTAAATAGCCAGTCTCGTCTTATGACTATGCAATATTAACTGACATGCATCAAATATGTAATTAGTTATATATACATAGTATTAATAATAAATCAATAATAGCTGATTATTATCATCAATCAATTAATTCTATATTCTGTATTGTTGACTGAATTCAATTTTGTGTTATGTTAGCAAAGATTATATAAATTTTATATGGTGGTAAGAATTCAATCTGTTATACCACAAATTATACTGAATAATTTCAGTGATTATCATATATACTAAAATCTGAATTTTAATATTGGAATTACATTCATATATATATGTGTTTGGGTGTGTGGTGGTGGGGGTCTTATAAATTTCAATTCACAAACTGGGAGTGTTATCACTTTTTATTATAGGTTTAGATTCTTGTATTACAATATGTTTTCATCACCTAACAACTCTTAAGCTTCAGGGCTCAAAAAAGTAGTACTGATAGCTTCTGTGTTTAACAGGATATCAGAACAGGCTCCTCAAACCAGTATATATATGTATTTGTGTGTTGAATAATTTAGACATATCTCTATTTATTTTTATTTTAATCCTTTCAATTTCTTCATGTTGTTATTAAACTGAAAGATGCCATAGTTTTGGTTATCTCTTATTTTTACAAGTACTTTCAATCTCATCCAAGATCATCTTCAGGGGTGAATTACTAAGCCAAAAAATTAATGTAATTGATTGTGAATTTTTTTGTAAATCGGCATGAAATGTGCTTTGTTATAGTCAATTTAAAAATTAACTGTTAAGAATATGTAAAGAAGGTAACTTAATTTATATATTTTTTTTATTATTAATGTTTTAAAATAATCAACCTGCAATTAATTTTTTTATTTTATTTTATTTTTTTTTTTACAATTCTCGAAATATTGCTTTTATAGACATCTTAAAATTTTAAAATGTTGTTGCTCATAATTACTCATAATTAATCTTATTTAGTGTTGGTGCATTTTTTTTTTTTACATAGAGCACTTCAAGAATTTGAAGTTTTTGCTTTTTATTTCCATGCTGGAGTATACTTGTATTGTCAATTAATATTTCTCTAAAATGTGGATGTGGACAGGAATGTTCTTTTAAATGTTGTGTAATAGAACTTGAATCCGGCATGTGTAATGTAAACCTTCTTGATAATGTTGTCGCTGTAAAGCCAACATATATATTTACTCTTTTGTCAGAAATACAATCTCCCAAAGGACATTTAAATTGATATACAATGTTGGTCTTTTGCAAAACATTAATTGATGGATATTTGTATTTGAGTTTTATTTATTAAAAAGTATATTTATTTATTTTTGTCTACCTGCCTGAATATTTGAGAAATCTTATTAGAGAAAAATATGCACTCTCTGGCAGGATTTGAATCTGCAATCACCTCAGGGAAACCATCATTAGATCTGATGTGCTTTGGACCTTTCAGCCATGGATTGTATTGATGGTTAAGCAAAGTTGAATAGTGCCTTTAAACACAGATTTTTCTCTAACTCTCTAATTAGACGTATCAGTTTTGTATCCTAACGTAAACAAAGCAATTTCTAAAGAAGAGGATGAATTAAAAAAAAAAAATTATTTATTAATCCGACAGATTTTTATTACTTAAATGTTATTTTTGAGTGGATGCTCGTATTTGTGCAGCCATTCAGTTTATTTAATTAAGAGTATATTTATTTATTTTTGTCTACAGCATGTCATATCTATGACGGTTTTCCCTAGGGGATTGTAGGTTTGAATCTTGCCAGAAAGTGCATATTTTTCTCTCATAAGATTTCATGAATATTCAGACTGGTAGATGAAAATAAATAAATATACTGTTTAATAAAGAAACAGAGCATCTACTCAAATTTGAATGGTCACTACAAATCACATTTAAGCAATAAAAATTTGTTGGAACACACACACACACACACACAACACAAAAGAATAATAGCCTTGAAAATGTCATACTATTCATTTCATGGTGGTAAAAAGTTTTGGCCAAATACAATTACTGAATACTGTTTAAATCTAATTTTTCCTTTCAATACAGGTACCATGTATCAAAGTGCAATTGGTGAAATAATTTTAATTTTAGTTACTGAACCTGTTGCTTATTGCTGATATGGAATAGACATAAGTTTGAAAACTCTTACAGTTACAAGCATATACCACAGATACACAAACATTAATTATTGCCAAAGTTTGACTTAAATTTGGTATTTAAGAAAAATTATAATAAGTACATTATTATTATTATTAATAATAATAATCTTATAGATAGAGCACAGAGTAGGGATAATATCTAGAAGTGTTCATATTGTATATGCCAACAAGGCTTAAGGAAAAACAAATAAAATTGATCCAATAGGAATTTTATAACAGAATAAATATATCAAATTAACATCTACATATTATCTCTTGTTCTAGCATCTTTATCCTTTTGCTTCAGTTATGCTGTACATTGTAATTTAAAAAATGAATATATGATTTGCCATTAAACAATTAGTTTTTATTGCTACATGCAATGTGAAAGGATATTATTTATTTTTGTTTCATTTTTATAGCAAGTAGGATTTTATAGACGGGAGTTGCTAACCCCTTATGCAAACAATTTGGGATTCAGAGTTGTCTTTCTAGACTTGTTACCAATCAAATCTAGAAAGCCAAGACTACCCTGCTATTAGCTCCCTGCTGAGGTAGGGTGGAAAGAGATGAATTAGTACATTTCCAAGGGTATTTGTGCAAAAGTGGATGCAATGGCCTTGTCTAGAACTTGGACTCAACATGCCAAAGTTGCTTTCTATGCCAATAACAGTTACATGCACATCTATCATTTTTTTTTCATTACCTCTAAGCAACATTTTTTGTTTAAACCCAACCCATATTGGACCTCACTTTAAACTGTACTAAAAGAAACTCAGTATGGCATTAGATATTTTCTCCTTGAATGTGCTAAAAGAAAGCTGTTCTAATGTTGATGTTATATAAAATTTTAGTGCTATAGTCTAGATTATGTGAATCTATTTAAATATCAAGTACTTTGAAGAAATCATTGGTGCCATTGAATATTCATGAACATGTAATTCTTTTTTAGAATAATTTATTTTCATAATGTATATTACCCACAACTGCATGAAATATTTCTTAATATTTCTTACAGATGCACCAAAGTATAAATATAAGCAGTAAAATTTCTTTTCTTTTTTTTTTTTTTTAATATCTTGCTCATTCCTTTGATATCCTGATGGTATATGAATGCTTTTCTTTATCCAATAGGTTTTCAACAGTTTATAATAATGATATTTACCTAAAATATTATTTTCATCAATTTCACATAGCTGTATTTAGAAGAGAAGGGTTATATATCCTTCAACATCTGGACTTAGTATGATTTCATGTTATCATACCAAATATTCACATATATAAAACACACTGTTCATATCTCTCTCTCTTATATATATATATATATATATATATATATATATATATATATATATATATATTAGGATCAGGAATTTTTTGTAAAACATTTGATTTCCTGTATAATAATTCTATGAACTTTTGTTAAAAAATAATGAAGAATGGTTAATTCAGTTTACTTTTAAAAAAAAAATGTCACCCCCAACACAAAATTTCTAAAATTTGATATACGTATAGTAGTACTATGATTTTCTGGAGCCTTTTATAACTTGGCTTTGTTTATTTGTTATGCTATAGCTATAAACTGTAAGATGTGTTAAAAATATATATAAGTACTATTCAATTACATCATTAGCAAATTGAAAAAAAAATCTTCTGAAATATTTTGATTTTTTTTTTTTTACCTTTATTCTGTATGTGGTAAAATCAAATTTTTGGTTTGGGTATGAGTTTTTTCAAGAACTAAAACAAATTAATCCCCTTTTCATTACTTTTGAACAAAAGTTTATTGATTTATAACACAGGATCTTAGGATTACAAAAGAAATCATAGCCCTAATAAATGTGTGAGTGTGTGTGTGTATGTGTATGTGTATATATATATATATATATATATATGTGTGTGTGTGTTATATATGTAAATGAATAAAAGTGAACATTGAAGTCAATACTCAGAGGCGACAGACTGTTTCATTCTAGACGTTCAATGTTCACTTTTATATTTACATACGCTCTATCTCCATTGAGCACTTTATCCCATAAATATAGCATGCATTAAAACTATATTTCTTATATATAAAATTTTAGATGTCTATTTATTTTAGTTTTAATCCTTTCAAGTCCATGAATTAATTTCTTTGTGGCTGTAGAAAATTGATTAAGAAAAAAATGAAATGTAAGCCTTCTCTATTATGTTCATTTTTATTTTATTTATGGAATATTAACATAAATAAAAATGAACATAATACATCCTCAAATAATACTAAACATATCAAAGTACTATACTGTAACCAAATACTTTCTAACTATAAGCAGGAGAAAAACATTCTAAAAAGACTCATAAACACTAATATGCCCCTCACTGATCCAAGTAAAAAATTAAAATTAATTATATACTATACTAAATTTAATACAACCAACCTAGTTGTCCAAAACAACTCTTCTCCATCAACTAGCATCTTACAAACATCGTATATCAATTTAAATGTCCTTTGGGAGATTGCATCTCTGATAAAAATGTTAATATGTATATTGGTTTTATAATGACGATGATGAGATTCACTTGAATGATCATAGTTCAGTCTCAGAATATTTAAAGGAATATGCATATCCACAGTTTCTATAGATATTAGTTGAAAATACATCAGTGCTTCATCATAATAATAAGCAAAAACTTAAAATTCTGGAAGCTCCTTATATAAGAGAATTGCAGCCAAAAATATATAAAGTCAACAAAGTTCATAAATGTTTGTAGCAGCAAAGTGTTATATAAAAATACTAAATTAAAATACTACAATTAAAAAATCTTTTTAGAAATTTAAAAAAATCACATAAGTTACCTCCCTTGCATAGAGATAAAAAAAATATTTTTGAATTTACAGTGATAACGCATAACACAATCATAGATATACAACACCTGAAGATGGTCTCAGATGAGATTGAAAGTACTTGGGAAAATAAAAATTATTTGAAAGAAAATTTTGGAATTTTTCTTAATCAATTTTCTACAGCTACTAAGAAATTAATTTGTGAACTTGAAAGGATTAAAACTAAAATAAATCAAAATAATATGTCTAAATTATTTAGCCAAACAGGTATGAATGAAAATATGCTGCCTAAATATATATATAGTGTATGTATGTCTAACAGTTTTCACAGAGCCTATAGATACTGATAGGGTTATGGAGCAACAATTTAATCCTTGGCAGGCTGATTCATATATAAATAATCCTCTCCTATTTTATGGATACTATGCTTATAGATATATAAAAATGTTGGAAAATGTAAACTAATTTTTTAGTGGTTGTTCATATATATATATATATATATATATATATATATATATATATTTTTTGTAGAATTGTTGGAACTGTTTATCTACTTAAAAACAGTTCTATGTGATTAGGACAATAATGGAAATATTTTGATGTGCCAAATATATGTATGTATTTCTTAAAATGCAAAAACAGATATTACAATTTGATTTTAAAATAACATGCTTAAGTGCTTTCACTCAATGTCAAATCTCTTATTATTATAATTGTTTATAGATGGAAGTTATTACTTATCTTGATTACAATTATTATTAAATTATTCTCTCTGCTCTGCCAATATGGCTAACAGAAAATCATCCAGAAAGTGCAACAATTCTTTCCAACTTAATACCCTTATTTTCTTGTTAATAGAAGAGATTCTATAATTAACAGTTAATAGTCTTGGAGTATCTCTTGGACAGATATTTTTTGGTGGTCAATTTATACTTAATTAAAAGCAACATGGAATTTAGTGGCCTGATTGAACCGGAAATTGCTATATTCTCCAAGTATTGTGTTAAGAAAAATTGTGCTATTATGTACCATTCTTGTGTTACAATAATAAAAATGCAACAGACATCCAACACTACAGAAATCGGATATAGAAAATATAGAGAATGAATTCTGTTCAATTTTCATTGTACTTTGAAGGTTACCCAATTCAGCAAGAATATTAAGGGATACACAAACCAAAACATAAAGATTCATAAAGAAAGATAATTATTTGAGTTTGAATATTTCATAGAAAAGATGTAATGTTGACCATAAAATTTATAAATTATTGCCATTTAAAACTTTGGTAAACAATTGAAAATCATGACCTGTGATTTAACATTTAAGTGTCAACCTAGTGATCTTGCATTTACTGTTTTGTGCACTGATTACTTCAGTTTTTGTAACAAATAATTAATATTTTTGTGATGTTGAAATAAATAAAGTATTTTACAAAAACAAGAAAACAACAGATTGTATCTTTCTCTCTCTCTCTTTCTCTTTATTATTTTCTTTCTATATACCTATCTATTCAAAGTTAACTATTTTTAAAATATAAAAAGGTGAGAGAAAGAATTGAAAATTACTGAAAAGAAAATTGTTAGTAGTTGCTACTGGCTGCAGAAAACAAAAAGAATGAAAAATAAATTGTATTTTTTGTTTTTTTATTTTTTTGCCACAACCTTTTTGTTTGAAATAACTGCTGTAAATGTCAGTATTTTTAATTGGAAAATGCAGTGTGCACTTGCATGCATATTTAAATGAGCAGCAAATTTCAAGTGACAGCTTTCAAGGCAAGTGAACAACCTTGTGCTTTACCTTTTCTAGTTCAAAAAGCAAAACTTAAATAACAGTGGGTGGGGGAATGACAATATGATAAAGAACTGTAACATTATTGTTTGCTCAACTTGATAAAATGTTATAATGAACCATTTATAGATTTTTGCTCAAAAGAATATATTAAACAAGTGGTGTGTATGTGTGTGTAAACAATACCTATTATAAACTTTACAAATATAGGACTCTAATCTGAAATCAGTACCTAAAGAGCTCTAGTTATCTATTAATTGAAAATGTAGGCATAAATCTCTTGGTCCATTGTATAATACTCTAATTGCTCAGCTGTCACCCTGGAAAGTGAAGGTTTAGAAATATAAGACAGTATTCGTAGGAAAATACAGTTTTCTTAGGTTATTGACTTCAATCTCATATTCTAACATGTATACTCTCATTCCTAGATTATTGTAAAAGCATTGCTAATGTTAATAATAACATATTCTCTATCTCTTTATACTTCTGTCTTTCTCTCTTTCAATATGAGACTGTTATGATTTTCTCTCAGTATTGATTGTATGACTCTTGAAATGTAACCACATGGAATGTGGCTTGAAGTGCATAAAGTCTGTTCAGTTTGATTCTTTAAGTTTATCAACAAAAACACAATGAGCTAAAGGAAAATTAACTTTTTAAATTGAATTTAGTGCTGGGGACCAGAAAAGTACTTATTGTATATAATATCCATAGTAGTAGTCATAGTAGTCGTCATCTGTTTATCTTGCAAGATAAAGGTAGCACCCTGTTTGGTCAAAATTCAGTCCTTTGGTGGTGAAACTGGAGTGACTACATGGTCTTTCTCTTGGCCATACTGACAAGGGAATTGTGTATTCTGAACTCAAAGAAAATGACGTGTTTTGTTGAAGCTCCAAAAAATTAATGAATCTTAAGTTTAACTGAAAAATGTAAATATTGCTTATAAGTAATATAATAATTGAATGTAATTTGCAATTATTGTTTATTTTATTTCATTTATTTTATATATTATGATTATTATATTTATTTGAAGTTATATATTATTTATTATTATTTCTTTAAACTTTTTCCACAGTTACTGGGTTTTTCTCTATTTGTACAACTAATCTGAAGATTGTTTGTCTTATTTTTACTTTCTGTTTTTGCTTACCTAAAGTTATATTTATCAACTTTGCAATTTCTACTTGCATTCATTTTTATCAATTAATAGTTAAGATGTTAGTACTGTCAAAAATGCAGTATAGAATATTTTATTGTAAAAATAATTGTTAAATAATGACTTCATAATCTCCAAGTATTTTAGGTTTAAATCCTGATTTATATATTCTTTTTTTGTTTCTGTTATCTTTTTTCTAAAATTAAAATTTTTTTTATATTTGTGTTTGTTTATTTATGTACTATTTTGTAATTTGTCTTGTGTTTTTGTTTATCTGTTTTATTAAATAAAATAAAATAAAATAAAATAAAATAAAAAAATGTTAATTTTTGTTGGGCTTCTAAAACATGTAATGTATACAATGTTTATATATATACATTATATAAGTTCAAAGGTTGCCATAACTGGAGGTGACAGTAATGACAAGCTCCTACTGTCTGTAAAATGCTTCCTTGGCATGCATCTCAAATAACTTCTAACAACTAACACTAGCTCCAAACCAGAGAATAAGGCAGGGGGGGGGAACTGGCACCTCATAACCAGCTGCTTTGGGTAAATGAAGGCAGTCCATCTAGGTGAAAGAAAACCTTGATTTTCAACCTCTGTTGCCTTGCAGTTATATCCAAACACGGAAAACACTATGGAAGTAAATCCAGACAGAAAACCTTGGAGTGGAGCCCTGAAGGCGGTTGGCTGTTAACACTGACAACTTTATGTCAACTTCTGCAGCCAAACCATCACCAAATGTAATAATATCTGTAATCAGAAGTATATTATTACAAGTTTAAATAAAGATCCCAGTGGAATTAAATTATGTTTGCTTTCAAATAAAATAACTGATTGTTAAATTATGAATAGGAATGTGATTAATAAAAAATATAAAAAACCTTACATGTACAGAAAAGAATGGTGACTTACATTGTTGGTCAAAATGCTCCAGCAGTGCATGATCTGACTATTACAGAAAGCCCTCTACTCAGATGAAGTTTAGTAAATTGCTTTAGGAACTTCTATGTTTGTGTGAGTTAGTTTTGTGAAGTTTACAGTTTTTTTGGTTACCTTTTATATTAGCTTAATCTGGTATGAAAAGTGTAGTGCATCCAATGAGAGTGGAACTTTCTATAATAATAGTCTGCAATGCTTTGCGAGCTGTTGCCCCATAGCAAGCACACAAAATTATATTTCATATTCAGCAATCTCAGACTTTATTTTACATTAATTTTTAGTTATGGCTAATACATTCAAAAGTGTATTGCATAAACTGTAGAACTAAATTCTAAGGCATTAAATTTTAATACTATTTCATAATTTTCAAATGATTGCATCTTAGTAATATCATGCTTACCTTAATATATTTTTTATTAAAATTAAGTAATGTGACTGTTTGATAATATCTATTTTTGCCAGTCTATATTTTCAGAAATGTTAGATTAAATTTAAATTTCTGAAAAACTTTTTTTCTTTGTCATGAAAACTTACAAACTCTATTCATCGCATTTTGTTAAATTGTATAATTTTAAACTTCTTACCTGCAAAGTAATTTTGAGACAAATAGTTAAAATAATAATTACAAACAGCTGTTATTTTCCTTTTAATTGATAAAGTTCAGTTTATTTTTTTTTCTTCTTTTTAGTTTGAGGCTGAAACTTATTAACAAATCAGTTTAACTTAAATTCATCAAATTTTAGCCAATTTATTTAGAGAAGCTTCTAAAGTTTGATTCAACATGTATCATTATATTCATAATTAGTAGATGTTAAACAATCAATGTAGTCAATAAACAATGCCATTCTTTTGACATTTGAAGAATCAGTTTCAGTTCTGAAATTCATCTCAGCTGCTTTACACTTGTTTCCTTCTCACATTCAAATTCCATCAAATCCAAGAAGCCTATGCTGAAATATGAGCATAACCATTTGGCTTTCATTTATTATAATCATTTCACTTAGGAGTAAAATAAAATCTTGCTTTGGAAATCTTCTAGGAAGATTAATAATAATCTGATCAATAAACTTATTCTGAGTATAAGATTTCACTGTTTATTCCTATATTGGTTTTAATGATAAGCTGATTGTAAGTAAAGACTTTGGCATAGAAAATTCATATTTTTTATTGGCAGCATATTATTACTATTGTCAGAGATTATTTGTGATTTAAGAGTTTTAGAGAGTATGGCTAATAGCTTCCATTTTAAGTTTTCAGAGAAAATGAGGTGTCTTGTTTGCTTCAGAGAAGCAAATAATATTTCCCTGGTGCTTAATATTCAAATAAGCATCTTTTAACTAGATAACTTTATCAGTAAATATGGAAATTTATAACTCTACATTGGGTCACCTTAGTTTTTGCTCTTGGAGATCAAAGTAAATATTTTTTGTGAAGCTAAATGACATTCAGGCATCTTGCAAAGTAAACAATTTTTTTCTATTTTTTGAGTAGAATTTAGAAAAGGAACCAAGAGGATGCTTATCTGCCAATAAGGAAAAAGCAAATTGTCATTCCAGGAAAATTTATTATGCCCAGAACCAGCATCTAAACATCTCTTTCTCTGCCACATCTATTAATAACTGACACAATAGACCATCTTTTATTAATTCAACATGTTTTTAATGTTATCTTCCTTTAGGATGTACATTGATCATGGATTTCTTTTCTAACTGCATTGGGCATAAAATGCAAATTTTTTCCTTATTGTTTAAGATTCTCACTCATACATGTAAATGTGTGTTAGTATATTAAAAGAACATTGTTTTTTATGAAATGGAACACAAGATTCATTTAATGAATTTTTGCAGTTGTTTATTGCCTAAAATGATCATAACATCTGAAAGAAAAGATGATCTTCAGTTTCAAGTTATCAGAATTAGTCAAGATTTGCAGTTATGAAAAGACATTTGGGGTTTCAAGAAATGCTTTATATTGCAAAATAAATTCTGATTAAGTCTGAATGGTAGTGTATTTATATTATAAATTTTATTGCTAATTAATATGTAGCTAATTTTATGAGTGTCTTCATGGGTTAGAAAATACATTTACTGAATAGATATCTTTAAAAATAAAATAACTGTTTGCCTTTTCTTCCTATTCTAAGGACACTGAAGTGAACTTATATGCATTAAATCATTTTTGATCTAACAGTAGAAATTCTAATGATAATTTTTCAGAAAATGCACATCTATTTTATTTATAAGAAATAAAATTCCAGATTGTTTGATAAACATTTAATGTTTCTATTACAAATATTAGCATTCTAAATTTCACACACACACAATTGTATATTTGGGCAACAATACCGCTTTTATACAAATTTCATTAAAGATGACTGACAAGGTATTGCGATTAAGCTTTTTATTCAATTTTTCTTGAGGACCAATATTATGAATTTACATGTCCCTTAAGGAACTGTGTTCCTGATTAAACCAAATTCATGAATAATTATATTTGATATACCACTACATGCTTATCAAGAAGACTCACGTTACATCTCTCTGATGATAGGTCAATTAGGGCCCATTTAAACACACACGGAAACCTACCAAGCTCTGTCTGCAATATACTTGTAGAAAATATAGTTATAATAGCCTCACCTGCCTATAAAAATCGGCTAAAAATAATGGAAGCAATAATAATAAAAAAGAAAAAGCCAACACTCATCAATATCAATTACAAACATGGCCACAACTTGCTGACTGTGTTTGGAAAATTAAAACAACATTCCCAACACTACTGATACACATATAAAGATCTACATATTCAGTTAAAAAAACAAAAAAAAATAAAAAAAACCTTGATAATGAGTAATAGAATAGTACGATTTATGTCCAGAAAAGTAAACAACAATATGAAGACAAGAAAAATTGAATAAAAAGCTTAATTGCAGTATCTTGTCAGTTGTCTTTGCCTGAGATGGTGATAATAATACAATCTTATACCAAAGTTAAAATCTTTGCTACTGCCAACCTCCTAATCTACTCTACTGCTCAGTTTATTTGTAAGTGGTTAATACATTTTACTCGGATAACCATTCACTGAAGGAATCCTTTTTTAGTGAATAGTACCATGGGAGTGACATCATAAGGATGTATGGTATATGTCTAATTAAGATAATCTATGCTGAAGAACACATGTTAGCCATTCTTTTTAAATAGCAGTCTTATTATCCTGACTGTTTCCTATTCTTTTCATTCCTTATTTAATAAAATTTTCAGTAATAATGGAGACTATTGGTCTATAAAATTGAAGGTAAATTTTAAAATATAAACTTTTTAACTTTTAGAAAATGAACTGGAAAGACTAAGGTATATGTTTCTATTTTTTATCTTGACTTGGTGAAATTCTGATTTCAAGAATTTCCCTGAGTTTCTGTATAATGTGTTCATTAATAGTATAAGATATTGAAAGAATATTGTATATTGTATGTGTATTTTACTTATATTTCTGCTCAGATAAGCATTAATCTAATAAATAAATAAAAATCTATAGAAAAAATGTCTCAGATTACAGCTTAATACTTTCCACAAGTAAATTGGGATAAATTCTTGCTAACTCTAATGGGAATTTTTGTTTTAATCACCTTAAATAAAATCATGTTTTCATTATTACAATTTTAGTGACATTTAGTATTGCAATAAGTTATTTTGGGGAATAAAATATTTAAAGTATTTTATCTTGACAAATTTTTATGAATTTTACAATCACACTGAAGCTAATTTCCTTAGTTTTTTTTTTAAATTTTAAAACTATTTTTTTAAAATTATAGTGATAATAAATAAATGTAAAGACATGTCATCTCTAGTCATTTATATAAAATTATTACATAGGTATGAGTTAACAAAATGTCTAATCATTTTGATTGGAACAGAGTAGATTTATATCATGTTCAACATTTGAGCAATGTTTTTGTATGTCATAAGGTCTATTTATGTTTTACTAAAATCTTATTACCAAAAGTAACAAATTTGCTTTAATTAAAGGTATGACTAATTCTATAGTTGAAACAGTATATTGAGTTACAAAAATTAATCTCAAGGATCATTAGATATTTTTACATTCAGATTAAGGCCATTTTAATACATTATAAATTGATCAATTTTTGTATTTATTGATTGGTTGGGAATCATTATTTTAGTTAAATTTCTTCAAGATTATTTATTAATAAGAGTTTAAAGTTTGAATCTGTTTATTTGTTGAAAACAGATCACATGCTGCTAAAATTATTCTAAAAATCATTGAAAAAGACACGTTTTTAAAAATTGGTTATGGTCTTTATTGAAACTATAGTCTTCAAACCTGTAGTCTATTATTTTACACTATTTGTGAGGATTTAGACCAATTAAAATTTTTTTTATTTTTGCTTAGATTATTGTTGTAAGTTACTTTTATTTCTAAAATTAAATATTAGCATAAAGATGAATTTTTTCTTTAAAATTTTCAAGTGGATGTGCCTCATTTTCCAACAGTAGTTATTGAATCATTGTATTCATGACCATCTCTTATTATCCTCTGACCAATTGGACATTATTCCAAAATAATACAATTGTTGTTTTCTGCTTTCCTAACTCAAAGAACTATTTAACATTAGTAACATTAGGTCAATAGTTTTTCTATGATCTCTTATTGTTTTTACTTTGACTAATTTATTTAGTAACATTTATAACGATAATATAGTAACATTTTTTATAGTAGATTTTCTCTCTTGCATGTACCCACACCACTAAATTCATTGATGCTACAATATTTTCATGAATAATATCTTGTTAATTTTCAGGTTGTCCCTTTGTAAGTGGTTATATTTCTATTTGCTATCCTATAAAATTAAAACCATTGTGTACTTAAAACATTAAAAGCATTCCTAGAAATGATTACTGAAGACAAGTTTTAACTTTACTGAAATCTTCTAAAAATATACCTTAAAGAAATCCATTTGTATAATTCTTCTGTGTGTGTACATGAGTATATTGTACATATGTAATATTCACTTTTGTAAATTTATGTGTGTATGCTCACCCACAGAAGCAATGCCTCAGGTTTCTTTTAGCAAATAATATAGCAAAGCAAATAGAGATTGTAATTGGCTTTTAAATTAAATTTTGATTGCTTAACATTTATTGAAAAATGGAAAAATTAGTTTCTTGATGAATGTCAGTAAAAGCATTAAAGAAATTTTTACTATTAATGAGTGCCTAATGTAACTGCTTCAGTTAAAGTTAATGTATGAGTGACTTCGAATGCTCCATAAATAATGAGTATTTATTTAATATATATTAATATTCTTTTATTTTAAAGCAATTATTCCATTTAAAACATTAGCTACACTACATTTAAATATTGATCTCCTTCCATGAAATTATCTATGCCAAGATCTGAACCCTTTTGATGATTTTGTTCATATTAGTTTGATTTAAAAAGTTAGAGTATACAACCTTTTTTCATTCTTCTTGTATACTTTTTTCACTTGCAAAAGTCTTTGCAAAAAAATAACTGAAGTGTGCATGATATTTAATTAAATGAATTATTGAATCTAATATTTTTAGTAATAATTTTTAGTGGTGTTCATTCTAGGAAAAGTGCTCAGTTGATTAGTTATGGTGACAGTCCATTTAACTGATTACGCAAATGACTTTTTTGTTCCTTAGGATCACGCTCAGTAGATTCACTGAATCAACAATTGTTGAAATGTTTCTTATGACAAATAATAATCCACTTATATCTTGTGTGTGTGTGTATATATGCATGCATGCATGTATGTATGTATGTATGTATGTAATCTGAACAGAAAAAAGTGTACTAGCTAATACCATTATTAGTTATTCTTTTGAGTTCATCTACTATTGTTGCTGCTGCTATTGCTTGAGCACCTTGTTGCTAATGCTTCTACTGCTGCTGCTTATGCTACTGGTGCTAAACTGTGATATTGACTACAGAAAATGTGAATATTGACCAAGTTGCCATGGTTATCTCTGTTCCCAGCCTGCCCAGTTTGTCCTATTGCTTGGATGTGGAGAAGAGAAACTGACCCTCCTGTGTTGTAATTCTTAGGATGGGAGACAGCTTGCTGTGATGAACATTCTTAAAATGCATCTACTGAATATATCTCTAGTTGAAATTTCATCTTGATTTTAAACTGTGTGTCTGTAGCCACCTTCTTGCTTGCCACTGTCAACTCATCTCTGTGCGCTTGGTATGTAGCAACTACTTGTACCTTCATCATGCCATAGCTGTCTTTACTGTCTCATTTTCATTCTTTACAATGATAGAATACACACCCAGGTAGATTGATGAGAGAAAAAAAAAAGATAATGATGTTAATTCCACTATTGTTACTATCAGACTATCTGACATTGGCTTAATTTATTGCTTATCTATTTAAAGTTAAAATATTCTTTATATCATTCCATCATCAGTCATATTCAGAGCTGAAAAAGCATTTTAAACAATTATTTCAGTATTTACTTTGCTACTTATATTGCCACTATATCTTATGGTCATTATTATCTTCATCATTATTTTGAATTATCTATATTATTCTGAAATAGGTGTTAAATGTTGCAGGGATCTATATAATTTCTGTTGGCTGTTGAAAGTATTTTTTTATTTTTATTTTTTATAAATATTTCTTGATTGATGATTTTTTGTTATTTTTTTTTTTTTGTTATTTATGTATTTAATAATAATAATAATAATAATAAAAAAAAAAAAAGTCAAGTGTCCACATGTGCTTCCTGTAGTTCTCTGGTGAACAGGTTGCCAAATGTGACCATGTGATAAATTGAAGAAGAGGATCTCAGAGATAGAAGCTCAGTTCTTTACATTAATTATATATATATATATATATATATATATATATATATATATAATGTTTTTCCTTGCAATAGAGATTCTCAAATTGAATAAACTGAATATAAAATTAGGATACTGATTCTATTTTTCAAAAGATAATTTCTGAAATTTTATCAATCAATTGATTCTCATCTAATTTGAATGATTAAATTTTACTTTTTAACTTGATCATTTAATTATAAAAAATAGAATTGTTTTCTGTTAAATGGAGAATTGTTAAATTTCTTTTTAGAAATTTTTAATGTTGCCACAAATTTAGATATTTATTTTTTTTTTAATTTTGATTATATTCATTTCCTGAAATATACTAGTTTATTGATGATAATAGAGTAAATTAAAATAATTTTATTGATAAAAGTTTGTTTGTATTTTTATACAAATTATGAGTCAAATTTGTATTAAAAATATATATTTGTTTATTTCAAAATAATATAATAAATATCTAATATACTAATGATAATAAAAATGTTTTATATTTGAATTAAGTTTTTTTATATATATATATATATATATATATATATATATATATATATATATATATATATATATATATATATATGAGAGAGAGAGATATAAATAAGGCTTTTCAATGTTAATTTATTGATTTCTATATTGCTTAATCATTTTTTTATATTAGGGAAGTTATTAATTATTCTTTCATGGCATAAAATTGTAATCTGTTTATTATAATACCAAATATTCAAGCATATTACAATGCTTAAAACTGAATTTTTGCTTGATTTTATCCCTTTTTGTATTTTTACTGAAAGAACGAGCTATTTTGTATTGCTATATTTAGAGTCCACGATGCATATCTAATCATCTGTTGCGGCTAATAAATTTGAAGGTTTATTTATAAGAGTTGAGTCATCCTAAGAGAAAACAAACCTTAATATATATTTTACCATATTGGTTTAGTAATGGTATATTAGAATATTTACTCTTCTGATTTTTCTATATTTTTCAGGCTACTTAGTAACTGCTGACAAATGGGTCGTGTGACTCTTCTGGTAGTGTTAGTTTGTGCTTATGTTATCTGCATTGGTAAAAATGGTTGACTTGGGTGGGTGTGGCTATCGAAATCTTGGATAAGTTTTTTGTTTTCCCATTTTTTAACACCCTGTCTATTTCATTGTCCATTTACACTTCTGCAAAAATCTGCATTATTCTAAAGTAGCTACTTAGCAACTGTTGATTGTTCTCTATTGGCACAGACATATCTATTGATTTTCTAGGAATATTTATTTTGATTTTGTTTTAAATAGATTGACAATATAAAACTGTAATGAAACTCAATTCAGAGGGGGAAAAACAATTCAGTCAGAGTGGATTTTCATATATTGTTTTAAAAGAAAAACCATTATAAAATTTAATTGTCTTTAAAAAACAAAACAAAAAAAAAAACAAAAAAAAAACTGTAATTAGAGTATACAACTTTTTCCATTTTTAAATATATGTTTAATTTAAATATTTTATATAAAAGAAAATTCCAAATCGTTATCTATTAAAAAAATGACTACTATTTTATCATTAGTCTCTATCATTTTATTTATACATTTGTCCCTTCTCTTTTTTAATGTCTTTCTCCATATATACCTCTATAATTAAATGAAATCACATTTTTAATTTTTTTAACAATGAGAAAAAATTTGAATAACTTTCTGAAAGATAATTTCTGTCTTACATTGGTGCATGCATCTGTGATATGGTATTGTATGCATGTATAAATGAGTGTGTTTATAAATGAGTATATCTTAGGATTGGGATTGTAATTGCAAAATGATATGTACTAGAAATCTGAACTTTTCAACATTTCTGGGTCCTGAGGAAAAAAACCATCACTTAATTATTAATATTTTAAGCTCTTTAAATTGGAGTTTAAACATTTTAATGATGAAAATGTTTATATTCTGAAACAAAATATACATATGTAGATATCTTTACTTAGGACAAATATGAGCTTATATATTTTAGATTTTAATCCAAGAAAAACTATATATTGCATTCTGAAATTTTCTCCATAAAATCTAATATCTCCATGTTTATGAGATATAATATTCATATTGCACTGAATAGGTAAATTTACTGATCAATATATACTTGTTTCAAGGATAAATAATCAAAAGTTAGCGATTTGTATAGGCAATTTGTCATAGATAATTCTAATTCATTTTTTGTTAATAACTTGTTAAAATATAAATAGAAGTAATATCAGTAATCATGAATATGTAATGATGTTCTATATATATATAGGGATTTGTAATGTTTTTAACACAGTATATATATAAAATGATGGGATTAATTACACATATACCAACATTTCTACCTAGGATCAGTGTATCTGTGCACTCTAGCTAGGATCTAGGTGTTCCTCTTCAGTCCTCTGGCTGCAATCAAAGTGTCACACTTTAGCCTTTTACTTATGATCAGTGTAGTATCTGTATATTCTGTGAAAAGTATACACATGCATATGAAGGGGTGAAGAGAGAAAATTCTTGGTAATTTTATAAAATTTTGAAAAGTGGATCAAGCTGAGAACTTATAGATTTACTCTTACCACTGATATATTTCTCATATTTTGTATTAATATACTTCTGTGATCAAGTAAAAAACAGGTGCTATTCATATCTTTGTAAGAAAAGAATTGTAGAGTGAAAAATATTACTTAAATATACAGTAATAATTAATGTTCTGAAGTCTGAAGGCTATTTATATTATTAAAAAAATCATTTTTTACAGGGCTTAAAAGATTTTTGCCAGTTTATTTCTTTAGAGAAAAACTTTTTGTTTCATCCTATGTTCCTGTTTAAATGTTAGCAGACATTGGATGTGATGATTTCTTTGGCCTCAGTGTGTTGAGTACAAGAAAGTAGTTCCTGCTTATCATGAGAAAAAGTTTGAAATTATTTCTGTTGATCTCAGTCTGACCATTACATGCTGACAAGTAGTCACCTTAATTCACAATGGTTTGGTGAGAAGGGAAAGCTTTTTTTCTATATTGTGCAGGTGCAACTGATGAAGAACTGCTATTTTTCCTTGGTAACTAACCATAAGAATGTTTTGTATCAGATAATAGCTTACAGGTTAGAGCATTGGGTTGTAGATTGTAAGTATTTATAATAACTGATGCAAGTGAAATATTTCTTCTCATTTTAGAATTATGAAATAATGGTATTAATGCTAGAACTGATGCATTGCTGTAGTGTACTTGTCAATAGTATGGGAGTTTTTGTGGACTTATAAATATTTGGTTTTAATTTAAGCACATATAAAAATGTTATATAAATACTTAAATAAATAAGTCCATAGCCTAATGATTAAAAAACATTTATTTTATATAATATTTATTTTACAACATAATCTCAGTCCTTATTAATGCATTTAACCAAATACTTTATCATTAAATCACAGAATCTAAACATTATGTACTAAAAATTTCAAATCAAAATTCATTTAATAAGTGTGTCAAACTACAGACTAATTGAGTTATCCCTGAATACTTGTAAAGCTTATGAACAAATATATTATTTGAAATTATCAATAATTACTCAAAAAAAGGAAATCTTTGAATTGAAATGAAAATTTTGTTTACTATATAAGTTTTAAAAGTGTTTATTCTTTTTAATATTAGAATTTTTCTTGTCTAATCCATGCAAATCTATTAAGATTTTATTAAAAGCTTATTGAAAATGATTTATACAGTATACTAACAAATAAATATTGAACCTAACTTTATATTTAAGACATTGGAATTAATTTTTAATTAGGTCATTAATCAACTATCATATAACTCATTAGTAAACATGGTTGTTTGCTTAAAGTTACCATATCCTAGGCTAAATGATTTTGTTAATATTTAATGAAGCAAATTAGAATGTGAGATTAATATAAGAAAGAGGCAAAAGATCTTATATGCTTATTAGTATTATCGAAATAAATTTCTGTATGTATAATTTCCTATTTACTGATTATTTTCAGTATCATTGATCATGTTGGGCATAAACTGTATTTAATGTCTTTTTTAATTAAGGATTTATTATGATTTTATTTTTTTTACTGAGCATTTATAGGTGTATGAGCAGATAGAAAATTTATGATAATTTCCTGTTTGAGCCTCTATCCCCAGAGTACAGTAAAAATGGATAGTCTTCTTTAAGATAAAATATTGATTTAAAAGAAATATCTTCTGATCTTAATTAATTAGGATTACTCAACAAACATTTATTGAATAATTCATTCACCACAATTTTATTTTACAGGCAATGATCTGATAAATATTGTAAAGAGATGCTAAATATAACCTAATACTTATTGATGCTTTTGCTATGTGGTTATATCTTAGTGTAACAGTGGACAGATGGTTGACAAGACAAAGATTCCCTATCAGAGATTCAGGAGACTTGCCATCATACACTTAACTCTTTCCTCACTGCCTGTCATTAAAAAGAAAGTCCAAATCAGATTATAGAATTCTATTTCATTTGGTTATCTTTTAACTAGTAAGATATATGAGACCTTTATTTCATTATCTTGCCTAGACATCTGTTTATTTAAAAGGATTTATGAAGATATAAGAATTAAGAGACAAGCTACTTGAGACAAAGATAGTGCTTAGCTCAAAGGAGAAGAGATAGCAAAAGTAAAATGAAAGTACTTCTTTGCAGAAATGTCTATACTACAAAAATTACTTTATTCTAATTTGGTATTGTGTAAATTTTGTACTTAAACTTTTACCATAGCAAAGAAAGATACTGGTAAAGGAGAATTTAGCACTGAAAAACCAATCATTCTGAACACAAGACTAATAAATCTTTTACTCATTATTTGACTTTATGCACTAAATACTCTGGAACCATTACTGGTAATAAAATTATATCAACTTTCTGCATTTTTTGAATTTTAGTAATACTGTTTGAATGATTTCAATTATTCCTTAGATTTCATAAAGGTATTTGGCATCATTTCAAATGCTTTTTATGATTGTAAAGTTATGCATATAGCAAAGTTCTAATATTTATCAAGTTTTTTTGCTTTGTAGTTTGTTGGGACAGCTTCATCTACTATTTGACAAATGTTTCTTTATTAGTAGATACACTTTGTTGGGCTGGACAGAACTATCATATTCCTTTCTATATTCCTGGATTATGCTTGTATTATATCTATGGATGGTCAAACTTGTGTCTTTTCACAATTCCTAATGGATCATTATTCCTATTCAGACATCTATTTTTAGTGTAATTAATCAATTTTACTACATTCTTCTAATATATAATCCAGTTACATTTTTGACTTTACACAAACAATATTTCATAGCTCTGCACAAGCAGCATTTCATTCTTACCTTTCCACAAGTGGCATTTTATCTTTGGCTCTACACAAGTGGCATTTCATTCTTGTCACTACACAAGTGCCATTTCATTCTTGTCATTACGCAAGTGGCATTTCATTCTTGTCATTACGCAAGTGGCATTTCATTCTTGTCATTACGCAAGTGCCATTTCATTCTTGTCATTACGCAAGTGGCATTTCATTCTTGTCATTACACAAGTGGCATTTCATTCTTGTCACTACGCAAGTGGCATTTCATTCTTGTCATTACGCAAGTGGCATTTCATTTTTGTCACTATGCAAGTGAGATTTCTTTCTTGCCTCTACGCAAATGGCATTTCATTCTTGTCACTATGCAAGTGAGATTTCTTTCTTTCCTCTATGCAAATGGCATTTCTTTCTTTCCTCTATGCAAATGGCATTTCGTTCTTGCCTCTCCACAAGTGGCATTTCGTTCTTGCCTCTCCACAAGTGGCATTTCATTCTTGCACCTATAACAAGTTTGGTTCTTGTGACTACTGCAGGCTCTGTAATAGTGTGTTCAATAAGAGTAAATCCTCTATTCTTTCACTCTTCACTCAATTTGATATATTATTTGCTGATAAAGCAGAATGCTTTACTTAGAAATTCTCTACCTATTCTACTCTTGACTCATCTGGAGTATCTTTAACTGACTTTACATTTAGAACTGAGTCTCTACTGTTTCATGCATTAATTCTGTCCATAGTTTCTGCTATTTTATTATTAAACCAGATTTCCACAAAGTGTGTGAATTTGATTCTATCTCTGCAGTTTTTCTAAAGAAATGTAACCCCCCCCATGTTCTCTCTAAACTCTACGATAAATGCTTTACTTCTTGCTTTCCTACTTGTTGGAAACCCTTTTCTGTAGTTCTTGTTTTTAAGTACTTGGGAGAATCATCTAACTCTTCTAATTATTGACATTACTTTTTTTTACCTCTTTTTGGCACTGTACTAGAGGCTTTAATCTACTCTGGATTGGTTAGACATTTTACCTTCTAGAGACAAACTACATGGCTTTTGCTTCTGATGGTCAGCTACTGACGTGTTAATGATTATTACTGAAAAGTCTATCAAGTTAGCCTTCTTCACAAGTTGATGAGTTATGGTGTTTCAAGTTAAATTTTTTATCTGATTTAATCTTTTTTTATCAAATCACAAAATGAAAGTTATTTTGAATGGCCACTTTTCTAGGTCTAATTTTAAATTAATGCAGGTTCTATCTTTAAACCTACTTTATTTCTAATTTTCATCAATGACCTTCCTGAGGTCATTAGTTCTCAACTTGTTATCTATGCTGATGACACAACTATTTACACTTGTCTCAATGGTAAGTTTGATTGGTTCAATGAGGTCAAATTGGCAGCTAATATAAAAAGTGACCTTCAATCTGTTGTTAACTGGGGAAATAAATGGCTCATTAATTTTAATGGCTCCAAAATGAAACTACTCTATTTTAATCATCTTAGATAACCTTATTTTTTCCTTCCATCAGCATGGCTGATGCTAACCTCCAAGAGAGTGACTCATTGCACCTTCTCAGGCTAATATTTTCCACTGACATGAAGTAGAATGATTATTATTGATTCAATTGCTAGATCTACTGCTTGGAAATTTGTTTCACTGTGTTTGAGACAATTTTTCTTGCCAGAATCTATCTTATAATTTTATCAGTCTATCATTAATCCATGCAGTGAATGTTGCTGCCACATCTAGTCTGGTGTGCTTTGTTATGTATCTATAAATTCTTGGCAAAATATAAAGAGAAATTTGCAATATAATCTGAACAGGCTAGCCATCGCAGCTTCAGCTATAACATAACTTCCCTGTGCCTTTACTCTAAATATTTCAATGGTAATTGTTTTTGATCTTTCCTCAATTTTATGAATTTAACCACATTACTAGTTTGGCAGCTAGGTTTCATCATTTTACATTTGAAATTGCTAGATGTTATCATATTCTATATTAACAGTTTCTCTTTCCACACTTGATTGTGGAATTTTCTTCTGGCTTCTTGATTTCCAGTCAAATTTGATCTTCAAAAATTTAAGTGCTATGTCAGTTGTCACTTTCTGCCTCTTTAATTCTGTCTCTTCTTAATAATGTTTTTCTCAAAGTCTTGCACTTTCAGTAACCTCTTGTATCTCAGTGGCTTTATTGCCTTGCTTGGGGTAAAATAAGTAAAAAAGAAAAAAGTAAAATTTTGTTCTTGCCTGTACACAAATGACATTTACTTGTTGCCTCTGCACATGCGACATATCATTCTTGCCTTACACAAGTGCCATATCATTTTTTTCTCTACACAAGTGACATTTACTTGTTGCCTCTGCACAAGTGACATATCATTCTTGCCTCTGCATGAGCGACATATCATTGTTGCCTCTGCATGAGCGACATATCATTGTTGCCTCTGCATGAGCAACATATCATTCTTGCCTCTGCACAAGCGACATATCATTCTTGCCTCTGCACAAGTGACATATCATTCTTACCTCTGCACAAGCAGCATTTACTTGTTGCCTCTGTGCAAGTGACATTTATTTGGTTGGCTCTGCTGAATGGAAGTTTTAAATCAAACATTTGGGTTGTTGGTTTTTGCATTCAAAATACATTTTTAAACTCTTTCCTCCTTTGTTTGGATGTAATTCAGAAAGAAAATTGATTCTTTGAATCTTGTAAACTAGTTTAGGCAATGCAGATATTATATCTTTCAGCTAGGTCAAAATCCATATTATAATGTGTCTGCTCTTGTTATTTCTTATTTGATTTATTTGGACAATTCAGAACTCATATCCACATTCAGTATTACTATTTAATTTCTCCTAAGATGTGCAACTTCCTTTTAGATTTTCTCAGACCTACCAGCATATTTTACACATGAACCCACATCCTATAATGTTTTTAAAAATACTGCTATCAAAATTATAAATCAGTTGAGACAAGGAGAATGGAGTGGGGTAAAAGACAAGATACAGCAGGAAATTCTCATCATGTCTGGCTTGTTTAGACCACCATATTATTTTATCTCAAGTTTTCTGTAGGCCAAGCTTCCTTTTTTCATATGTAACAACACAGATGACTTGAATTTAATATTCACATAGCAAGGTTAATTTTGTTTACATTTTGCTTTTCAGTTCATCACCAAGGGATTATTATCGGAATTTTATAATCCTTATTTATCTAATGAATCAATACATTTTTGTTAAAAAAATAATAGCAGCAATACATTTTTGCAAAAGAAATTATTAATGCTCCCAAGAAAATTAAATTTTGGCATTAAATGACCCATAAGGAGTTGATATGCTGCCAAACAAACAATCATTTCCTTGGGAAGCTTTTTTACCCATAACAACTGCATTACTTCTTGACCTACAAAAACTTTAGAGAAGGCAGAAAATCAGATTTAACCAATAAAACTTACCTTTTATAATATTATTACTATGACTACTAATACTTTCTGAAGCAAATATGATGAAAGAAATACTACCAAAAAAATTAATGAAGGTTGACAATGCATTATCTAATGAAAAGTAAAAATAATATTATAATTATGACAGGTTGATCTCCAGTCTTTATGTATGTAAAGCTCTTTTAGAGTAACTGTTATAGAAAAACAAAGAAAAAGGACACAAGTTTAAATCTCATTTAGAGCTTATTTGTTTCCAATCTGTAATATTTACTAATAGCTATGGATTCAAAGTTACAATAAGAAACCGCTAAAATTAAGACGAAAGAAATACTAATAAAAAAATAAAAAATAATCATTATTGACAGGTTTTTATAATAATAATTTTGGTTACCTTGGCAAAAATGAAAATCTCTAAAGGATGAGAACTATCAGTTAGAGATTTTCATTTTTGCTTAACCAACCAAAATTATAATCATTATTATAGAGAAACCATAAACACTTTGAATAATCTTAATGAAAACATGCTATTTAATCAGAGAAAATAAATATATTCGCATCTTTTGTAGGCTAAAATAGATTAAACAAAAGCCTGAAAAATTTGTCAAAACAATCAATATATATATATATATATATATATATATATATATATATATAGGGTTGCTGAAAAGTTCACAGCCTGAACCATTTCCTAAAATCTGACCAAATAACCTAACATCAAACTTTTAAAAGGCTATTTGGGTCTTGTTCAATGAACTTTCAGCAGCCATTCGTACTACTCATTCATAAAACGGAATAGTTCTGCATTTGAATTGATTAACAAAATTCAGATTAATGAAGTAATTTCTTTTACATTTTTTTTTTTTAGATGAACTATTAATCTTTTCTTTATTTTAATTTTCTGACAATCTACTATACTTACAAAAGAAAAGTGAAAGAAGCAACTAATGCAATAAAAACTGTGTCATTATGTAATCTGCTATGTAGTAAATTATGTTAAAAACACATGCCAGAATTATTTAATATAAATCTATATCATAAATCCACTCATGGTACAATGACAGATATGGTGTTTATCACAGTTTGATTCTCATTAGATGTTCTTGAAATGTGGTCTTGTGTCAAAACTTGTGAAAATGCTTTTATAACTTAATAAAAACCAATATATAATGACTGATTTTGTAACATTTTTATATAAACTTATACAAGTTTTACTTTTTGTTTATAATAGAATTGAAACTACTGTTAAGAAAATTAGAAAAATTGATTCTTTATTAATAATTATATTGCTCTTTACAACAAAACAAATCATCTTTTTAATAGTTCTGATAGTCAACCGATGTTCATATGATACATATTTTTCAGTGTGCCCATGTTCTACCAAATGTGAGATGAGGTTCAGGTTTAAAGTAGGTTTAATGGCAATACCATGGAAAAATGATAGAGAAAATATATTTAAAGAAATTGAAATTATAAGGAATAGTTTGATAGTCTTGGCATAACTCACTTCCCTAAGTGAACCACACATCAGAATTTTTTTTAATCCCTTTTTGGTTGGGCCATTTTAGAACCTCCTTGTACAAAGAGTTTCTAGAAATAGTTGTTGTGGATCCTTTAATAAACCTTGTAGCATTAATGCTTTTGGTATAAAGTAGATAGATTTTCAATTCGAAACAAACATCTAGGACTTAGAGTAACAGTGGTGTAAAAACTATGTTCATGATACTTTTTGTGTACTTATAAAATTTACAGTATCAAATATTTTTTGTGAAAAATAGATTCATTAGTATTATTTAAGTGTAAAATAAAGTAATTTATGAGTCAATAGCTTTTTTTAAAAATGGAAAATCCTAGAATTTGTCACTCAGAAAGGTTTGGTTTAATGAAATCCCCAAATAGAAATAGTCTCTTAAAATGTCACCTTTGACCTTAGAATTAACTTAACCAATACTTTGGACTTACATCAATCGTGAATATTACAATGAAACGCATATTCACCACTTACTGTTTATTTTGGAGATTGTAGTCAAGCCTTTGCCTACTCTATATTATATATATTTTATCTTTATTCAATTGTATACAATGGTTTGATTCTTTAAAAAAATGAATCTTATTGTATTAATATAGAAAGCTATCCCATTTCAAGGTTGTTGCTACTTACATCAATAACACTGTTTAAAGTGAAATTTTCATCATTTTCAAAATGATTGATTTAAATTACGAGATTTACAGAAAAGGCAATGGAATTACAATTATATGAAAAAGATTTGTTTTTTCTTTTCATTTTTAAATATCAATGACAGTGATGTAAACACTGTCAGCTGGGATGGCAAAAAATAGACATATATTCAATGGATCAGAAACTAAATCCCAACTGCAATGCTATTGTGTTAATTTCATTTTCTCATTGAATTCATCTTTTAAAAATTTTTACTCAAATATTACTTTTTCAATGCCATATTGTATTATTAAATCTATCTTTGTGAATTTCTATGAGGAAAAGGGATTGGCTAAGGAAAAACATAATTTATATAATTATTACTCGCAAATTCTTAGCATATTCATAAATCAAGTTTGTGAGAATGAAAGAATTAAAGTAATAGCTAAAATGATCATTGCATTTGTGTTGATTTCAAATTATAATGCTGATATTATGTGTCTATATTATTGAACATGTAAATTTAATGTTATTCTCTATTCTGTATTTCAGGATGATAGCGGCCTTATAGTAGGGCAGAAGTGGCTCAGCCATGTTACCAAGGATAAGCAATAGTGTATTATCTTTCCTTTTGCTTGTATTTATACAAGTTAACTCATCATGTAAGTATTTTTCTTTATTATCTAAATAATTATTTATAAGTTATTCATTAAAGTTTAACATAAAAAATTAATAGCTGATAATACTGACATTAAACTAGATCTAATAAAATCTGCCTATTTGGTGGAATCCATTTTTGCACTTTGAACCTTTATTGCTTGAAAATGTGTGAAATATCAGCAATATGCCAAAAAACAATAATTCATGATCAATAAATTTTATTAGTTTCTTTGCTTTGATTTTTATTTGTTTACTTCAGCTTTTGAGCCTTTGAAAAATCTGTCACTGAAACATTTACACAATAATATCATTGAACCATTATTTTTACTTTATTTGTTATAATTCAGTCTGTTTAAATGTAAATTCTTTTTCAGGAATTTGTGTCAAGTACTTTCTGATAAAAATATTTTTATACTTGTTGAATTCTAACTTCAGCAAAGAGGATCTTTTGATGTATCCAGTGCATTGATCTTGCAAGAGAGCAAATCCTTTTTTTTTATAGTTACTTTCACTAAAAATCCAATTAATTGTTAATTCAATTAAAAATGTATAAGAGTCAATTAATTTCTGCTAAAAATCCAACCATAAAATTGCTCCTTTAAGAATATTTGGCAATTTTTGACTCCATTATAATGTCATATTGATTGACATTTCTGTTTTATTAATCTGTATCTAAAAGTTTATCAATTCCAGAATGTTTTTTTTTTTTTAATTTTTGGCATAAACAAACATGCTAGAATTGAAGTTCTATATTACCTGTCATATTGGCATTAGTACAGAGGGAAGTATTGTCTATTTGGGTTAGTAATAATTTATCAATCAAAAAGAAAACAAAGTTGAATTAAATGTAAGATGACTCCACCCCCCCTCACCATAAGCAGCGATTATCACATCATTGTCCTAGAAAATTGATTGATTCAGACTCATTTTTTTTCCTTTTCAGAGCTTATCTAATTTCTTTACTATCCAATTTAAAAAATAAAATTAGTTTTATTTTAGATATTTTATTATATATACTAGTATAATTTATGCATGCAAGTAGTAGTAGGCTTACTTGAAGAAATGTAATAACCAAAAAACGTCATTCAAAATACAAGCAGGAGAGAAGAAAAAGAGATCAATGAAGATTTGGCAGTGATCTTAAACATCTTTTCTTAATGCAGTAATTAACATATTAATATGCTTGATGAGTTCTGTAGTTATATATTTCCAACTATAACCAGTGGTTAGTGTTTGAGCTAAGTTAAAAATTCAAGTTTTTCTACACTGATTTTTAAAGCAGTTTGGCACTCTCTACTTTAAAAATTAACCTCTTATCACATCCTTTTTGTGCTATGCTTAGATAAGCTTTGTAAACATCAATAATGAGTTCAATCCTTACTGGATACCCTAGAATGTGTCCTCATGATCAGGGAATTTCTGTCTATTTTGATATATATATATATATATATATATATATATATATATATATATATATATATATATAAAATTGAATTGCTTGAAGAATATTGGAAAATGTTATCCAGGTGTTGTCT
This sequence comes from Acanthosepion pharaonis, assembly GCA_903632075.3. Taxonomy (NCBI): domain Eukaryota; kingdom Metazoa; phylum Mollusca; class Cephalopoda; order Sepiida; family Sepiidae; genus Acanthosepion; species Acanthosepion pharaonis. Next base: position 996,134 of record CAHIKZ030005613.1, read on the forward strand.
AGAGGGGAATGTAGATACCATATAACATATATATATATATATATAATATATATATATTGAAATTGACCTAAAGCACTTATATAATATTTATGCATAACATCTCTAAATTGTTTTGTTCATGCTATATTTACTCTTCATTGAAGGAAAGTTAGATGAACTTTAAAAATGGAGAATGTTTTCACAATTTATATAGTTTAAATTTAAAGATAAAATCTCTTGTCAGGAATAAAATAACCTTAACATCAAATCAGAACTTTCAGATTTGATTAAATTCAATAAATTTCTTTTGATTCAAATTTGAACACAAGAAAAATCACGAATATTGAATAAAGTTCTTACTAGTGCTTGGCCTAAAAAACAGTTATAATTAGCAAGTAATGAAAATTAAAAAAAGATTTTAAAGATATTTTTAGTAGAAGAGGAAGTAATTTTATGACTGATTTAGCTACGGTAAAAGCAGGATACCTAAACTTACCTATCTATCCTCAAGCAAAGAGCCAGGATGTTGTAATTTAATCTGAAGTTGAAGTGCTGGACAATATGTAAATATTCTTATCATTTTTAACAAGTACTGTGTTAATTAAATGATAAGACACTTCTCCATGTATAAATATGTGTTACTATAGGAATTTTGCACAATGAATTCATGTTAAAGTCTATATATTGTATCTAGTGATAGGATCTGTATCAAATAAGGCAATGGACAGTGTCTCTTACTGTTAATAATAGTTATAAGAATATTATTTTTATATTAGTAAATACGAATCATAAAAATTAAGTTCATATTTTAAGTAGGAATTATAATAAAATTACTTTCACTTTATTATAATTCCTACTTAAAATATGAACTCAATTTAAGTTCAGACCTTTACTGCTAGGATGTGCCATGTGATGTACACAGGTTTGAATTTCCTTATTCCTTTCGTTTTTCCATTGGTAAAGAAGAAGTTGATCTCAGACAGGTTCTTTCCAAGAACTGTTACTTTGTGGAATAGACTCCCAAGAGGATGCTTCCCTGATCACTGCAATCTTAACCTTTTCAAGTCTAGGGTCAACAAATCCTCATAATCTGCACTTCTTACTTCTCTATACAACAACTTCATTCAGTAAACACCTGCCATAAGTAGCTCTTGAGCCTTGTATTATGTGAACAATAGTATAAAAAAATTAATCTAAGAAAATTATCTATTAATGTAATGCATATGTATAACACTTTTAAAAAATTATACTTATATATACTAGAGCATTTCTCATTGTAAATATTTATATGACATCTAAAAAAAGAAAATTGTTGTTGCCCATTATACAAATAGATATTGTTTTCAGTTAGATAATTTCTAGTTATTGAAATTTTATTCTTTATTATTGGTTTTATATACTTTATGTTGAATTTGTTTATTTTAAGATATAATCATTATATTGGCAGAGATAATAGCTTCTCCCATTTCTTTCATAATTTTATGTCAGTAAGTATTTTTATTTCTTTTATTGGCATTTATATAGACAGCATGACTTAATAAAAAAATTTGTTGTGTGATGACAGAAGAGAATATTTGTTAAATATTCTGAAAATGATTTGCTTTATTCATTTGCTGATTTCATTGTCTCTTTAAAAAAATGTTGATATTGAGAGTGAAGATGAATTTGTATGTGTTTTTGAAAAATGCTTTGTGCTGGAAGATGACACCCTTGTCAACAGCAATGAAAATACTTTTAACGTGTTTCATATATTTCCCTTAGTAATACAGTAACATATATTTTCATTTATAAATGTTTCCAGAGAAAATATCATTTATACTAAAAAGAAGATTAAAAAGCAAAGAAAAAGAATAACAATAATTTTATGGAAAATAAATAAATAAATATTTAAAGAGGTCATATCAAACTTAAAAAAAAATCCATTGAATGTATTCAGGAATTAATTATTGTTGTTATGAATTAATGTAGTGATTTTTAGTGTATGATAAACCTAGCCTCTTAATTAAAAAGTTAGAGCTCCTACATACAATAATGCTAAAACTAAAATGATAGCTTTCAAAATTTATTTGAGCAAAATGTAAGCAAATCTTTCATTTCCTATGTCTCCTGAAATTAATCTATTTCTGAATTTATACAACTGAGGTATTTCCAATAATAATTGAATGTAAAAAACAATTCAATTCTAAGTTGCATGTTCTTTTTCCTTACAATTTGATGGATTATACATTTCAATCCTTTTATAATTGGAATGTTTTTAGCTGTAGAAATAAATTTGTTCTTATCTGAATGTAAAAGACATTGTCAAAGATCCCTGCTGGTAAGCATCTTTGATGTTTTCTTAGAAAGAATTTTCTTTTATGTGTAATGTCTCTTCAGAACATAGGTTAGTCATGGCTCTCTACAACATCCTATCTTTTATTGCTCTAAGTAACTTTTGACCTGTTACCATTCCTCTTTTTCATTGTTCTGCCATCCCTTTTCATATGTGTGTGCATAAACACACACACATATTAGTGATACTTAATTGATAAATTAATATTTTATTTAATAAGGATTACTAAAATTCATGTTAAAGTATGGGTTAAGTTTTTTGCTAGTATATAGGATTAAAAAATGCATACTACAGTTTTTTATTTTCCAAGTGATAATAACTTGTGTTTCTGAAAATCAATACAAAATTGCTTTCAGCCATTATAAATGATTTCACTTGAAGACAAACATTATTTCTCCAAATTTCTCTTCAATAGAAACAATATAGTAGAAGCAGTCTTGTAATCTAACATTTTATATGCACCACTATAAAATAGAAGTCCATTTTCATATCAATACAAAAAGATATTATTTATTTCAAGAAAACATAATGTAGTTTTATATAATTTTCATCTATACTTAATTTTGAGTTGCTGTTGTAACTCAATAGTTAAATTTGTCTCTCTGTTATTAACATTTCTTGTTATATAATAATAAAGCATTTGCCTCTCTTCCAATTGCAGTTCTTCGTCAATCTGGAATATCAAACTTCTAACTTGATTGCTAGTCTGCAGCTCCTCTGAATTAACATGCAAGTGTCATTTGCTTTTAGAAAATGTTTCAGCTCATCAGCACTAATTTTATTTTAAAAGATTATTTGAGGAATTGCAAGAATTTGTACACTTTAGACTATTGACTCTTTTTAAAGTCATCATTAATAATCGCTTTTTAACTACTGTGCAATCAACTGTTTTTTTTGTTTTTCATAGTTTATTAACACCAGCAAGTGATAGCAATTACACATGGTGTGTTTTAAAAGGCGGAGAATCAGGATTTGATCAGTGTTAATCAATAACCTTCAACATTCCAAACATAATGTAAAATAACCAATTAGCTCTTGTGGGTTGAAATCCAATTTGTTTCTAATGAAAAGAGAACAGCAACAGTAGCAACAGCAACAATGTCAATAACAGTATTTAAAAAAAAAAAAAAAAAACTTTGCTAATCATTTAAATGTAAATTTGCTTTCATATAAGTTCTTGGTTTATATCATAACACTAACATTTCAGTGTAACTGTTCTCGTCCCTTGTGAAATGATTTGATTTGAAACTATAAGATCTATGATTTGATTACTCTGGTAGTTATGCTGGTGTTGCTTTTAGCTTGAAATTGATCTTTCCAGCAATCAGTTGATGTATTTGTAAAACCTGTATTAATTATCACATATGTCTACAAATATGAAGGTGTATATTTATGTAAATGTGTGTTATTTTGTTTGTTTGTGTGTGTGTGTATGCATGCATGTACATACATTGAATCTGTATGAATGTTAGTTGGATATATAATCCAAGGAAAAGTGAAAAAATGAGATAAATTGGAAAAGCTTTTTAATGACAATCATTTTACCTTAGTGTGTTAGGTTGGAATCTTCAGGTCAGAATGAAAGACAAAACAATTTTTTATGTGTGTATGCATACATGCACAATAAACAGTTTATTTTTATATATATATATATATATATATATATATATATATATATATATATATATATATATATATTCTCATATGGAATATATCCATAGGAGAGACAAAATGGATGAAAAAACGAAGAAAACAACGCTTAGTTTAGTCTATATGTTTCGTCATTCGATAGGTTTTATCAAGGCAAATGTGATGCTTTTATTTTGCTACAAGTATAAATTTTGGAGATGTATAATACAAATGTCCATCTCATATTTCAGTCTAAGAAACTTTTTCTTTTTTCTTTTTCTTTTGTTTTCTTTTTTGAGTATACTAAATGACATATTCTAAGGTCTAAATGCCTAGACATCTTTAAATTTAAATATTTCCTTTTAAAGATGCTATATGACGTAAGATTTAACAGCTAAATCTTTTCAGTTAGCTTGCTGAATATTTATGAGGGTTCTTAAAATTTGGAAGTTTTGAGCAACTGTAAAATATATAATTGTTGTGAAATAAAACCATCACATTTACCTTGATAAAGTCTGCTGAATGACAAAACATGTTGGATAAACTAAGTATAGTTTTCCTTGTCTTTATATATATATATATATAGGATGTAAAATACTTTTATAAACTTTGGGGGGCGGGTTCCTGACACCAAAACAAGGTAAAATGTTCATATAAACATATGTCCAAAAGGCCATTGTTGTACCTTGACACAGGAACTCATAACAAATATTCAAAATGTCCTCTGCTTGCTTCTACACATGCATGCACCTGTCGGATCATTGACTGGCAGACCCTTTCAAATTCTCCTATATAGTGTTGAATGGTTTCGCAGGTCTCCATGACACATTGATGAAGCATCTCTGCATTATTAATGCCTGCTGCATAAACCAGTTATTTTAGGTGGTCCCACAGATAAAAATCCAAATGATTGAGGTCGGGGGAATGTGCAGAACTAGTCCTCCCCTACTTATTCATCTTTCATAGTAGATGTCAGCTAGTGCATTGCAAACAATGTGGCCAAAATGTGCTGGAGCCCCACCATGCATGAACCACATGTGTCTTTGTATTAGCAGAGGTACAGTCTCTAGCAGGTCTAGAAGTGTGTTTGAAATAAAGTGCTGAGAGAACATGTGGAGCTACCAGACAGACACTTATAATTCCAGCCCAGACATTAATTCTAAACTGATTCTGGCCTGTATTGTACCATGGAGATTCTGATCCACCTACAAACATTGGTTGTATAAATTTATGTTGCCTCATCCGTAAACAAGACTACAGAGACAAACAACAGCTTGGCTGTTTGTGCAATAAATCATCAGCAAAAGTTCTCCTGTGGTGAGTGATCAAAGGGCAAAAGGCCCTGCACATGTTGTAAATGATATAGATACAGGACCTGCTCTTGAAGTACCCTCCATGTGGTACTTTGAGATGTATGATATGCTAGGGCTACTTGATGTGTGCTGATACCTAGATTGTCTTTGACAGCCTGTAGAATGTGTTCTTTGTGTTCAGGCATCTTGCTCTTCTTCAGTCCATAGTTTGTGGTGCCACAGATCTTGTCTCAGCAATGCGATGATAAAGAGCAGCAAAGTTTGGATGACTTAGCTGCATTTGGAAATGTAATCTGATACACCTGTGCAGACTCTCATCCAATACCATTTGTGTGGTTGTATATAAAATCATTTCTGTCTGCTCACAGTATGAATATCCTGCCATTGTTAAATGAAACATTTCTCAATTAACTCACTATTACACACGTTAAACATTGAAGACAGACTAGCCACAAATGTACATGAATGACAAATGTAACCTAGGCTATATGGCAACACAGCGCCATCTACTGTAAACTTTCTCTAAACTTAATAACTCAAAAATGAAAGATTTGTGGACATATGTTTATATGAACTTTTGTCCTGGCTTTGGTGCGAGAAGTCTGCTTCCAAAGTGTATGTGTGTGTGTGTGTGCACACGCACGTACATGCGTTCACAGGTTGCGATGGATAAAATGCGGTCTAAATTATGCAAAAGTGAATAATAACACTAACATCTTATTTTAACAGATATATTTATCAAAATTGCACAAAAATATCTTGAAATACTAAAAAGTAAATTTATTCAATCAAATCACCATTGATTTCAACCATGGCCTCCAGATGACTTCAGAATCTTGCAACTCTTCTGGACGGTCTCCTTATTTAAGTTAGTGAATGCTACCATTTTCCTTGCCTTCAGTTCATTTTTGGTGTTACAATGAGTTTTGTTGTTCACTCACTCAACTTGCCTCTGCATAATAATCAGGGGGATTGCAGTCTGGGGAGTTAGGTGGCCAGATGTAAGGGGTGATGTGGTCGCAGAAATTATCTGACCACCATGACTGAGTCCTGCTTGTGTAGCATGGTGCAGAGACCTGTTGACAGACATAGGATCTTCCAGCAGTCACCTGCTTGACCTAGGGCAGCACTACCACCTCAATGCACTTGATATAAAACTACATGTTGAGACGGAAGCACTCACCAACAAATTTGGGAGTTCTTTTCTTATCAGAATGATCAGAGTGACTTTTCTGAGCTGCCATACCTTCGTAACCACCATTAGATGTCTCCAACTCTTTCCAAATTCTCTGCACTGTCCCCGAACACCCTGAAATGTTGAAATGTTGAGCTTCTGGTGTGAATACCAAGTAGTACAGCATGCCATTTCCAAATTTTTGGAAGACTGAATTGTGTCATGGTGCTCTTTTACTCACAGATGGTGGCTAACTGACTCCACTATACTGTGCAGTTGACAAATTAAAAAATAAACAACACTCATGTGCGAAATTAAAAAAAATATAAAATGGTAACAATTTACCTGTCGCACCATATATATATGTAATGAAATGGACAATGTCCGACAATTATTTTAAGATATTTTTATGGTTATACATTCTTTTTATAGATACAAATATTTAAGTAAATGCTCTGTTTATAATAAACAGTATTAAACAACATTTACTGGCCAGTAAACAGAGCATTTACTTAAATATTTGTATCTATAAAAAGAATGTATAAACATAAAAATGTCTTTATATATATATATATATATATATATATATATATATATAAGATCATTTTTAGGGAAAAGAAATATGATAGAGTGTAAAAAAGTTTTTGTGTGAAGATGTTTTGCCCTTTAGGACTCCAGCTGGCTAATTTTATATCTACATTCATGCAACCACACATGTGCCTAAGCAAAAGAGTGATGTTGAGAATTTTAAATTTAAAAATAATTTTATCTTTTTAAAATATATATTTTAGATATATAATCTAGTTGATTTCATTTAGATTCTTTTTGTTTGTTTCGATTATTTTTCTTATTAAATATTCTACATTGTGATAATAAAAGATCTGCTAAGATTGCTGAAACATTGTAAGAACCTGGACACAAATTTATTGTGGTTGATCTTGTGATTAAAGCATTTTGTAAGTGTGTGTGTGTATGTGTGTAAATAATATTTTTCCTGTTACTTTGCTTTTTATGAATAGAAACTGCATAGTTGTGATGTGAATCTGATTATGATTTATTCAATTTCAATTTTGTGAATTGATACTTAAAGCCAAAATTAATTCTGTATAAACATATCTGGTAGATCAAGAGACAATACTGCAGTACCTAAATAAACCATAAACTTGCTAAAAAATCATGAACAGTCTTTTACAGTTCACAATCACTTTACAGAAATTGCTAATTCCAAGTTGTTAAAACTTGTTTATATAAATCTATCCAGAATAGAACCTTTTTCAAAATCATCGCTGATATTGGGGGATCTTTTGCTAGGCTTGTGCTATGAAAATCACATAAATAAATTTCTAATATGCCGTGTTATAAAATGTTATTGCAATGGCACTTGGTAAGCAGTCAACAACTGATAAGCTATTAGAGATACTTTGTAGTGCCATTGGATTAATAGGCTCGATTTGGCCTGATCTAATCAGTCTATTGAAACAAAATTTAGGCATTTGTCTCCAGTTTCCAGGACAGTATTTTATAATTGTAAGCTAATTATAATGCCTTAGTTCATATTGATCTGACAGGCTTTCACTTAATCTCCTAATTAAATCCCAGTTTAAATAAGACTAAAATTTTCTCTTAATTTAATTTTCAATATATAATGAAATTTGCTTTGTCTTGTTTATTCAGATTTCTTTCGTCTTTATAAAAAAAAAAAAATCAATAAATCATATTCTAATCAGACAATATGTTAAATGATGATGCATCCTGTTTTGAGAGGAATTGCATTATTTTCTACTTGAATTGACTGACTGCTGTATTTCTATTTTTCTGTTGAAATGATTGAAATTTTTACTAAGCCACAAAAATTATTCAATTGTAGTTCATTTTAATAAACTTTTCAAATTTCCCATACGTATTAACTAACCATGATTTATGCAGATTGTATGAAAAAATATATTGATTTATTTTAAACATTACATCTAACATTTGTACCATTATTTTAAAAAATGTATATTATAAAATGGTATTTAAAAATCAAATATTTTATATTTATCTCTAATGACTGAATGAAAATGTAAATTTATACTTCAGTGTAAATTTATATTTATATAAAATGGGTGATTTTAAAAAATATTTTAATTAAATGAATGTTTTATTTCTGACTGAAATTGATATATAAAGAAATAAAGGTGAAGCAAAAAACACATGAGGGATATAGAGAAAAACTATTTTATTGATGTATTTGGAATTTGATTGCAAAAGGCATATTCAACATTATTTATACTCATATCTTAATCAATTGCAAAGTCTTTATTAGTATAACAGTCTGTAATCAGTTCTCATACGTCATTGAAAATTTTGGCATGTCTCAACCAGTATTTTGACCTGATCCTCTTTTGGAATGATCCCCAAGTCCTTAAAACTTTATTGCTCATGAAAAATTTCTTAGTTATTTTTTGTTGGAAAATCTACTGAAATTCCAGCTTCAGATTTTCAGCAGACATGTTTTGATCCTAATTCTGAATATATTGTTCTTTCTTCATGATCCTTTTTATTTCAATCAGGATACCAATCATGCTGGCTGAAAAACATTCCCATAGTGCAATATTGGCAGTTGGTAAAGTGTTCTTTGGATTGAAAGCTCTTTTCTGCCAAACAAAAGTAACCTCACTGCACCCAAGAAGTTCAATGTTTGCTTGAATGTGTGTACAGATGTATGGATATTCTTGAATTTCTTGATGGTTCTTTGAAATTGCTTCAATATGACTGTCAGGTTTCTCCTAATTATAGGCAGTCACAGTCTTTAGCTCCTCACTGTAAGTTTTGTAATCTTAACCATTGTGACATATATTCCTCCTTTTGAGGAATGAAGATTGCAAATGTTAACCTCTATTTAACTTGGAAGTCCTGTAGCATACAGTACCACACTACTGTAATAAACTTTACATTCATTTTAAGTGATCTGAGAAATTCTCTAATGTGAGGAAGAAAACTCAAATTCTTTTCTGCATCATTCATTTCTGTTCTCTATGATATGAATATGTGATATGTGAGCAAATTGTAAATTATATTTAAATAATATAACAATTTTTCATTTTGAACAAAGATAAAGCCTTCCTTTAATGAAAATATTAAAGAAATCACACATTGTGCAGGTATATGAACACTTTCTGCTTTAACTATATGCATGTATATTAATTACTTTAATTGTTCATATAATAAAGTATTATTGTGGTGTTATCTGATTATTTCTATGTATGTTCAGTGCCACATATGTTATGTATATTAGTTAAATTAATGAAATATTATTCTATAGGAAAAATTTTATTCTCATTCATTTCAATTTATCTGAAGTGCCATTGCCTGCTAAGAGTTAATCGATACAAACACAGATTTTTCATTATTCTTGTTTTAACTCATATTTTCTTGGTTCTAACTCAATAATGCATATAGAGTAGAAAAATAGAAATACCCTTATTTACAATTTTTCAATATGCAGATTGCTCTGAAAGTAATCCTTATTATATATTTATCTAAAAACTACAAGATACATGGGGCACTGTTGGATTGATCAAGTTTTCAGCTATAAAAAGTTATTTTTAGAGATGTTTTTCAATTTGCTGGCTTGGCAGATATGCTGGGATGCCTTGAATGTGGCTTTTCACACAGTGTTACCACACATTACCCACATTTAACTGTGATCACATTTATTGTTTGGTCTACATCAGTATTCAGTAAGCATCAATGAATAGCAATGGGCACAATTTTTTCCATGTGAATAAAATTAGTGACATATCTCTGCTTTCAGGTTCACTAAAACTTTGATTAACACAGAAAGAAAATATTAATAGAAATTAGCTAGAGATCTCAAAGCACTAAAAAGTGTGTGTGTGTATTATTACAAACTGAATTCATATAATAAGATAACTTTATAAGATAGCTAATTTCTTTAGCTTTTCTTGATTTAAAAGCACCAAGGCTTGATACATATTTGTTGTTGAAGATTAATAATAAAAAAAAAAATTAAGCAGCATTAGAATGTTTGAAAAAAAGGTTAAGATAAGACATTTGGATGAAATTTTATGTAGTGTTGCATTTTACACTAGGTATTTCATTCCGAAGTCATAGATAATATTTTGAATTGTTGTTACACAAGCAAAATAGTGAATTTTTCCAAAACGGAAAACTTTCAAAAAGCCACTTTCCAATAAACAATTGACAGTTGCTGTTACTGGTAGTAATCAATTTTAATAATTAAAATTTACAGATTTGAGATTGATTTCTTAGATGTTATCTCATATAGAACAAAATAACTTTGAAACTTTTTAGGATAAGAAGGATCATATTGTTTCTGTGCATTCCAGATAAAGAGTAGAAATCTCTTATTACAAAATAGTTTATCAAATCTGACTTTAGCTATCATAGCAATCACTCTCAGGTTTTTACTCTTGCAGTTATTGATCTGTTTCAGAATTAATGTTCCATAATTCTCCTCTATCAGCCCGAACAATAAATAGTTTTTAGAAAATGACCGTATATAAATGTAAATGTTCCAAATTAGTAACTCAATAGCAGTAGGGTTTAGGATGCAAATGTTATCACTTAGCTCAGAAACATTTGATGAATAAGTAGGGATTGATAACTAAAAGGGAAAAAAAGACATCAATTTTAGATATTATACAAAATGTTTCTTCTTGGAAACGTATCTAGTATATTGACTTGAATGATTAAATATTGGCAATTAAGTACTGACTTTTTTTGTATTTTTTTAAATTCAAGTTGGTTTTTGCCAGAGGGAGTTTTCTCAAAATTATTGAATTACTTGCTTAGTACCAATAAAATATGATAAGATTATTGATAGATGGAGATGTATTTATGCATAGGAACAAAGTGTCACTTCCTGTCTCAGGTTGATTTAGTCACACTTTCTCCTTCTCTCACACATACTCACACACACATTGTGTTTCATGTATGAGAATCTTTCTTATTCAAATTATAAAGACAATAAGTTATTTTCTCCTGAAGACATGACTGATCCCTGATTTTCCTTCCTTATGATAAATATCATTAGTTATATATATAATATATATATATATATATATATATTCTGTATGCAGAGTAATTTTAACTTCATGTATTTGTCAGCAGGTGTATTGTTTGTGCGACTAAGAGATTTCTTTTATTGTATGTCTTGGATTAATTTCATTGGTAGAAAAGAATAAAGGAAAAAACATCAATATTTCTGAACACATTGTCAAGGGGTTGTAATCCAGGAATTTTCATAATTAGAGTTTGTTTCTTTACATTTATATGAATTATTGAAAATATGTTGTTTTTGGAAATAATTAAAATCGGTGTTCTATTTCTTTATCTACATCATGATCATCTTCTTTTCTTTCTTTGTCTTCTTTGTTCATTATAAGTTAATCTTCCTAAAAAATAACATTGCATCTTCATAAACAAGAAATTTATTTTTAAAAACCATTTCCCTTGCTGCAGTATTTTTTTTCTATTCAGAAATGTTTTTTTTTTTTTTAAATTAGACAGATTTTTTTATGTGCAGCATATTGGTTTCTGGTGTTGTTAAATTGAATCTCGGATATGTACTGACAAACATTAGACTGTATAGATTATATAATTTGATTGTTTTCTGATGAGAAGAATTGGCAGAAAAAAAAAAACAAAAACAAGAATAATTCACCACTATTATTCATAATAGATTTTTTGATATTCTAGGCCATTTCATTTTGCATCAGTTCAGTCATACATCTTGATTTAAATTTTTATTTTTTAAATTAACTATATATAGCACTGGCCAACTTATTTCTTTATTTTTAAATCTTGGACTTAGATGATTAAAACTGAAAAAACATCTTTCAGAATGATTATCTGGTGGCATTTATGGAAGTTAGTAAAATGAAATGTTAAGTCCTTGATATTTGAAGATAATTTTTATAATTTTGAGGTTTAAATTTAATGGAAATTTTTATTTTGAAGATTCTGAATTACTTGCAAGATCAAATTTGACCTAAATTTTTGTGAAAGTGAAATTTTCAATAACATATTTTGGAAGCAAACTTTGTAAATATGAACAAATTAAGATTTTATTTTAATTTTTTCAGTCATAGGATATTCACATACAAAAAAAAAATCCATTCTAGCTTGTTTGTTAAAATGCATAAATAACTTTGTAAAGGAACATGACAGATTTATGATTTATCAATTCAAATTGGAAATCATCCGAGAAACCTTGTATGATCAAAGAAATGTGTGGGGTTTAGGCACGCTTTTGAATCTTTTGATCCTGAACAAGCCTCAATATCAACCACTCCAAAATTAGGAAGTATATATATATATATATATATATATATATATATATATATGTTTGCATACCTATATTCATCAAACTAGAATGTTATTATTTTTGATGATAAGCCAAACAAGATGTTTAGTGACAATAAAGGGGATTAGCCTGTCACCCTCTCATTAAATGGCTTTTGCCCACATTGTACATACCTTAGCAATAGTTGTTTGGATATATGCCATAGCAGACTTTGTTGGAACCTTCTTATCATTCCTTTGAAATACATCTAGCAGAAATACTATCATTTTGTAATTTATTTCTTATTTCTTTCTTTGATCTGATGTTGTTGCTTTGTTACATATGCAAATAAATGTCATTAATGCTAAGTCATTGGTTCTTAATCATTTTCAGATATTTGCATGGATTGGTGCCCCTTATGTTAAAATTGCATTGATAGAGTAGAGTGAATGCACTGAGTCAATACTACATGCTTACATTTTATTACATTATAGCAGCACCAATTACTGGAAGTAAGCTGTAGTGAGAACAGTCAAGTATATATATTGCAGCTAAATTTTAAAAATACACTTAAAAAAAAAATAAACAAATGCATGTATGATTTAAATCATTTACTGCCCTGTTTAAGTTATAGTACCAACATATCTACCCTGAACATTTCACTGTCCCTTTGAGAATTCACAACCCGACCAAGGAAGCATTACCATTCATATTGAGAGTTACGGTGCAGAATGGTTGCTTTTAGAACTTGAATATGGAGATTTCAGGCTAACTTTTAAACAAATTATTTTTTATCAATTTGTTATGTTGATACAAAAGTTTCCAGCACTATCTTTTGTGCAATATATAGGGAAATGTATCTGATCAATTGTTTATTATATGTGCAGTCATTTAACTCTAATATGTTATTTATAAACCTTAGGAAAAATTCAGGAACTAGAAAAATAAGTTTGACATGAATTTCAGTAAAGAGACATTGCTTGAGATTTAAACAATTATATCTTCTAACCTCTTCAACAGAAATAAAAATAAAAATCATAATCTTTTCAGTGGCAATGAAAAATAGATTCCTTCAAAACTAAAAAAATTGTGATTAGATCCCAAACACACTTCAATATCATTATGTAAACAGTTAGTGGAATTTAAAAGAAATGTTTTATTATAAATTCCCAGAACCTGGCAGATCATTAATGTGAAAATAACTTTAAATGACATATTAGAAGATGCAAAAACATTCTTTTGAGAAAGAAAGTCAACTAATGATTTTACTGCATCATATTTTTTGACCACATGTTGCAAATGTAATGCAGCAAATAATCATGGGACTGAGAATGTTCTTTCACGTGTAATATATTCTCCGCACTTGTTACTTCAGAATAGCTTGTCTTATTTCAGGCAATGCTCAGTCAGCAATTCCAACACTTTCAACAGACTGGAAAATTTCCTCAAAGAATTCATTGAACCAAAACCAGAATCATTCTTTGATGATGGAATAGAAAATTTAGTCTAAAAGTGGCATAAAGTCATAATACTTCAATAACTGAATAATTGTTATGAGTTTATATGAATAAAAGATTTTGTCAAAAATGTGAATAATTTTTTTATCAATTCTTTTGCTACAATGATCTGTGGGTTTATATATTGGTAGAGACTGCAACCACTTGAGTAACAGCAGTGGTTTCTTTATTCATATTTAGTTATATATTGTACCTATTCAATTCCATTTTCATTAAAATCATAAATCTTGCATTTTCAATTTGAATGTTATTATTTAATTTCTTAAATTATAGCTTTCTTATTTAAAATATATAGTTTGGTTTATCACAAATTAATTGTCAACATGATGCCAAACCGGTTTAGAAATATCTGTCAGCTGCATACAATCATTTTCTAAGATCAATGGTTAAAAATGGCTTTCAGTGAGTGAAGCCTGTGAATCTTGGCAAAGACTCTCCTTTTTTGAACATTGTGAACTGACACTACAGAATCACAAACAAAGAATTGTACCAAATAACAAAAACCAGATCACTTGAGAACTTTCAACAGCGGCAACAACTAAAATGGACATCACATGTAAAAGAAAATAATAACATAATCAAGATGTTCCACACTACTTCAAATAAAAGGTTAGGAAGGAAGCCCTGTAAATACTGAAAAGAGCAATAGCAGCTACTGGACTTGTGAAACCTATTTTCCTGAAATTTTTTTTAACAGACAGATTTTATAAATTTCAACCAGCAGCAGCAGCAGCAATGGCTACTCACTCAGTCAATGAATGCTGAATGTTTCCTTATAAGGAAACAGCTAATATTACTATTAGCATTACCATTATGATGAGATGTAATTTGACCATTTTAAAAACTTTATAAGAATATGTTAAGGTATTTGAAATATTTAGGTTTGTATGTTTTGCAACTTATTACTCATTGTTGGTCTTGATAAGTCTGATAAATATCTAAATATTACCATACTGCAAAAATGACTTTGTTAAACAATTTTATTGTATTTTATTTTTACAAAAAGAATAATAAAAAAAGTTCTTAATTTTTTTTTCTCTGTTTTTCAGATACAATTATTGGGATGATATTTAATATACAAAATGGTTGCAATTTAGAGCATGTCATTTCTAAATTTAATAATTATTCTTGATGGTTAGTCGTTTTTAGATACAAATTTTTTTTTAGATCATTATTATCCTAATTTAAAATCAGTATTTATTTCTTCCTGTGTATGGCAATGACCTTCACTAATTTGGGACTGCTTACAGTAGAGAGGATCCAAGATAATTTTTTAAATTGACTTATTAACCAATTTCATATTTGAAATGTCATAAGTTTGTTATTCATTTTAACTATGCACTTATTAGATTCTACCAAAACACTTAGTGTTAAAATTACAACTTAGTCTTATTTACATTGATAACTGTGTGTGCTGGAAAAAATTAATACTTTATATTGAGTGATAATTGTATTCCAATACTTGCTAAGTGTCAAATATTAGTAAAAATAAAGTGTATGTTAAAGCAAATACATATATTTTTCTAGTCTTTAATATCGAAAAACAAATCTCCAAGTGAAAAATTATATCAACCAGTTTTCTTTGTGATTAAAACCAATTTAAATGTTCATGAATAAGTCCTAAGTACTATTCAATGGTTAGTACTATTCAATGGTTTTACTGGAATCATTCTTCCAAATTTTAACCCTTAAAAATTTGATAAAATCAATCATAATTACCTGTTTATTACACTTTTAATGATTATTAATTGCTATTTTGAAAATTTAATTTATGGTCTTTATGCACTTCATGTAAACAATGCTCTTGCTACAAATTATATTTACTTTCAAATTTTTTTTATAGATTTTGTTTTAATTTTGTTATTTGTAGTTAAAAAAAATCAATAGCTGTAAACATTGTTTGTCATTTGGATTTGTACAGTTAATAGAAATCAAATTGTTAAAGAAAGGAACTTAACTTACTGCTTGGAAAGATATGTTGATGGAACATTTCTTATATAAATGAAGTCCAGTCTTAATGGCTGACAAAACCAGTGCATTAACTAGTGTGCAACAGTGAGTACTTCAAAAATATTTAACACTTTCACTACTGTATTGTTATAGTATTGTTGACTGACTGTTCTGGCTCTTTCTGGGAAAAATAGGAAATTGGCATTTACTAGAAATAAAAATTACTATAAAGATGCGGAGAGTGATTTCTAATGGGCACCATCATTTTGGTTTTGATTGGATATTCTGCAGTACATGACCCCTCAACACACAATATAAATGACTCTGCTAAATGGCAATCCTAATACACAATATAGATGACTCGACAGTATGACACCTCCAACACACAATATAAATGACTGCTAAACACCCCCAGTGCACAATATAAATAATTGCTAAATAACAATCCCTACACACAATATGAATAATTCTGGTAAAGAACTCCCCCAAGGTACAATATAAATGGCTACTAAATGACACCCCCCAACACACAAGATAAATGACAACATTCCTAAAACACAATATAATTGCTAAACAACACCCCCAAAATACAATATAAATGACTGCTAAACAATACCCCCAACACCCAATATAAGTGACTGCTAAGCTATATCTCCAACACACAATATAAATGACTGCTAAACAACACCCCCAATATAAATGACTGTTAAGCAACACCCCAATATAAATGACTGCTAAGCAACATCCCCAACACAATATAAATGACTGCTAAACAACACCCCCAACACACAATATAAATGACTACTAAGCTATATCTCCAACACACAATATAAATGACTGCCAAACAACATCCCCAACATTCAATATAAATAACTGCTAAACAACACCCAATATAAATGACTGCTAAGCTATATTTCCAACACACAATATAAAAGACTGCTAAAAACACCTCCAACACAATATAAATGACTGCTAAGCAAAACCCCCAAAAGACAATTTGGCTGTTAAATCTATTTCCATTTTTGTGTGTGTGCACGTGCGTGTGCACCCTATATATTTGATCAAGTTCACCTGGAACAAAGCAGTAAACCACTAAGACACAAGGAGTTACTGGGTGTGGAAGAGTTAAACAGAAATGTTACTGAGAATTGAGAACAAAAGAAGAGTAAGCAAGAGGACAGTAGATAGCCATTGACATTGCATTTAAATTTTTGAAGGATAAAGTTGGCTGGAAAGCATGAAGATGAAGTGAGAAGTGTGAGAAAAGAAACTGTTAGCATAGAATTTATGGTTATATCTAGCCAACTCAACTGTAAATTGCCAGTCTAGTGCAGCACTTAAATTCAAAAAATCTAGGTACCATAGTGAAGACCTCATCTGAACAATTACTATGAAAGTATTTATAGAAAAGGCACAGGGAAGCAACCTTATGGCAGTGGGAAAGTGACTGAAGGTGAGATGCCAGATCAGGATCAGTAATATTGCTGATTCTTCTTTGGATTTTATCAAGGAGCTGTAGATAAATAGCAGAAGCACTGGACCATATGTGATGGTACTATTCTAAGCATGTGCAAATGGTAGTCTTATAGATAAATTCTGAAGAGAAAAATTGTCTGGCACTACACAGCAGCTGACCTAGTAATCAATTCAATATAGACTTTCCTCTTTATGTCAGACGAGAATGTTAGCCTGAGAAGGTGCAACAAGTAATACATCAATAAGGCAATGTAAGTTTTGTAAAGATGTAAGCACGTCTTGAAAAAATATATATTCATCAATATAAGGCAATGCAAGTTATGTAACAATGTAAAGTACGTCTTGAAAATGCATACATACAGACATCAATATAAAGCAATGCAAGTTTTGTAAAGATGTATGTTCATAGCAGTGGCAGTGTTAATAAGCTTATTTAGGGCCACAAGTCAGGAGGAATACCCAGTGAAAGTTGGAATTTCTTACTAATCCAATTATTAGTGATGGTGCTTTCCTTTTGATTGATTAGATTTTTTTTTTATAGATAGAAACCAACTTTGGCACAAAGCCCTTAATGATGGAGCTGCCACTTAAGAATGAACTCAGTATAAGTCACATGCAAGATTACCACATTAACCATCACTTTACAACAGGTGCACTTTACTGCTTGGGAATAAGGTTATTCTTAACCAGCAAAAGTCATTTTATATCAGTTTTCAAAAGTTTTTTTCTTTTTCATCAAATGAGAGTGTCATGCAAAGAAGGGCTAAAACTACTTTGTTGAAATACTGTTAAAAAACAACCAAATTGAAGAAGATTCTTGTCTGAAATAGTCATTTTATAAGTCGCCATTATGTTTTATTTAATGCATTTTCTATTTTTACAGATATTTTCTGAACATATATTTTCTATGTATTTAGAAAACAACATTTTGATTTGTTCCAAGAACAACTTAATTTTTTTAATTGGTGATTTTATTTATTTAAGATCACAATCTCTTAACATTTTGATTAATATCAACAGAATTCTTTCAATAACCAACAAAGTAATTTTCTTTGTGCAGAAACAAGTTTCTCTGTTTCTCTTGCATGCTGTAGATATGCAATATTTATATGTTGAATATTTATCTCTACTATTTCATTTTTTTAATTACACTTTTTTCTGGCAAATTGAATTTCATTTCCAGTTCCAACATTTATTTCTTGTGAAGAAGAAAAATATTTTTGATAACTTAAAAAACATCTTTTATATTTGAGATGAAGCATCATTTGCATTTGTAAGTGAATGTGCTTATTTGTTAATTCCAAACTGTTATTCTTATATTTATTTGTTTTATTTCTTCTTAGTATGTCCTCAGATCTTCAACAAGTGGACGATATAACACATATAAACTGTGTATACTGATTCATCCTAGTTTCAGGAGAATTCATATAATGTTATTGTTGTTATTATCTTATATGTTTTGTATTCATTTATTTGTATCAGCCATTTTTTCAGTCTACTCAAGGACAAAGCTTCCTCCAAACTTCAAAGACAAGGGTAATAATGAGCCTTTCCCTGCATCACTGGACCATAGTGCTTTCACAGGGTGTTTGAATTCAAAGTTATCCTTCTAGACAAGTTGCCTTCCTAAAACTAAAGAACCATGCTATTTAATTCATAGCAGGGTAGGGGTCGATAGGAAGAAATTAATTCAAGCCTTTTTCAAACACATTTTTGTGAATTAAACACAAGTACCTGATTTCATTGTCTGATGTACATCTCCATCTGATGTGTAGTCTTATTTTTGAAGAGTTTTTGATGAATTAAAATCTTGGCAAGTTAATTTAAAATAAAAAAAAGATTGTTTTATTATTTCAGTTATTGATAGATTTTGAGAATCATCCAGAGAATTAATCAAATCAATGATGAATATTATCAAAAGCAACTCAATTGAAGAAAAAAAAAAAGCTTGTGAGAATAAAGTACTTAAAAAACAAATACTTGAAATATCTTTATTGTTTATGATGTTTATTATGCTGCTTTTGACCTCACCCTTTTTAAATAATCACACTGACCTTTCATATTGTTCATTTTTTCCTGGCTAACAGGTTGGTTTTTCTCTTTCCTGGGACATTTGACTTGCCCAAATCTTTAACACACCTGAACATTTTCTGCCTTTCTCTGTGTTGTCAAACTCTTGTCAATTCTTTATGTCCCAGGCATTCAGATATGGATCCTATACCTTTACTTTATTTCAGATATTGATCAAATAGAATATCAAAAGGAAAAAGATCTTTCAGGTCCCCTTACTGTACCATTACCCGATTCAAGTAAGTATTTCTTAGAAAAGAATGTGCAAATATGCAGCACATTCTTTAAATGGCCAAGTTAGTGCACTAGGCATGCAGTGTTTAACTGCCTTAGAGATGTTGTATGTGGCACATTCAATCTGACACTAGGTAGTCTAAAAACCTGGAAAGGCTAGTATTCTTTTCCTACACTTAAATCTATCAGTGTCCTTTGCTCAATTTTAGCCATAATTAAAGAAATATAACACATTTTCAGCACTTCATTAGTTTATAAAGGAATTCTATGCAAGTAGTATTTAAATGTCTGTGTATTTATGTTGTAATTCACTATACATTAAGTCAGTTTTTCTCAACTGTTTAAGCAATGGCACACCTAGGAGCAATTGAAAATATCACAGCACACTTCACAAAATTTTTAAAGGGTATACATTTAAATGTTATGAAATAAAACCATAGATTAAAAAAAAAAAAAAATACACACAAAAATATGAACTTTATTTTAATGTTTCTATAAAACTATTTGTGTAGCTTATTTAATGTGAAACCTGTGCCTGGTGTTTTTTTCATGATTTCTTCAATGTTTGATTGAATATGACAATTTAAAAGTATTGCATGGTATGGCAGTTGAGAATCACTGCATTAAGTCTCAAATTCTATTTTTTCTCAAAGTCTATCCATATCATCTAAGAAATAATATTTTATATTACCTAGATTTTATATTAACATTTTGCCGCTTAATATTAGATAATAATAAAGTTGAAATCTTGTTTAACCAAAGTAAACTTATAAAATTGTTACTTTAAAAAAAAAAATCTTATTTTTGTGGTTTGATAACTAAAACGTTTAAAAATAAGCTCAAATACTGTGAATTATATTCTTATAATAATAGTAATAATAATAATAATAATAATAATTAATAAAAAAAAAAATTGTTCAATGAAACAAAAAATTGTTCTCACAAGTACAGCCCACACCTTATGAAGGGCTTTATCTATGTAAAATAGGTGTTTATTTTTTTAAATTGGTCAGTGGAAAATTTCATGATGCTATTTTTAACCTTAGGTCTCTAGGCGGGACCCGGAAAGAAATGTGTACACACCAGAAATCAAAGGAAATATAATAATAATAATAATAATAATAATAATAATAGCAAACAAATTGAATGACATATATATTTCTTAGTTTAAAAAAGAAGAGAAGAAATACTATATTTTGGAAACAGAAATGTTTTTTTATAGGAAATTAAAAATTTTCTGTCTGTAGCATGATCTAGTATAATATTAACAATTCCTTCTGAATAAAGTATAAAGATGATGAATCTAAATTACAACTTAAAATTATTTAATATTATTTCATACTGATGCCAGTAATTTTATCTTATAAATGTTTATGGTCAAGTGAATGATATTAACATAGTTATTAAGATTCAGTACAGATTGCATTGTGATTCTTAATCAAAACTGGACTTAGTTTCGATCCATCAATCAGTTAATGCCATACATGATGCACGTTTTATTTTGATTCGTGACTGATTAGGCAGAAGATTTTTCCTGCGCTAAGTTGCCATTTCTTTCTGCAGTAGACTGGTTGCCAACCAAGGCTATAGTACCCAGTCTATTCAATCTATACCTGAGAAGAGAAGAGAAGTGATGTAGCTGCCATACCTTTCCCAATAGTATTTGTGTATAAGTAAATATAATGAACCTGATTGGAATTGGAACTTGGTTTTTCAATTTCTCTTTCTGAGCTGATATCCATTATATCACAACTCTCATTTCAATTCATATTTTCTAAAAATAATAAATTACCTTTAAAATTAAAAATTGAAATTAAAGCTCTCTATTATTGAGCACTTGTGATAATAATGTGCTCAGCTGTTCTTTATGAAGCCAAAGTTTTCAGTTTTGATAAAGTGAGTTTGGGATTTTTTTTTCTTTAATTTTTCAATTTTGGTTCAAAGTTATATTTATAGAATGTTAAGAAGATGACATTTTAAACTATCTCTTTATCCATTGTAAAAACTAATGTATTTGAATATGTGTTAAATTTGGAGGACACTTTGTGTAGCAACAGTACAAAGAATGTTGATTATAAATGGGAAAAGATATTTGATATTTCATTCATAAAACAGTTGACAAATCCTTTATATAAAAAGAATATTTCAATATAGAAAGCATACTGGTGTCAGTGATTTATTATTCTGTAACTTCTAGAGAAATTGAAAATTCATTAGTCCCGAAGTTGTACTATTTTATACATTGATGCTTACAACAAATATTAATATAGATTTCTTTTAGATGAAGGGGTTAATATGCATAACAGAATAACTGAACCAATACTGGGTACTTGAAGCAAAATCTCAAACCTGGCTTTACTAATTCTGTCTAAATTCTCAAATATAGAAAGAAAAATCAAATTATTTTTCAATCAGTTTGAATACAGATAAAAATTTGAAACCTGTCTTACAAACTATGAAATATTTTAAATGGAGGAAGAAAAAAAAAACAAAACAAAAAAAAAAACAACTTACAAACTTTAACCCATGTGTGTATTTAGATATTAATTCCTTAATTTTGTCCAAGAAAGTTTAAAAGGGAGGTAATTCTGAAATAGTCAGCTCCCTTGCAGCAAACATTTTTGATGTCGAAGCAAAGGACAATGCAAAAAATAAAAACAAACATTTATTTATATATTTTTAAATAAAAAATATCAGAGTATTGATAGGAACTTCAAAATAAAATGTCAGATGTCTTAGTTGCTCCTCTTTTTATTGCTTGATTATTATATATATATATATATATATATATATATATATATATAATTCCTATGAGATGTCTTTTCCATTCTGTTGAGCTCCAGTTATTGTGATTTTGTCGCTTAAATCCTTTTCAATTTCATCAGATGACCTCATCAGTCAAACTTTTCCTTTTTTGATTTTAAATTACATTCTCTTTTCTTTTTGTTTCTTTTGCATCCTATTTAAGAAGGCATCAATTATGCTGTTATTTTCATCTACTCATGCAATTGTTTGTTTTTCTCTTTCTTTTTATGTCTTTCTTATTTTTAGAAGATAAAATATGCATGTGTCATGCTCATAGCAAAAATACATTTTCAGTTATTCAAGTTTCCATTTTGGTCATGTTGCTCTCTATATGATATTCTTTCATTTTTCTTTCTTTATCTCTCTCATAATTCATTTAAATTGAGTTTCTCTTTTTTTTCTCTCCTCATATGCAATATTCAGCTTCCAAGTGCTTGCATTCTGCATTGTTTGTGATGTAGATTTTATGTATAAAAAAAAAAAAAAAAAAAAAAAGGATCCACATATATCCTTATTTTTGAATTATAATATTGCTTGGGTAAAGTTGTCTTGTGAAATTTTTAACTTTCTCTTTGCTTAAAGGTCATTTCTCATTCTCTCACACTTTTTGATGATGATCTTGATCTTTTAAGTACTGTTTCAGTACTTTTACTATTTTCTGCTTAATATTGTCATCTTTTTCTTTTCAGTCATCTTTATTTCTTGGTTTAAAAATTTCTTTTTTTTTCTTTCTTTATACACTGATTTTCTGTTTTCTTTTCTTTTAATCCTTGACCCCATATTTTTGCTATTTTTCCTCTTACTGTTGCCTCATATTATTATTTTCAGTTTTCATTTTCTTTTCACTTTTTTACTTTGTCTTTTTATTTTCTTTCTGTTTTCTGTGAGGTTGAAAGTACAATTATTTTTTCACCTGTTTTATCTGCAATTTAAAAATAAAAGTTTATTTATATATATATTGTTTTCAAAACAAGCAGCTTTTTATTTATACTTTTAATGTGATGTATTATATCATATTTATCATGTTTTTCTTTTGTTCTCTTGATTTTTCTTATTTTTTTCCTTACTTAAAATTTTGTTGTTTTGCTTTAAAAGTTTAAATTTTAAAAAATATAGTTGGAGACCATGAAAGTGTTTTTTCCACCTTTATGCATTTGAGTAATACTTTTCAGAGCATTAACTTTATTCACTGTGTTATTTTCTACATTATTTATCCTTTGACAAATTATATTATACTTTTGTAAAGATATAATGAACAAATGAAAATATTTACAAATACATTGAAGGGTGAGGAATGTACAATATTTTATTTGTACTTTCATTAACTTTCTCATTTTTTTTCCATTTTTACCATTTTTTTCTGTTCCTGTGGAAAAAAATCCTGTTATAATTGTGATTTTTCTCTCCCTTTGTTAGTTCACATAAACATTATGCCCTGCCAATATCTCATAAATAATGGACTAATATGTTTTGATTGCATAGAAAAACAAAAGACATACACTACTTGGTTTCAGTGACAAAATGAATGAAATAAAGGAAAGATAGAAGTGTTTAAAGGTTTTTTCAGTGAATTGGAAAAGTTGTCAATTTCAAATCTTTTCATTTCTACCCACTTCTTAAAATAACAACCAGCATTCATATTTATAATTGTGAATGCAATAATTTAAAGTTGTTAAGCTCAAATATTTAACAGTGTGATAGGAGAATTTCTGTGGATATTTTATTGTAGAATTCACCATGAGCCTATTCAGTCAGTTATGTACCATGCATGATACACACTTAGCCAATCATGTATCTTTCGATACATGACTGATGAAGCAGATTTTTCCTGTAGTAGGTTGCCATTTCTTTCTGTGGTAGAACAGTTTCCATCCAAAGCTATAAAACCTGGTCTGTCCTGCTATTTACCCATAGGGAGAAGAAGAGCATTCATATCTTTTCCACTGATGAGGCAGATTTTTTCCTGCAGTAGGTTGCCATTTCTTTCTGCAGTAGACCAATTGCCATCCAAGGCTAGAGGACCAAGTCTGCCCTGCTATTTACCCATATCTGGGGGGAGAAGAAAAGGATTCATACCTTTCCAATGGTATTAGCACATAAGTGAATGTAATGGATTTGACTGGAATTTGAACTTGGCTCTCCGATTCCTCGATCTGGGCCGCTATCCACCATGCCTCCCTCTTCAGTCATTAACTATAGAATTAAAATTCATCAGAACTGTGAAATTTTCACAGGTCTTTCTAGTAATAATTATTAGCTATATACAAGAAAATGATAGCCATTTGAAAGTGTTATATTCCATGCTAATAGGAATATATACTTGAAAACACAGTGGATAAAATAACTAAAGGTTTATTATAAAAACCAGTACAATAAGAAATAAGGTAACAGATCGTCACAAGTCAATCCAGTAGTGAGTGCTACTATTGGAAGGTCGGTAGTTCTACAGTAAGTTTGAGTTGTACTCATTAGATCCCAGTAGTCCATTGACTTACCAATAGTTATAGGTATTTACTACCTATAGTATAGTTACTCATGGGGAATGACAGGTTATTCTATTACATCAGAAACCCTGTACAATTTAGCAAAACTTTTAAAGGCACAATTATGTTGTGCTTTCAAGAATATACAATTTTGGAATATTTGAAAAATTGTTTGCAATTGTCAAATTGTACTATGCATAATTCAGTATAATTTAAGACATTTGAATGACTGCTGGAAAAAGAAAAATGTTATTAGTACATTTAGGAAAATTTGAATCAACACTGATAATTAGTGACATGATTCAACTGCAATAAAATCATAAATGTAAATCTAACATGATAACAATTTATTTTTTTGCAAAATCTTTCCAAAGTTTGGTTATAATCTACAATCTTAAAAATTCCAGACTTTCTTGAAATTCCTGCTTCTACAAAAAGTTAATGTTACAGGAAATAAATGGCTCATTAGTTTCTAATATTTTTAAAAAAATCTACTTATACTTTCTTTTGGTTTAATTTTGCATATGTGGCTTGCTTAGTTTCCCTATCTTTTATCTGCTCGCTCTCTCTCACTCTTTTTTTTAAAATTTTTAAACACATTTTCAACTGATCATATGTTAATAGTCATTTACAGATTTCTTAATTATTTTGGGATAGTATGCTTATCTTGTCTGTTTCCCAGAAGCTGAAAATTATTTCCATGTGTAAATTAATGAGTTTAATTTATATGTGAGATAGGAAGACTACTAAAGTACTTTAAATTTTGGTAACCACATTTAATACCACTACATTATTCCTGTTTGTTCATGAAATTAAATTATGTTCTTGATTATCAATTCAGTGGTACATTTAGTTAAATATTTAATCTTGATATTTTTATATTACCTTACAGTAACTGGACATGTGTTGAAAAGAAGAATCTAAACTACTTTATTATGCATTTGAATGAAATTTGAATACAATTAGCCAAAGTTCACTAAATATTTCTTATTTTTCCTTTATTAATGATTATGGCAAAATAGTTTAATGGGCAGGAGACCAGAAAATGAACCTGTTGAAATGGGTTTATTTTTTTTTAACTGATAATTTAATTTTCTGTCAATTTGGGGAGGAGGGGAGGAGGGAAGGACTTGACTTCAAACATCTATGCAGTTTATTACACTACCAGTTTGAATAGCATGTTGGTTAAACATTGTGAAAGGAATTTGGCTAAAGATTTATTACCTCTTATCTACAAAAAAATTAAGAGAAAAGAAATAAATTACATTTGGAAAAATCAATGAGAGTATTTTTTAAATTTTATCATTGCTGATGTTGTAAATAAATAAATAAATAATAATAACAATAATAATAAGAAGATTATGTTTTTATATGGCATTTTCTGATTTGCATATAGAGAAGGTATAAGATGAAAATTTGTTAACAAAATAGAAAATTTTGTTTCAAACAAAATGTTTTATATAAATAGTAAAAAAAAAAAAATAAAAAAAATAAATGAAAAATGTGGGAACAGAAAAAAGTGTTTTGTCACTTTACTGTTTTTATCCATGAAATAAAAAAAATAGACTATTTTGGACCTTTGTATCTGTACAATATGTTATGTCAAAAGGACTGCTTTTCCTTTGACACTGCTATTATTTTAACTACCTTCACTCCTTGGCAATGTTTATAATTTGTGATGATTAGAATTAAACTTAAACATGATGAAAGTGAATTTATATATTTTTTGTTTTTGAGAATTTACAACAAAAATTTGAACACTATTAGATTGTTTATTTACAAGTATAATTTTATATTTATAGCATTCTAAAAAACTAATACAATTGTACTAAAACTAATGCAATGTAATACTTATCATTTACCAATTTATAAAGAGATAAATATAGAAACAATTTTTCATCCATAAATTTATAAACATTTACTAAATTATTAAAATATATGAACCAACTATAAGGAAATCTTTATTATTTACCATTTTATTAAGTTCAAATCAATTGATGTTTTGCCAACCATTTCAATAAACAATTTAATAAATAATATAAATAAATAGGGTTTATTATTTTTGTTGTAAATTCTCAAGAACAAAGAAAATGTATAAATTCACTTTCATTTGTTTAGTTATTATTAAAATTCTAATCATTGCTTTTTAAAGCAATAAACATTGCCAAGGAGTGAAGGCAGTTAAAATAATAGTTGTGTCAAGGGAAAAACCATCCTTTTGATGCACTTTTTTTTTCTTTTTTTTTTTTGTGAGCATGAAGGTCCAAGATTGACAAAAAATATATTTGATAGTAGAAGAAAATGTATGAATGTTATGACTGAGTTGGGATGAAGGTAAGCAGATATTGCCTTATTTTGTTTTTGTTTTTCATTATTATTAAATATGTTTCAAATAATCACTATATAATTGCCATAATATTATTCTGGTTTTGTATCTTTATTTTCAGCAGTCTCCTTTCAAATGATCTATGTTCAATTCAGTACAGTAATGTGTAAAACTCTTTGGTCACATTAAACTATTGTAAATTTGTAATAATTACCATCATAAGGAAATATTTTGCATTGTGTTTTCCACAGATTAAAAAAATTGGCCCTATTTGATTAATTACTATATGTAATTATCATATTTTGTAATAGAGACGGGAAAATGCAAGGTGACCTCAAAAATGGCTGTGCAGAAAAGATTTTAACAACTCTCCTAAACCAATCCAGATGAAAACAGAAAAAATATCTATAATGAGAATTTATGACATAATGCACATTTCAAGAAGTTACTGTACATTGTTAATATTCCATGTGGCTTCCCTTAGCTTGAATATTTGCTTCAAAGTGCCCTGGAATGGAGGTGTATAAATTCTTCATCACAGGTTTGAGAAACCATTCTTTGTAATTGACCTCCCACAACTTCTCAAGATTGTATGGATTCTTCTAATGGAACTATTCTCTGTAGTTTTGTTTACATTTGTTTGATGATATTTCAGTCAGGATTCTGAGCTAGCCAGTATTTCAGTATAGTGACACCTTCATCAGCCAGGCTGTGTTACAGTTTGTTGCATGGAGCTTTGTCATGCTGACTTCATCTGAGTCAAATGATCCTTCATCAACTGGATGTATTTGGCACTAATATAGCAACAACTCTTAAGCAGAAGCTTATGGAACTTTATTTGACTAATTTAGTTTTAGTGCTGAAAACGTTTATTTTATTGTGATGGATGGTCACAAGCAAGAGGGGAGATGGGATGTACTACTTATTTTATTACCACAGGCACTATTCATGCTATCATCACTTTTAACCAACTTTCTTGAACTAAGACTTTTTATGAATCTACAAAACACCAAACTCTTACTCCCAGACTTTATTATTTTTGTCATGTAACATGAGTTGTTTTGATTGCCTGTGAACCTTATGACAAATTCTCACTTCGTAGATTGTTGTTCCATCCTAGTTACATTGCTGAATGTGATCTTATTTCAAGCATCTTTGTCCTATAGTTCATATTTCTTTGACCAACTTAATCTTGCCTTCAAATGCATTTTGTTTAATGCTGCTTGATTGAGCCAAAAGACATCCAGCATTTCGAAACATCATGATGATATCTGAAATACCACTTCTTGAAATTCTGCTTAGCTATTGTTTGCTGGCACATATTCTTGGTTATTTTCATTGTCTTCATATGGGTTTCTTTGAAAAACTTGGTCATGATTTCAAGCCATGACAATACGAGAGAAACTCAAGAAGGTCAGGTGATCAAAAACTTGCAAAGCCATTTTTGGAGGATACTTCATATCTTCCCTTCTCATTCAGAATGCCCCTGCTACAAACTATGATGATTAGGCATGGAAATAACTCTAACAAGGCCAATATTTTGAAACATTCACTTCTAAACTGGCAATTATAGGAAATTTACAATAGTTTAAAGTGGCCAAAGTCTTTTCCATGGTACTGTATGAGAAATAGATTTTCTTTCATCTTTTCTAATTACTGCTTCATATTTTTCAGATAAAGTTCCACCATCAATCACCGAGCAACCTGAAGAATTCACTTATATTCAAAAGGAACAAAAATTAGAGCTTCCTTGCATGGCTAGTGGCAACCCACAACCAAAGTAAGTCTATCGTTGTTAATATAGAAGTCATGGTCCAAATGCAAAATAAATAACACAGCTATCCAGCAAACAGAATTAATAATATTTACTATAGAAAGAAAGAGGGGCAAAAATTAAATGATATCAGGCAAGCAAGCAAACAATATAAGTAAAGTAAATTCACAGGTAAGAAAGCAAAAAGATTTATGAACCATGAATTAGCATCTACACAGAAAAGCTAGGTCAGACAAGTGAACCCAATGATCTTCCATATAGACAAGGTAAATCAAGTCAATCTGAGTCAAGTTGTAAATTGACTTATTTTATTGACTAAGAAAAGTATCCTGGCAATGCATTTTGTGTTTTTTTTTTCCTGTAGAAGGGGAAGGGGGAAATTTTTGCAGTCATTACCACAAATTGGAAATCAAAGGTCATAAATTATTATTAAGGTTTTGGGGACTTATAATTTGGCCTATATCCTTTTTACGGCACTGATAATGGGTGTAACTTTTTTTTTTCTTTTTCTTGTTTTGATCTTTTATATATCCATTGACTTGTAACTATATGACTGGTGCTATATGAAGGGTGCTTATTTTTCTTAACTAAATATGTTTTTTTGCAAAAATTATTTGTTTTATCAGATGGAATGTATCAGAAACAAACTTTTGCAAGAAGGCATTATTTCTAAAATGTAATAATATTTTTTTTACTTTAAAATTCTTGAAATTTCTTTGTCAGATATTTAAAAATTTAACAACAAATATGACTATACTGATATTTCACTGACTTTCATTGATGTAATTTTCTAATTTACTCTTGTGTAATGAGTTTATATATATTTATGAGTTTATATCTTTACTGTCAAATACCTTCTTGCTATCAAAATATATTGCTGTATGTTTTGGTTTGATCTTAACTAAGTATTATCTGATGATATCTTTTCAACATCAATTACAGCTGTTAAACATGCTTTCAATTTTGCTGTTTCACTAGCTTTAATTTGCCTTTGCATTGTTTACCATCTTAATTTTTTCAAATATTAGAAAAATACATAATTTTACATACAGATTCATGAAAAAAATAATAATTCATAATTTATCATTACTTTGGATGTTAAACTAATATTCTAAATTGTATTTTGCTGACAATGTGAATGTTCACACTTTGTTACTCAAATCTCCACTTTTGAAACAAAAATCAAACTCAACTAGAACTTACAAAAAAGAAAAAATGGCAGCATTAAAATATTTTCTTTATTATTATTATCATTGGAGATCCACGCCAACTCTTAGATATTTTGGCCAGGTGATAATGGTCATATCTCAACTGGCTGCTGCTTAGATGCACAACATCTCTTTCAATCAGTGTTGCCATTTACACACTCCTAATGATGTCAGATGTCTCAAAGGCATCTTGCAAGGCAGAAAGATTCTTGGGAGTAGTCCCAAGTGCCAATCACAAAGGGGACAACTTGAGCTGCTGCCTGATAAATTTCTCTGATTGCCCTACCAGGTATTGGTACCTCTGTATATTTACCAGGCCTGCCTTTATAATATTCTTATCCAAAGGTATTGCAACATCTATCAGGATCCCTTCATGGCTGCTCTTGTGCACAAGTGTGTTGTTAGGGAGATCACTCTCCCATTACTTGTCATTCAAGATAATCGTATCCCACTTCTCTTGTTCATTCTTGGCTACTGATTGTAGGGAATGCTTGTACCAATATTCTGCACAGTCAAGACCATATTTTCTGCATTGTTCCCAGTGTATTCTGAGGGCTACATTGGCATGGCACTATCTCTATTCTTTTTTGTTTCAGTTGAGTGTAGCTACACAGCCTGCTGTTTTCTAAATAGAATACTTGATAGACTTTACTCTTGGAGCTTGCATTTGCACTGCATAGATGATTCCTTCAGTTTCCTTTTTTAGGAATCAGTGGTGGTGATGGTGGTGGGGGATTATTATTATTATTATTATTATCAACAACAATTAAGATAAGAGTGTGATTTAAGAAAAGAAAAGAAAAACTGTTTGATAATGTTAAACAATATTTCAACAGAATGCCTGACTTCAAGTTATATGAAAACAAATTTTTCAAGTATAAAAATATATACTTATAAAATATAAATATAAAATTTATGCATGAAAATTTAAAAAAAAAAGTAACTTGAAGACAGTCTGTTGAAATATTTTCTAACATTGTCAAACACTGTGTTCTTTCTTTTCTTTATCTTCCTTAAATTGCTCTCTTAACTGTTGAAAAATATTGGAAGAGTTACATCAATTATTTTGTTTATTATGATTTTCATGGATTTTTGTTGTATACACATTTCCTTTCGGATCCCAACCAGAGACCTAAAGTCAGAGATGGCTTTATGATATTTTCCACTGATCATTTTTATAACCCCCCACCAAAAAAAAAACCCCTAAGATCACACACATTTTCTATAGATGAAACTCTTTGTAATGTGTGAGCTGTACTATTTTTTGTATATCTTTAAGGCATAGGCTACCAAGAATCCCTTCAATGAGTCTATTGGAACCTTTGCCAATCAATCCAAGGGCTACAACTACAGCTGGAATTATTGGTGTCCTCATGTACTACATTTTTGAGATGATTGTATTTTCATAGTTTTTTTAAAGATTATTATTATTATTATTTCATTTAAATTCAGAAGTATAGAGCATATGAACCAATTCAAATTAAAAAGTAATTAAGAAGGAATATATTAATTTAAAAGAATCATGTAGAGTTAATCCCTTCCCTGACACAAACGTGTATATACATTTTTACTGAAAGTGTCTTTTTCAGACACAGAGAAATAAATACACTCAAAACAATGTTCAAAAACTAGCTACAGATGTATTAATACATTGATCTTGATTCTTTTTATGCTCTTCTGAGCTTGAAATATGTCCCATGGTCAATTCATATATCTGGTAGACGTGTTAGCCACTGCTCAGGTACTTCAAGGTGCTTCAGTTTCTTAATTACTATATTAAAAACAAATAAAAAAAATTAATTTGAAAATGAAACATTTTTCTCAAAATAATTGGTGGGTAAGGTGTTAATATGCACCAAATTCTTTGTTCATAATGTATAACATTTTATCATTACTTTTCTCTCTAAGGTATACTTGGTACAAGAATGGAGTCAAAATGGATCTCAACAGTACACAGTACAAGGGGAAAGTTGTTCAGCGATTAGGAATTGGCACCTTAGAATTTCTAAAACCCACTGTAGATGACTTTGGAGAGTATCAGTGTTTTGCAGAGACTAAAGGTTTGGGGATATCTGTATCTAACAAAACTCAGTTATTATTGGCTGAGCTGGGTGCTTTTCAACAAACAAAGGCAGTTATCAAAAAACCACTAACTGGACAGAGTTTGAAATTACAGTGTATACCACCCAAGGGTACCCCAACACCTACTATCAACTGGAATATTTTGTCTCAGTCACATAGCAGTTCAGATGCTATGAGGCCAGTTAAGTTTGATAACCGAGTCTCTATGGATTATAATGGTGAGTAAGCTTGCTTTGTTGTCAATTTTTGTTATATATTTTGTGTTTGTATTACTTTATGGTTATAACAAATGAGTATTTCAAACAATACATTATAAAGATAATAAAAAAAATTGATGGGTCTTATGTTAACATGTGTCTAAATCTAACTGTAATTATATATTTATATAAACCTGTTAAATCTTATTGACTTGATAATTTAATAAAAAATATTTTTTACATTTTGTTAATGTTTGTTAATCATCATCAATGATTTTTAATCATCATCATTACTTTTATTTTTCAGGCAACTTATATTTTGCTAATGTTAAAGAAGAGGATTACCAGGATGGTAATAAGTATGTATGTTCTGCCTACAGTAGATTTCTTCGAATTCTCAGTCAAGGTTTTGACCATATCATTAAACCAGAGGTAGTGACAGGTAAGAATCACTATTTATGAAAAACTTCGTCCATCATACATTTTTAAATTATAAATGATAAAATTAGTACTGAAAAACATAGTTAATGAATACTTTATAAATGAAGAAAGCATGGTTGTTTTTGTTAATAAAGATATATTTTAATATTCAATATATTTTTTAAAAACCAAAAGTGGTTAATAAGTTTGACATATCTTCTGATTACAATATTCCACTCTTTTTCTTAGAAACGGCTTGTAAATTTTAACAAAATGAAACTGCTAATTTTTAGTCATTTTAGAGAACCATTTTTGTCTTTTATCAGCATGGCTGATGCTAACCTCCAAGAGGCCAACCCATTATGCCTTGTTGGTCTCAAGTTTTCCACCGACATAAAGTGAATGATTATATTGAATTGATTACCAAGTCTACTGCCAAGAAAGTTGGTTTATTGTGTTGTGCCAGAAAATTTTTCTCACCAGAATCCGCCTTGCACATTTATAATTCTACTATTTGTCTGTGCTTTGAATATTGTTACCACATCTGATTTAGTGCCTTTGCTATATATCTCTGAGATTCTTGACAAAATTCATAATTTCATTGTCTATCTTAATTAAGAACATACCTTGGTGAAGCAGGTTTCACAATGACTGCTTGTGAAATTTTTGTGTTTTTACCGGATGTATAATATTTTGTTTTTTTTATATGCTGTAACTTTTCCTGGTCTTTTTTCTTCATAGGCAGTGACAAGCATCGAGGAGTTGCTATAGATATTGATTTTGCAGACTCTTTTTAAACGTATTTTATATATATTCTGGAATGCCTGTGAAAAGTCCTGGAAATTCTTTTGTACATTTTTTATAGAATTCACCCTCCTTGGTTAAAAGCTTTCATTGCTTGTGCCCCTTAAATTCTCAAGAACAAACAAATCCTGTTTAGACTTTGCTTTTGGAGTTTCTAATAAA
Organism: Acanthosepion pharaonis; assembly: GCA_903632075.3. Classification (NCBI taxonomy): domain Eukaryota; kingdom Metazoa; phylum Mollusca; class Cephalopoda; order Sepiida; family Sepiidae; genus Acanthosepion; species Acanthosepion pharaonis. Next base: position 1,030,379 of record CAHIKZ030005613.1, read on the forward strand.
GCCTCCACATGGCCGATAACTTTTATCTGGTGGTAACCGAGTACATACAGTTGTTTGTTACATTTTTTGATAATTAGGGAGTTTTTTCTAAAATAACTATTGGGGACTACTGTTACATCTGCTCCAGTATCCAATTTGAAATGAATTACTTTACTACATAGCTTTGTAGTAACTTTAACTTCAGCTTGCCAGGCTTCTTCCGTGACTGCACTAATTCTATCATTAGTAGCAATACACCCCATGGATGTAGTGTGGTTCTTCCTTCAATTGTTGAATTGCCAGTCCTACACATTTTTGCATAATGCCCTTTTCTTGAAAACTTTTGGCAAATTGCATTTTTGGCAGGACAGTCATTTTGAGTGTGAGATGGGATATTGCCACAGTATATTCATTTATTTGTACTGCTTTTAAGGCATACTATATTTTGAGGCTTCTTTTTCTATTTCTTTGGTGTTACTCTGCTAACTTTATCCTTTAAAAACTTTTTCCTGACTATCTCATCTTTAACCGCTACAAGTATTTGCAGCCTTTTGCTAACTGCCAGAGCATAGTGACATACACCTCTATACTCTGAAGCTTCTTGTTTTTGAATATGAAATTTATAAGCTTCATACACTTCATGGGTTTCTTCAACAAAAAATTCTTCAAATTTAGTTATTACTACTTCCAAATTTTCTTTATTCTCTTCATTATTGAATTTCAACTCCTCATAAATTTTGTATGTGTTTTCTCCTATTATTGACAAAAAGACATGTTTAGTATGTACTATCAGGTTCAGGTTCTTTGTTGAGTCGACTGGCTTTTGAATGATTTTGAAAATTTCAAATAAACCTTTTCCAGTTAGTTTCCAAATTCCCTGATAAAACCATTTTTGTGCAAAGTTGGACATTTGCCATAAATTGCTTTTGGTTATTGTGTCCTTGTTAAGAATTTTGTGCAATGGACAAGTTGTTTTTCTTTTTTGTTTTGTTTTTACTTTAAAAACTGTTCATAGTTTAAATGCAAAGAAATTTGGGAGGGGGGGAAATAAATGACTTTCCTTACAATTTCTTGTAAATTTGCTTTTTTTTTTTCTTTTTTTCTTTAGTCCACTTGTATATTCCAATACCTTTTTTTTTTCTTTTGGACACTATATGACATAAGTTCTTCCTGACATCATGTGGTGTAATTTAAGTGTATTAAATTACAGGAGAGAGAAAGAAGAGAAGATGTAGTTTTTGTCTGTTTGTTTTGATGTCCAAATTTGTTAATGCATAGAATTTATAAATCTGCCCCTCCTCATTCATGCTCCATTTTATAGTGAAAACCAGTACCATTTCTTGACAAGGGAGGTAACTGTGGATTACACCACAGTTACTACCTGTTACTTCAGCTTGCTTATGATTCACTGAGATCAGAAAGCAGACGGACGAACGTGCATACACTGCACTTTATTATTATAGATATATCTGTGTGTAAATGTTTACAAGAAGAACCCTTGAGAATAGGAACCAAAAAAAGTGACAAAGAGTTTTCAATTTTACTTTTCACACTACTGATATACTAATTATAATGAACATGTAATTGAGTAGTTTTCTATACTGTCATATCACATGTGCCTTCAAGTTTGAATTATGACTGATGACATGAGTGCTTTTAGAAAAAATATGAATCAACTTTACTCTGTCCTCTGATATCAAAGTGGTTTTGTCACTGGCATGCCATAATAGTTGATAGAAAAGAGAATGGTTACATGAGCATTGGGGCAAACCACTCTTCTCTAAATAACTACCTTTCATGTTCAGGAGTGGCGGTGATGGTAATGGTTTTAGGAGGAGGAGGATGAAAAGAAGAAGGTGGCTGTTACTATCAAATTGACAGGACAACTGTACACTAATTAGTTCAAATGCAGGTCTTGCAAACTATAAATAGAAGTGAACTGTGTCTTGAAAACAAAGTTTATGATATCCTAAAAGAATATGACATGAAAATTTATTGTTTCCTAATTTACAAAACAGTAATTATTAAGCAATAAGTAAATTATACTTAATTATATTATATATATTATTATAATATAATTATATATATTATTATAATTATTATATAATACATATTATTTCTTTGGTTAAAGTTTTGAAAGTGATGCAAATAAAAATAAAATAAATTTAAATACTTATAAAGGATTGAGTAGAAATCAAATAATAATTAAAAAAAAAAAAGTATATGTAAAACTAATTAAATCCTTTCAAAATTTCCTGACATTTTATTTCAGGAGGTGCAACTAATGAACCTGTGTCATTGATGTGGCACTCTGAAACAGATATTAAAGTACTCAAAGGAGATGATTTGAAGATGAAATGTATTTTTGCTGGAAAGTAAGTATTTATTTGCTTAACTTATTATATTATTAAAACATATCCATTAAATCAAACTTTTGATTTTGAAAATGAGTCCATTGCATTTAATTTGAAATTATCCTTTACAGTTAAAATTTATTCAACACTCCTTAGTACTTGGGAAATTGAGAATACTTTTGCTGAAACCATTTCCTTATTTTGTGTCTAATCTGGGTTGCTTTCACTCAATAATTTCTAAATGACATTAGTATGGACCAAAAATTTTTATTCTTATTAAACCCTTCATTATTGAAAATAATAAAAAACAAACTTGACCAACTTGGATAATATTTTGTCTTTGGAGAATGTTTTAAATGAATCTAAAGAGAATAATTTGGTTTCTGACAATATTTACTTTGATATATAATGATCAAATTTCTTTGAACACTTGAAGTGATATGGATTTTAATTTATTGTATTATTCTGCTTGTTTGTATATACATGGCTGTTATGCTTTTTCTATCTCAGATCACAGTGTAGTGTCTACCTAATGAGCTGGAATCAGTTATCTAACCAAGAAATCTATATAACAATATTAAGGGGGGAAAAATTATGCAAAGTGGGGGAGAAAAGAGTGTTATAAAATGGTATCATAAACGGACCCGAAGGCTGCACCCAGCATTGATTGTGACTATGTTGCTTCTGGCCACCGAAACTAAACATAGACCAAACACTCCTGGGTTACCAGGTGTGAACCATGAGGAGGAGGAGGGGTGCAATCATACGTAGTTATTTTCTTGTCCGACACATTTGGCAGAACAAATATGAATATATGTCTTTGTCAGCAGTTTTGGTTGGTTTCACACTCTCTGAAGTGAATCTGTTTTTTTTTTGTTTTTTTTCTCCAACGGCAATCACCTAGTGGTTCATTGTGTCTGGCACAGAGGAGTTATTAAATAACTCTGGGGAGTGTGATATCTTGTTTCTTGTGTAATCCTAAAGCTGGTCCTCAACAATGAATCTAGGCGGACAATCTCTTCAGGACAAATGACCACTTCATAAAATCTAACAATAATTTATTGATGGGATTACAGAAACATGTGTCATCTACACATCGAAGTAGTAAAATGGTGATTCTGAATATTTTGAGGTTTGGTTCCATTTTACACTTTTACCAAATTATAGAAGTTTTGTTTTTTCCTTGCTATTCAATTTTATTTGATACGAAGATATAGAAAAAGAATGAGAAAAGAACAGGAGGCATGAGATAACAGGATAGTCTTAGTTTCAATGCCTATGGATTTTTTGTAGGTCTAGCTTATATATATACATTTTCACTGTTTACTCTACATATAACTTTGAATGAAAGCTGTGTTTTGTCTCATCTTTAACCCCTACAACTATTTGGCTCGAATTAGTCTGTCTTTCATATCCCCAAAACTGCGGTCTTCTGCAAACTGCTGAAGCATACTCTGAAGCTTCTTGTTTTTGAATATGAAATTTATAAGCTTTGTACATTTCAGGGTTTCTCCAACAAAAAAAATTCTTCAAATTTAGTTATTACTACTTCCAAATTTTCTTTATCCTCTTCATTATTGAATTTCAACGCCCCTCATGAATTTTGTATTTGTTTTCTCCTATTATTGACAAAAAGACATGTTTAGTATGTACTATCAAGTTCTTTGTTGAGTTGACTGGCTTTTGAATAATTTTGAAAATTTCAAATAAACCTTTTCCAATTAGTTTCCAAATTCTCTGATAAAACCATTTTTGTGGAAAGTTGGACATTTGATAAGAAGATACAGAAAAAGAATGAGAAAAGAACAGGAGGCATGAGATAATAGGATAGTCTTAGTTGTCAATGCCTATGGAATTTCCATAGGTGTAGCTCATATACATTTTCACTGTTTACTGTACATATAACTTTGAATGAAAGCTGTGTTTTGTTATATCTCTTTTTTTTTATTCTCTAAATTATAAAATGTTTCAGAGTTGATTTATGTAACAATTCTTTTTTTCCAATTTCAAAAGCAAATTTTAATTAATTCTGTTTATACATGTATCTGTAATATAAGTAAAAATAATTGGTCAGCTTTTAACAAAATATTGTAACTTCATTGGATGAAGTTTTTTTTTTTTATTTTAGTTTCATGAGTGATGGTATGTATTAATATCAAATAAATCATTTTTTCTGCTTGCTCATATAAGGAGGTATAGGTGGCTTAACCATTAACAGCACTGAAAATGGAATTGTTAACCTTGAAATGTTCAAACTCCAGCTTTCACTTTATGGCAATGCTCTTGGGAAAAGCATAAATCCATCTCTTCCACTCATCTAGCTATGAGTAAAATAATAGAGTAGATTAGGATTTCTTGCTTTGGTTGGCAATCAGTCTTAGAGAAAGATAAAGGACAACTTTGAATTTAAAACCAGAGGTAGAATCCACTTTTCCCTCAGCTGATGGTAAAAATAGCAAAAAAGTAGTGAGTGGTGCTTGCAATCCCACCCTGTAAAAATCTTGCGAATATATAATCAGCATCAAAGTACCAATATGATCCAGAATATAAGGAAAAATTTCTTGTAAAAAGTGTTTTTATGATAAATAAAGTAATGAGCAATTTGTTAGATTTAGCCAATTTAGCACCATCATGCTCACGTGACACTCATTAGGGGGACACATATTTCCTCAATGAACAGTATATCTATTATGTATCAAGGAAAGTCTTCCTGAAGGAATATAACAAGGCAGTGTTGAAAAGTTTTCAGCCTCACAAGCCAAGAAGGATTTAAAAAAAAAAAATGGACAAAAGCATTCTGATGTGTGATCATTTGTTCAGATTTGGGGAAGTAGGCCAGGCTGAAAAATTTTCAGCATCCTATCTTAATAATCTGCTCACACATCCACAAATGTCAATATGTTTTCAACAAATAGCAAATGATATGAAATTGCTGTCCTAACATTTGAAAAGTGATAGCATAAATGTCTAGAATAATAATGTTAACTTTTAGAATTGAAACTCCAGGTTTTAAAAGCTCAGACATGGTTAAATGGTGGCATATATATATATATATATATATATATATATATATATATATATATATATATAATAAACTGAATGAGATCAGCTTGTCATGTCTGCAGAAAAAAAGAATGAAATTCAAAAATTTTAAATTCAGCTCTCCCACATCTTCAGTGTTCACCTCAGTATATAATTATAAGCAATATTCATGTTTATATCTACCCTTTCCTCTTCTGCACATGTATATTTCCATCAATAATAACATCACTTTAGTCTGATGAAGTCCATCTCAAACACAAAATATGTTACACAGAATTTTTCCATTTTGTCATTCAATTCAGTTCCATTTCAATCCAATTTTTCTAGTTTGTCAATTCACTCCCAGATATTTATCTCTATTAAGAACAGCATTTAAAGTTTTTCTTTTATGGAATTTACTGTAATCTTAGACAAGAGTTATTAATTTTATGAAGTGGAGTAATTAAAAGCACATTTGTTTTCTAATTTCTTATTGCAGCCCCACACCAAATGTTACTTGGCTCCGATTGAATGGCAAGATTCCTGCCAGACGAACAGTCAAAGGTGATAGTGGATTGGAGCTAAGAATCAAAAGAGTCCAATATGAAGATGCTGGAGAATATGAGTGCGTTGGAAAAAATAAGATTCTGGAAAGACAGCAAACTAAAAGATTTACAGTTAAAGTTGAATGTAAGTATATAAAATGAAGCAGATTACTAATCAAGTGAGGCAGGTGAGATATCAGATTGCTTAAATTTTATGAAAACACCCAACACCTAATAGATGATTATAAAAGTATTCTGTAAAGAGTATAAGTTGGATTTTTATTGTTTTCTTTATACATATCTGTTTCTAACATTACTATCAGTGGTGAACAGGAGTAATTTTTTTCATTTTGTTTGTTTTTCATGTTGCTAATTCAAATTGCTAATATTATATGAAATTTTCATTGACTCATTTCAAAAGATTTTTCAGTTATGATGAAATCAGAAATAAAAAAAACAATGGTGGCAAGAAATTTGAACATTTGAAATTACTCTAGCTGAAATGATGCCCACATTATTGTAAGAACTGCATTATAGGTAGTTGTGTTGACAATGATCAACCTGAATTGTTTGTCTTTTTTTAGCTTATTTAAATTATTTCCCTTTATTTAATGTGAGTGCATTCAAATAGGAAGAAGATTTGAATGCATGCAGAAATTTATTTCAACTATCATCCTCATCTTTTTGTTTGTATAGATAACATTCAATAGTCAAATAATATTCTATTTATTAATAATATTTATTTTATTTTTTTTGCAAAGCCCGTCCATACTGGGATGAGGAACCAGTCGATGTCACTAAAGGAGTAGAAGAAAATGTTACATTTTCATGCAAGGCTCTTGGCAGACCAGAACCCAAAGTTAACTGGTTTATCAATGGTGAACCTTTTGAAAGTAAGTTTGTTTTTTTATTTGAAGCATTCAACTAATATCTGTTAATATAACAATATCATTGATGTATTAGGCATCCATGTAACAAAAGCACACTGTCATTTAGGGAATAAAGGGAAAAGTTTTTATAGGATGATTTTGGGGTGGGGTATTACCATGCAAAATATTTAGGTTATCTTTGAAGCACATCTAAAAATAGATAAATACAAAATTCTTGTAAAATGAATCCCCCCAACTTTCTTTTTTTTTTTCAAATCATCTTGCTTAGGAAGTGAATAGAATTATGCTTTGACATTTTATTTTTTATACTTTATAGATTTTTTTTCATTAAATATGTAAACCAATGAAATAATATTCAGGGACAACATTACAGCCTAATTATAACATCCTGCTATATCCTATTCTTAAATTTTAATTTGGATAGTGCTTTACCATAGCCTGTAAAGCTTATTGGCAACCTAAAATAATTTCACAACAAATTTCTGAATTAGCTGATTTGTATATAAAAATAATTTAAATGTTTCCTTGCAGCATTCTGAAAACACACACACACACACACATACACACAGTTGTTCAAAAAGTAATGACTGTTCTAATTTAATTTTATTCCCTCTGTATTCCGTTGGTAAGAAGTAAGTTCCACTTGAACAGCTTTTTTCCCCACAAACCGCTTCTCTGTGGAACCAACTCCCAAGAGGATGTTTCTCTAATCACTACAATCTTAACCTGTTCAAGTCTAGAGTTAACTATTATCTTCCTCTCCTATCTGCATAAACTGCCTCTTAATGTAACCCTCTACCTCGCTGGGCCTTGTTTAGGATGAAAAAAAAATAATTTCTCTCTTTTTATTTATTGATAAAATATAAAGTGGCTAGAAACCCAGGTGAAAATTTGTAAAGTTACCTTCTATTTTCCTATCTATAATTCTTTCAAAATTGCTACCCCTCTGGATACATGTAGACAGTAAAGAGCTGTTATAGAATTTTTGTTTTGGGAAGGAAAATTGCTGCAAACATTCACAGGAGGTTAGGTAATGTGATGTAAGCAGCCAAGAAACTTCTATGAAGTGGTTATAAATTCTCTTACTCAAAGGTGGAATACCGTGATTAAGAAGACAAGAGACTGTCAAGAACTAGATTTGAGATTTTGAGAATTTTGTGTTCATTTTGGTATGCTTTATGTGTACTTTTGATGTTAAATCTACTGTATGAATTGGCATAACTTTGTGTGTTACAAAGTCACACACTTAGAATACACAAACACACACAAAAGAGGCTGAAAAATTCTCAGTTCAACCCACTTCTAAAAATCTGACCAAAGCTGTGAATTTTTCAGCTCCATTTGTACATCTGTTTACTATATAAAAAGTCAATATTGTTGTTATAGATTTTATTGTGTGTACTTTATAAACTCTATAATTATTTACATTATTTATAGTCAAACTAATCTCCTCATCTTTGTTATTATCACATTTCATTTTTATTAAATAGTAAATTAATTAAAAATTTCATGAAACTGCTCATGGTCTTATGAATCATGAAATTTAAAACATGTTGATAACTCATTTTGTTTGCTTTTTTTCTTTCAGAGCCAGCTGATACTTCCGTGGTATTCAAAGATAATACTTTAACATATTACAACTTAACTAAAAAAGATAGTAAAGTCATTCAATGTAATGCATCAAATAGCAATGGCCATATTTGGGCTGATTTCTACTTGAATGTTCTTGGTAAGTTTAAGGGCTTTATTCCTAATATAATGACAATATAATTTAATGTCTTATAAATTATAAATGCAAGCCATTTTATTATTTAGAAAAAGGACCACTAGTTGAGACTGTCAGTTTTTGTCTTGATGTATAGTGAGATTGGTCCAATTGTGGTTTGCAAAATCCTTTTGAGGATTTCTTTGTCTATGAATTTACTTAATCATAAATCTGGTTTGATATTGGCTGAAACCTTTAGTCAAGAATTAAACTGGATTTCAATGTCTTTTTGTGTAAATTGCCACTGTATGTCCACGTTTATGCTTCACTTTTCCAGTTTTATTAGCAGTGTGAAACAAAAATCAGTTGCATATTTAGTTCCTAGATTGTCTATTATTTACATGTAGACTATTATCTTTGTTGTTGTTATCACAATGTTTTGGCTGCTGTGCCCTCTGGCCCTCAGCAAGTGCTTGTTTATCCAAGTAACCTTCAGGAATTTTGAACTGAGTTCTTTATTTAATCTATGGACGTAGATTTATTCTTGTTACTGCCCATGCCCAGGGATATCTTGTATCTTCTATTTGCCATGCCTCTTCAGGATGTTGATGATAATGGCTCTATACAAGTTCTTGGTCATTATGGCTCTTAGTAAATTTTGTCTTTTTGCTATCTCATGTAAACCCTTTTCTTTAGAACATTGCCCAAAGGAGCCTTATTCATAGAAACTCTGGTGAACAGGCTCACTATATTCAAGCTCACTATCCAATTGCTTTGGATGGGAACCCTTAATATCAATTCCACAAAGTGTTCTGAGTTATTAACATATGAGAATTTCCCTGCTAGTGGATTGACTATATGACAGATGGCATAATGAGTGACTGCAGTCAACTATAGGTCTCAATGAAATACCCATTTTATGAATACATCTGTGGCAGCTTAGTGTAACATTGAGTCAGCTGTCTATACTTATTCAGACTGAAGTAGTCCTTATTCTTATTTAGGATCTGTGACAGCTTCCTCTCAGTTTTAGGATCAGATCCTTTTTCACCTTGCTTATAGCTACCATCCCTAACTAGACTTGCCAATTTTAGGGGTATTCCAACTTGTCAATCATCACCATATCATTGCTTTTGTCACTCTCTAAGGTCTTGACTGCTGATCTTTCTTCCCTTGTAATATTTGATTTGAGCAGCTTAGCCTTTTCTAATGCTTGTCTCACTTTCTCATTAGCTTGGGCCTTCAGGACCTTCAAATCAACCTCCTCAACTGGAGCTATTATGTCTATGTATGAGACATGTCTGATGGTTGTGGTGAAGTTGATACACTTGTTTAGCACTGATTCCAACATAAGCACTCAACCTCTGATTGCTAATATTGATAACTGCTGCTGGACCTTGTGGTTACTCCTACTCTGTTCTTTCATTTGTGCTAGTTTCCATATTTGACAAGCTTTGACATTTTCTAATTCCTGATTGTATGATTTATCCAGGTCTTGCTGGATTCTGTATTTGTCTAAGTCAAGTTTTATTTTGCTAAGTAATAATCCTTGTCTGTTTGGTGAGTCTAAGATTGTCATTGTGCTGGTTGACCATGATAGTGCCATAGAGCACAATCATTTCTCTGAAAATGATGAAAATAATTTTCTTTCAATTTTATTTCTCTTTGTAGTTTAGTCTTACAGAGGAAATTCCTGTTCCCTTTAAATGTTGGGAATTATATTAAACACTGTAATCTATTAATATTTTTAATAATTGTTTTTTGGTAATTTCTTGTTGTTGAGTTTTCATGGCAATAACATTCTTTTTCAGTGATCCATTTTGGAAACTGGATGGTTCTCATATCTACCTTCTTCTTGCTTTTCTATACTTGATTACCTCATGTTAGAATAAATTTATCAGTTAAGAGATATGACTTAATTTTTGTAATGCTCTTGCATGAATTTCCATTTTTGTAGCCTTCTTGGGTTTAATGTCGACATAAATTTATGTTGATTTATTTTGCCTGTTGTCCAGTTCACACTCCTCCTTGGCCTTTTGGACAGGTGTAGATGTTTATCCTTTGCTTTGTTTCTTGTTTAGAATTTGGTTTCCGTTTTCTTCTAAAGTCTCATTCTCTTTCACTTCCACTAACTGGTTGCTTGGGGTGAATTGATTTAAAAAAAAAAATTACACAATGATTAGTATTGTACATATAAAGTTTTCTCATACAAACTGTTAGCTTTAATAACTAAAGTGTTAAACACTTTTGCTAGTTTCATAGATATTTTAACTTATTTTTGTTTTTGAGAATCTGGTTGGATTTTTGTAATATTAAGTATATTTTATAAGTATATACATGAAGCATGAATATATTTTTAAACTATTGGATTATTTTCAAGTGTAGGAGAACTCTGTGAAAATGTTGTTAAATTGATTTAAAAGAGAAAAGTTTTCATCCAGAATCAATAGATGGGACTAAAAATATTGCATCTCTCTCTCTCTCTCTTTCTCTCTCACACACATACACACATTATTCTGTTTTATAGTTATAATTTATAATTAGACACTGTTAGTCTGATGCCTTTCTGAAGCATTTTCATTCTTAAAAAAATTAATCTCTAGTTTTGTATGTCAAAGTTTACATAATCATCGACATATTTGTTAATTTATAAGTATTTTTTTTCTTTTCAGTCATTCCACCTTTCTTTGTGAAAAAAGTTCCAGAATTTACCAAAGTTGCTAAAGACTCTGTTGTTACATTGATATGTGAAGCAGATGGAAAACCGACACCAGTTATTTCTTGGTTTCGCCGAGATCAGTTGATTAAAAGTAAGAGGCATGAAATATTGCCATCAGGACACCTGAGGATATCAGTAAGTAAAGATTGAACAAGTCTTTCCCTGTGGATGGATTTATTTGCATGTAGAATATACACCAGAAAATAACAAAAGCCATTAGCAATAAATGTGGTGTACAGTATTGGATGTTAATGTTTGAACAGTAGTAACTTGCTTATGACTGTTTACAATTGGGCACTTTGATGTGGTGTAATGTTTAACAAACTTGTCTCGCTAGATCAATTATAACTGAATCAATCCTCACTGGGTGCTCAACATTTTTGGCATTGTGCCACATCTAAACTACGCTTAGAAAATCATTTAGGAACCTTGATGTGGAGTAATGGTTAGTAAGCTTGTCTCACTAAAACAATTACAACTGAGCTGGGAGTTTGATCCTCGCTGGGTGTCCCATACTTTCAGTCTTTGGCCACATTTAAGGTACACTTAAAAAGCAGTACCTTGACATGTAATGGTTAGCAAGCTTGTCTTTCTAGATCAATTATGACTAAATAGTGTGTTTGATTTTCACTGATGACTTTTATCAGGTGACTGTTTGCAATTAAATATAATGTGTGGATGCTTAGTTCAATATAAACATAAAAAACAAAGCTATTTGATATGATTTGACATTTATCTGTAATGTGAGTTTATACAGTTGCTGATGAAAAGAAGATCTTAAAAGCAAATCTGTTTCACCATTAATTATTACTCATTTTCAGTTAATTTCTTTATTTATTTTATTGAACATATGATATTTCTTTTCTGTTAATCATAAATATTTTCTATTATGTTCATGATCTTGTAGAT
>CAHIKZ030005613.1:1047500-1262500 GCA_903632075.3 Acanthosepion pharaonis
ACATTTTTGTATTGAAATTACCAGCAATACATTTTTTTAATGACCAAAAATACATTTTATCATTTACAAACTATATATCTAAAAAGTATGCATTTACCTTGAAAGTATAAAATTATGTACAAAGGCTGTAATTGAAGGCATAAAATTACATTCAAAATATTTATATTTCAGCATTAAATAACCTATAGATGTTGATATGTTGTTAAACAAGACCAACCAACCAACCAACATTTTACTTTCATATAAATTCTTATTTACATAAAAACAATTGGCAATGCTCAATATAAGGTTTTATTATTAACACTCATTTCCAAATTGCTGTTTCAGAGAATCATGCATGATGGTATTAGGTTGGTGCAAAAATAATGACGTAATAATGTCGTTTTTGACGTTAAAAAATACGTCAAAAAACGACATTATTACGTCATTATTTTTGCACCAACCTAATATTTATGTAGAATCATGTTTCTTTGTTTAATTTCTTTATGGAGATTCTCATTTTTAGAGTTTAAACACTTTTATTTCATTACGTCATTATTTTTGCACCAACCTAATATATTATTCACTTAATATCTATGTATTATGAATTGTGGGGGGAAAGATGTATGACATAGTGAAAAGAGTTTTCATGTGACATATCTTTCCCCAAAAATTGTTTTTGATATATAAAAATTTATATGCTGTTATCTCATTATGAATTGTCTATTGCACTCTATATTATATTCTTAAATATAATCTATTTTCAGCAAAAACAATGATTGTGGAAGCTCCTGAAGATATGGTAGTTATAGCTGGCAAGATTGCTTTGTTTACCTGCCATGCCACCACCGACTCCTTTGAATTCAAAAATTTGGAAATCAACTGGTATAAAGATGGTGTACTGATTGATTTGGATAACCCAAACATCAAGAAAGAACCAAATAATAATCTCATCATTTCTAATTTGTCCAACAAGGATTCAGGCAATTACACCTGTGTGGCCTCAAATGGTCTTGATAATGATACCAAAAGTGCTGAACTTAAAGTCAAAGGTAATTAGATCAGTCTATATGTATTTATATGTATACCTGTAATTCTATCAGAAAGTTAGTGAAAGGAGATGGTGGGATCAAGCAAATAGATTAGCAGGGAGACTTAAGAGAAATAAAAGATCCATCATCTTTGCTTCTTTATTTGTTGGTATAAGAACTGTTTCTTGTATTTTATATATTTAAAAATCAAGCTGAAAATGTTTCAAGAAACATTTAATACTTTCATTTTAGAAATAGAAAAACTAACAAATACAGGTTTGAAACTTATAAATTCCTTATAAAAAAAAGCTTTAGAAAATTAATGATAAATAACTGTTGGCTTTAAATTAAATGCTATTTTGTGTCTCTTTAGTGTTTGTCTCTCTCTCTCTCTCTCTTTATATATATATATATATATATATATATATATATACATACATATATATATATATATATATATATATATATATATATATATATATATATATATATATATATATATATATATATATATATATATATATATATATATATATATCATATATATATATATATATATATACATACATATATATATATATATATATATATATATATATATATATATACATATATATATATATATATATATATATATATATATATATATATATATATGATATATATATATATATATATATATATATATATATATATATATACTGATAATATTAGTAGTGAATATGTATAAATTCCCAAGAGGATAGAATCCAGGTAGAACTTAATGTTCAGGACAGAGTAAGAATATAATATAAAATACCTCCTCTACTTGCTCTTATTGAGCATTGCAACTGTTCTCTTGGTAATTTGGAGCATACTGTAATATTTGTTGATAATTTTCAACTCTCTGATGAATTGGATCATGATTATGATTCCAATGTAATAAATTATAACCATGGAATATTAGTGTTTGAGCCTTTTTAAATTTTATATATATATATATATATATATATATATATATATATATATATATATATATAAATGTTGTGGTAAAACAACAACTCAACTGATAATAGCAGATGGGAAACGCGAGGAGGGTAAACCGACAAAATTGTGTCACATGTCCAACCTTCTCATGAGCAAAAAAAAACAGTGCTCAGAAATAAAAACGCGCCTGCTTTATACAGCCAAGGACTGACCATGATTTGCATGCGAATGACAAGATGAGATTTCGCATTAATTGTCCGAGACCGCCCGGCATAAAACATGGGCGCCACTATTTTGGTTCTATTACCGTTGAGCAACTGGAGTTTGCACGACGCACAGATTCGTGTGCGTTTCTGAGGTAGGCCATTTTCACAATTTTCCCCACAATAAAAAAATTTATCCAGTGTGCCTTTGTAGCAGACTCCATTAGGGGTTGCTTATTTTATTTAGGGAGTGGGGGACTTTGAGTGCCCAGTATTGTTGGGCACTATTTTGCTTTTACCAATATGCTCCTTTGCTGAAGTCCTACTGCTTCCCATGATAATGAGCACTTTCTCAATACACCTGTGAACTTTTTTGATTTTTTTTTTCTTGGCTGGATGGGCATTTTGCCCCCCTCAATGTTATATATATGTATCAACTTCCCTTGTAACATCTTTAACTTGCCATGGAGGTATAAAGTGATCTTTTTCCCAAATAACAGTTGCTTGACCATCTGATGATTGTGTGAAAACACATGAAACTTTTAGTTGTGGTTATTAATTTTTTTTGTGAAATATAAAGGCTTTGCCAGTTAATATATCATTGAGCTCTCTTTCTCTAGTGTACCTCTAGCAAACTCCATTAGGAGCTGCTTATATATATATATATATATATATATATATATATATAAATAGAAGTGAAAACATTCACTACTTATTGAAGGTTGACTAATTTTTGAATCGGGTCATATCAAAATGATTGTATTAATTACAGAAAAACTATTTTGCTAGTGCATGTTTTTATGCTAACATTCAAATTTAAATTTTACAGTTACAACTCTCAATCTCATGAGTTCCTCAGTATAATTGAAAAGCCAAATAATTATAATATATATATATATATATATATATATATATATATATATAAATGGTGTTACAGTTATTAACTCAGAAAATGAAATTACAGGCTGAGTTAAAATCTTGACCAAAGCTGTTTCCTTTACTCTGCATTACTGCCCTTTGGAAAAACATGAAGCCATTTCTTTTCTCCACACCTTTGGGTAACAAAGCTGTTTGTTAAGTCTTTAGTATTATCAGAAGCTTTTCATATCTGAGTATTTAAATATATTTTTCTACTTATTATTGCTGTAATCCACTCATTGTTTTTTCATTGCCTAGTCTTGTTAATATCTTGGAACAGTTCATCAGTGTCATAACAAAACACAGCCAACAGGCATCGCCAGTGCAAGGGAGTTAACTCTAGTATAATAAAAGTTACAAATATTGCAGACTTAAAATAGACACACACATATATATAAATATATATTTTTTTTTTGAATAATTCTTTAGGCCCACCTGATCCTCCAACTGATGTAGATGTTACCTGTCATTCAGACCGAGCCACTATTTTCTGGAAAGAAGGCAAAAATAACTTTTCTCCAATCCAGCAATATATTGTGGAATTCAAGACTTCATTTGATTCAGTTTGGCATGAAGCTGGTCGTACAGATTTTAAAGTTGAAGAATGGGAAACTGAATTAAGCCCTTGGTCAAACTACACATTCCGTGTAAGAGGTGTGAACAATCAAGGTACAGGAGCACCTAGTGAACCTGCTTCGACCATTTGCACCACCAGTCCGGCTGTTCCAGATTCACATCCTGTTAATGTCCGTACACTTTCCAGCAAAAAGAAGTACTTGGTTATTGTGTGGAATGTAAGTCAATCACTTCATTTCTTTGATTTTTTTTTATTGTCATTTATTTTTGTTTTTGATGGCTCACATTGGTGGTGGCAAGAACACTCCTCAAGTGTAACAGGTAAATATGAGACTCGTGTAATAAAATTTGATGTGTGAAGTTAATACTTGCTTAAGGGACGTTTATTAGTTAAAAAACAAGATAATACTTCCTATTGCTATTGTCTTACATTTTGAAGTTAGAAGATACCAAGCTATGACATAGTCATTACTTAAGAAATTATTATAAATGTTTATATACACTTGGTTTGTATATATTTTTATATCTTGTTTTTTGCTTCTACATTTTATCATGTGCCGTGACCATTCAAGATGTGAGTGATCATGACTCTCCACAACCTCCTATCTCTTGTGGCACTTAGCAGAGTGTCTCCCTTTGTGAGCCCCCCCCCCCTCCTTTCATATAGGCTTGTCAGGTTGGTGGCCAACTCTCTTGTTCACAATATGCCCTGTGCGTGTTAAATTTTCCAAGCCCTCCTTCTTTATTATGTGTCTAAGCCATTTCAGCTGTTTTTTTTTTTTTTTTAAGAAGACTAAAAGTGTTCTTTCTGTTGTCATTTTCTTTAGGACTTTGTTGTTGCTTACTTGCTCTGTTCATGGAATTTTCAGTATCCTTCTGTTGAACCACATTTCTGTTGCCTCCGGTTTTCTCTTCATCTATGTCCATCATACAAGAGGATTGTTATCATGTAGCAATTCAGCACTCATTTTTTTTGTCTCTAACAAAATTTTCCTGTTTCATAGTCCTCTATTTATCTTTTGGAATACATTTTTTGACAATTTGATGGGCATTCAAATTTTGGTGCCACATTTTCTATCCTCTGTTAGAACAATTCCCAGATATTTAAACACAGTGCTTGTTTGATGTTGACATTTTCAATTCATAGTTCACATTGTGTGCTTTTTCTCTTTTTTCTTATTTCTGTCTTACAATTGATGGTCAATTTTTTTTTTCTTGTTTTCTTTTACTACCTTGTATAGGAGCTACTATAGTTTTCTTTTTGTGTCTGCCATTAACACAGTGTTGTCTGCATGTTCTACTTTGTTAAGATTGTACCCCACTTAATAATTCCTGGTAGGTTCTCCAGCACCCTCAGGATAGCCTCTCAGTAGAGTTTGAATAGATCTGGACAGAAGGCAAATCTTTGTCTTTTTTTGTATATCTATTCAATTTTGTTTTCTCTCCATATGTAGACAGATTTCTATCAGTATATGTTTTGGATTATTCTAACATCCTTTCTGAATATATTTAGTTTTCCTAACGTTTCAAAGAAAATTGTACTGACAAGAATATATAATTTTTTAAAAATTATTTGTTAGTTTCACTTATGATTTTTGTGTTACCTTTGTTATGTTTTCCAAATAACCAGTTTTGTGATTTCCTGCAGAGTTTCAGCTATCAGTGCGGTTTGGTAATGGTAATATTAACTGTTTCCTTATAAGGAAAATTTTAGCATTCATTGATTGAGCAGCCAGTGCCTCTTTTGGTGAAATTTATAAAATATTTCTCTTAAAAATGTTTTTCAGGAAAATAGGTTTTTCAAGCTCAGTAGCTGTTATTGCTCTTTCCAGTTATTGATGGTGGCTTATTTCCTAATTTTTTTCTTTATTATGTCATTATTTTCTTTTTGAGTTAGATGTGCTATCCATTTTAGTTGTTGCTGTTGTTGAAAGTCTTCAAGTGATGCGGTTGGTGTTTTTCTTTGTTTGTGATTCTGTAGTGCCAGACCACATTGTTCAAAAAAGGATGGTCCTGTCTCAGACCAACAGATTTCATTTGTTCAAAGCCATTTTTAACTATTGGTCTGATAAAATGGTTGTATACAGACAACAGTTTAGATATTTCTGAACAAGTTTAGAACCATCTATGATATCTATATGAAAGTCTTGATCTAATAAGGCTATTTAAAAACATGACTTGAATTTTTAGGTTAATGTTTTGGGTTTGTAACAAATTGTGGTGTTGGGTGAAATTACCTCTAACACAGCTATGTTTAATTTCCTTATCATCTGTACTAAATTTGTTATAACTGATCCATACACTGAGGTTTTTCTTCTTTTTAGAACCAAGTGAAATTTAAATAAAAATCTGAATTCAATATTATGCTTTGTACCTTTAGTTAGCTTAAAAGATGATGCCATTTTCATCTGATGATACAAAAATATAATAGTGTCAAAAATGCAAATATTTATTGCTCAATTTTTTATTTATTTCTTTTTTTGGGGGTGTTCTATTTATTTTTTGTTTCTATTTTCAGAAAATGTCTCCACTTAATTTCAATGGTCCTGGTTTTCGATATGAGGTAACAGTTGAAAAAGAAGGCATCAAAACTCTTAAATATGATGTTGATGGCAGTGAGCCTGCAAGGAAGGAAATTCACACCAAGACAGTCTATGAACCTTATACTATTTCTGTTCGAGCAAGAAATGATCTTGGCTATGCCCTAGGTGAACCAAATGAAATCATAGGATATTCGGGTGAAGATAGTAAGTAATTCAGAACTTTCTGACTTAAATATACTCAAAATGTTTTATTTCATGTTCCAGATAAATGTATTTTCAAATTAATAAACAATAAGTATGATTTAAGATTTATTTTTAGAGCTATCGTTCTTTTTCTGCAATCTCTAATACAATGTCTGAAAAGTACTTAAGAGTTTGGTTTGTGTGAAATACAAGTAGAATCGGGGGTGGGTAAAGTCTTTGTAGTACATTGCGAAGCAGCCAATTAAAATAATTTACCGAGTTATTAACCATTGGAATTATTTTTTACTGCTCTTATAACATGTTACTAAAAACTTTCACCATTCAGAGAATCATCTGTGCATACTTTGTTGCTGTTTGACTGCAACTTTGCAAGTAAAGTCCTGGATGGATTTAAATTTCTTTTATCTACTTTACACCTTTGTAGTTTTTCTTGAGAGATTGGAAGACAAACTAACAATGGGACTCTGAAAGCCTTTAATTAAATAGGGTTGCAGTTGTATGTATATAAGTAATGTATGTGTGTATGTATATAGGTAATGTATGTGTGTATGTAACCACTAATAAGACAATCATGCCACCTGATAATCCTTGAAGATTGCTAGTTCATTAATTAGATATAATAGTATAAGATCTGTTGATTCGTTCTCAGAAATGTATCTTGGTAATATGCCTTAAATGGTAGTGATGTTTTGAGTCATTTTTAAGTTGTACAATTGCATTTATACATTTAATAATTTAATATTCTTATTAATTATGAATCAGAGTTTCTCTTGCTGCATCACTTGATTTTTTTTTAATTATATAATCATATAATAATAATAATAATATGTATAAAATAATGATAATAACTAGACATAAATACAAGCATAAGGGGTGTTCCAATAACTTGGACCGATTTTAAATGTGAATTAAGTGTCTAATGATTTTTTTTTCTTTTTCTTTCAAATTTAACAACTTAAGTCTTTGATAATTTCAACCATGGAAAAATTAACAATCAAACAATGTATTAAAATTTCAAGAGTGCAATTGGAAAAAGTGTTCATAAATTCAAATAAACTGGCAGATGTGAAAACACCATTGCATGCATGTTTACGCTGTTCAGCTGAAAAACATTGCTGGAGTGCCCAAGAATGTGGCCAAAAATCTAGACATCTCTATTCGTCATCGCATGCAGGAATTGAACCTCTTCACAACAATGTTAAATCATTTCCAATTGCACTCTCGGTTAGTCGATTTTGTTGACCAAAAACATCGTGAAGTGTGCAAAATACATTTTGGTTTGAACGTCCATTTTCATAATAGGCTTCAATAACTTTGTTGTTTGATTGTTAATCTTTGTATGGTTGAAATTGCCAAAGACTTAAGTTGTTAAATTTGAAAGAAAAATATCATTAGATGCTTAAACTTAATTAACATTTAAAATCTGTCCAAGTTGTTGGAACACCCTTTATAAGTATTTTCAGTCAGTCTTGGAGGCAGTTATCTTATTTATTTTGAAGACATAACCCACTAATAATTTGAATTCATAACAAATGATGAAGTATGAGATTTTGTGAGGCTATTTGTTTTTAATCAGCTTTTCTGATGTAAAAAAGCTTACAAAAGTATGAAAGACTATTGATATAAATAGTTGTTATTATTATTATAAGTAGTAATAGTATTAGTATTAATTAACAAGTTTTTCCATTTCATTAAAGCAGATGAGTGTTATCACCTGCACTGTCTTGTCTTCTCTTTCTGAAACCAAACAGAATCACTGATATGTCTTTTCCATCTTTCCTTGCAATCGAAATAAAATAGTCCATTATTTATGAGGTACTGACAGGATGTAAGGTATGTAAATGTAACTGATGGCTGATCTCAATGAAAAAGGTTCACACTTGATACTGATGTTACCCTTTTATTCAGGAAATACACCAGTGAAAACTAGAAACAAATAAAGGGAAAATGGATAAACAAAATACATTTCAAAGAAAAATACAAAGAAGGAAAACATTTTTCAGACAGAATCAATAACAATTTGAAACAAACTGAAAATCATAAATGGTGTCATAGAAGAGAATTTCAGACTTAGCTGTGGGAAACAGATAATAATAGTATTGCCTCTTTGACAGCACTGTGGGCAGTAGCTAAAGAACATGTGATAGTTTCTTTAGTCTTAAGGAGTCACATGGTAGCAGACTTGCAAAAATTACAATTAATTTGTGTGTGTGTGTGTGTGTGTGTGTGTGTGATAAATGATTATTTTTATATTTTTACAGAACCTTAAAAATTATTGCCATAATTTTAACCTTATTACTACTGCTACTATGTTACTACCAAGTAGTAAAGTCTTTAAGTCTGGGAATGTATATACCAGTCCCTTCAGTGGCTATTACACTAACAACTAGAATTATAATATGATCATATCAGTATTGATTTTTCTTTACTGAATTTTAAGATTTGAAGAAAAACACTTAAAAATCTGACGAAAATTTAGTTTTGCTTTTCATTCATTCCGTCCTTCATTTATTTATTTAGTTAGCACATTTTGAGCCACTGTAGTCACCACTCCTACTATTTCTGTTGTAATCATGGTTCATGGTGACATTCAAGGCAAAATAGTGCAATGGCTTGTTGGTTCCTTTTGAGGCTACCTCGTACTTACTCTCAGAAGTTCCTCTGCCCACTGGTAAAACCGTTGACCACTGAGGTGCAGCTCCTATGCCCAGGCTGTCAACTACCTGATGGCCACTTGGCACAGGTGGGTTGTGGAGAGACGTTTCCCTTCAGTGGTTGGGTTGGGAAACCTTTCCAACTACTCACACACAGTTTAGCCAGCAGTTCGATAACATTGACTGGGGTGTGGTCGTTACAGTGTCCATGTGACTTATTGAGGTCATGTGTGAGAGATGGATGTAGTCTCTGTACCAGTACAGTTCCACATCTCAATTCACTTGAGTAAAGCAGAGTTGACTGCTTTGCTGCAAATATGCTACCTCTGATGATACACACATAAAGTTTTGCTTTAAGAACATGAAATGAGTTTCTATAATTATTTTTATGATAAACTTGTTATTTTAATACCATTTTTTAATTTTCTACTTTCTTTTTTTTTTTTTATAGCTCCAACAGAAGCTCCAACAGGATTTGAACTCAATCCTGATCATAAACTAACTGCAAAATCTGCAAGCTTTAGATGGAATCCTGTGTCAACAACTCCTGACAAGATTAAAGGTGTTTTCAAAGGCTACAGGGTAAGTAATAGTTGTATTCACCTTTCCCTATACACTTAACTAGTCTTAAAAAAAAAAAAAAAAAGAATATATTTATAGGTACCTCACTATGTTGGTGAGCATTTTTTTTGTTATACCTCTGGAATTGCTTATTTTTGTTTTCTTCAGATAGACTTTCTTACAAAGTAATAAAATAATGTTCTGTTGCATTTACTTGAACTCTGTGTGTCATGTTATTGTGTAATAAAAAATTGTACTTATCTGCTTTCATATTTACAAAAAATGTTCCACTTTACAGCAGTTAAAACATTGATTTAAATAATTTATATAATGAAAAATAAATTTGTGATTTTCTATTTTTGTCCAATAATTCTTTACATTTTTATCAGTTACTTTTAAGATCCTATTTACTTACCTATTTAAACTCAAAATATTTATATATTATTAATACCTAGATTATTTTTTTTATCCAGTATTTTGTAGGTTAGATGAAATCATCTTTATTCTAAATGCAACCTTTACTTCATCAGTAGATATAATTTGACTTTTAAGTATTGTCTGAAATTCTGATGAAGATATTAATATTATTGCTATTCTATGAATTATTTGAACCCGCATTCCTGTTTTTGTAGTTTGAATCAAATTGACCAAACCATTATGACTGAACTAAATAAAATTACTGTTTTTTAATAAAATACTTTACAACTTATATGGTTACTGTTTAAATTAGGTTTCCAAAAATATTCTTATCTCTTCAAAAGGACTATGTGATTTACATTGTATTTAAAAGCAAATCCAGACTCATGTCAAAATTGCTATTATAATGAGAAATTAGAAAATCCATATCTGTTATAGTGAATTAAACCTTGTTTGTTAGGAAAGAACAAATGAAGTTACTCTCTTACAAAATCTAATGTTTAACAGTGTTTACTAGTCATGTTTTATCAGTATTTATTTACTATTTTAATATTTGAATGTATAACACCCCCCCACAAAAAAAAAATCACTTGAAAAATAGCTGGATTACCCAATTTGAAATTCTCCTTCTTCTATGTGCCATGTTCCTTCAGGACATTGGTGACCATGGCTCTCCACAATTTCCTTTGTAACTCTTAATAAATTTTGTCATCATTCCTAAACATTGTTCTGCCATCCATTTACTCAAGCTTGCTGGGTAGGTTAGCATTATTTTCTTCTATCTCGCTTGTCTTCAATCTGTCCTGTAAGTATCAAATTTTCCAAACCTTCTTTCCTCATTATGTGCCTTAGAACTTTTGACTATCTCTTCCTGATTTTAAGTACAAATGTCCGTTTTGTTTCCATTTTCTCTAAAATTTTGTTTTTGCTCACATGTTTGGTCCAGGGTATTCTCAGCATCCTCCTGTAGAACCATATTTCTGTTACTTCAAGTCTCTTCTTCACTGCCATATAAGAGAACTGATATTATTACTGAGCATAAAAATCATTTTTTTCCTTTCAGATTTTGTTCTGGAAACGTGGTCACAAAGAAACCTCTTTGAAAAAGATTGATATTCAGAAAGATGAAACAGGAAGGAGACGCCGAAGTACTAAAAAAATTGAAGCTACAGTAAATCTTCCAGCTTTCTCAGAACTTAGTTTATCTGTTGTAGCAAGAAACACATATTATGAAGGACCTGAAAGTAATGTCATTGATGTAAATACACCTGAAGGAGGTAAGTAATTGTGTTACCATTTTTAATTTTATTTCTCAAATATAATTATTTTTAAAAGGAATTTTATCATAACTAATATCTACTTTACAGAAACTGTTATTAATAACAAAAAATATCTAACATATATAGGGGAATACAAGTTAGCTTTTTAATTTTTAAGCATAAAACCTCTGAAAATTTGGTCAACCGGTATGCTGATCATAAAGTTGCTGAAAGATGAAAATAAGACTACAGCATATAAAAGAGGGAAATGATATCATTACTAGTGTTCTGATATTAACTTTTATGAGAATTCAAAGATTTTCTAGTAAATACTCCTTAACTATTGTTGCTCAGACATATTTTTATTCTTAGTTAATTATAAATAATACTTAAAGCAAGAATTTTTTTATTTTTGTATTTCAAAAGGAGTTTGTTAAACATTTCATTTAGTCATTATGAGTTCAGTTCTTAGATGTTTTACACTGACATGAAGTGAAAAGATTATATTGAATCAATTGCTAGGTTTGCTGCTGGGAAAGTTGGTTCACTATGTTGTGTGAGACAGTTTTTCTCCCTTAAATCTATCTTACACATTTATAAGTTTATCATTGATCCATACTTATTGCTGTCACTTCTAGTCTGGTGCTTCTGCTATTTATTTAGATATTCTTGATAAAATACAAAGAAGAATCTTCAATGTTATTGGTCCTGACCTTGTATCTTGGCTTCTGTTATTTTCTCACTGCCATATCATAGCTTCTCTGTGCCTTTTCTATAAATATTTTCATGGTAATTGTTTTGATGTTGACCAATTTGATAGATGGTACAATTTGGATGACAAGAAATTAAAAATAGAGCTAATTATGTTATGTTTGCATTGAAAAATAAAGTCACAATTTGATTGGCTTTATAACTTTTCCATGTCATTAAATTAGCTATCGTTTATAAGTTAAAGTTATTGACTTTGTTATGCAGTCAAATAGAATTTATATAACTTCTAATTGAATGGCTTAATCCACATATGATTATGTTTGTATACAAGAAATCTGCTAGACTTGTTTTATCAAATCTGAATATCAGATCAGAGGGTGTGTATTTTTACTTGCTTTGCTTGTCCATTGTTTAAGTAATATATAATTTTTAAAAAAAGATACTTTAAGAGGTCTGGATCTTGATTCTTATTACTCAAAAATTCCATTTTTAATTAATGACTATTTAGCAGTCACAAATGTGAGTGAGAGGAATTGAAAGAAATAAAGAATTCATGTTTATATTTTTTTCTGTTTATATGTGAATGACAACTGATTTTATTTATTAATTCTTTGTATTTTTCATGTTTATGTATTTACTTTCTTTATTCTTTCAGTTCCTGGCAGAGTTCGTTCCTTTACAGCTTTAATTCGTGGATCTGGCCATTTTCATTTGAAATGGGAACCACCTGAAAAGAAAAACGGCATTTTGATTGGATATGACATCGGTTTTCAAAAAAGTAAGTTATTTTCAATACCAAAAACCATAAAATGAAATAATCTTTGTAAAGGTCCTTCTTTATTTACTAATATGAAATGTCTGGAACAATGGCTACTATTTTATGAGCAAAATGAAATAGTGTAGAATAATAAGGACTGACTTAGTCTTTAAGCTTATTCATTAAGAAACCATTTGCTATAATAATATCAGTGTAATAATTCATTAATTAATTATCAATGCATTCTTTTTTCAATTTTAACTTCTGAATATTTAATATTTAAAATTAGTTCATTTATCATAATTACAGAAAATTATTACAAAACATACTTTCATGAAATATATAAAATAGAAGCTGTAAAAAGTGATCTTTTAAAGAAATCCTTTGGAAATATAACCACCTTATATAATATGCTTGCTCACTTATGTTGGTTCCAATTACTGGGAATGACTGCAAAAACTTCCATTTCACCAAATTAATAGACAAAAAACATAGATGGATGCTGGGATTTCTTCCTAGCCAATAAAATAAGCCATTTCTCAGTCTCATCTGACTCCGTAACGGTCTTTCTTGTCTTGAAGCTAGAAAGCTACAATCGCTTATCTATATTCCCTTTTGTGTGTTAACACCATTCTTTGTTTGTGAACTTTTTGCCTTATTGCTGTTGCTTTGCCTTGAATATATTGTTTTTGCTCTGTTATTTTATTTTCTTTATCTTGTAATTGTTTATTGCAAACTTTAATTCTGTTTAAGTATTTCTGCCAGTTACATTTGATCTTGGCCAATTATTCTACAACTTAAATTTAAATAATTGAAAATCACCAATCACCGGGAAGGGTATGAGTTCAAATCTTTTTTTTCTGATTGATACTGTCTACTCACTATCATAGAATTGATAGTTTGAATAAAGTTGTGATAAAAACTGCAAGTAAACATTAAGCTGAAAGTAAAAGATTAGTCAAAATGTTATAGATGAAAAATTTTGATACTGTTATAGAAAATGAAGCAATATATATATATATATATATATATATATATATATATATATATATTGTTGTATGAAGAATTAAAAAAAAAATTATTTAAAGGATTCTGAAAACAAAAAGAAATATTAAGTTGGAACAAATGTTTATACCATTTTTTAAGTGAATTTCAAAGACAACATTTAGATATTTGTACATTGATTTATTTAACCATATTATGAGCCATTTTGTTTCACTACCTTTTGCTATCTTTGAGGCAACTTCATGATTCCATCTTCCTAGAACTTGGTATCTTCCTGGGTAGTGAACTGTCCTAAGTGGTTTTTACAGGTTTCTAGGAATTTTAAGTTCTTTGCATTAATAGAAATTTGTAGAGATCAAAATAAATGGTAATCTGAAGATGCAAGCTCAGGTGAGTGTTATGGGACCTTACCCATAATAACATAATGGACTATTCCATACATAATAAATACTGCGCCTCAAGAAGAAGCAAGGAGTTCAGTCTGAAGTCTGGAGTGAAGTCCGCTAGAAGTCTGTCAGTCAGTCAGAGCGAGCGAGTCAGTCAGTCGAGTCAGAGGCAGTCTGAAACAGAGTCGCGTTCAGACAATTACTACTAAACCTGATTGTTCGTACTAACACTTTCTACTTCTCTGTATATATTCCTGTTTGTAATATATCTGTGTTATTCATATACGTGTTTGAGTTCTTCTTTATTGGTTCTATCTTGGACTATCACCATGGTACAAGGAACTGGACCATAACAGTGAGTATGGTCGGTGTAGTAGGACATCCCAACCAACCAGGTCTGATAAGAGACACAAGGTTTAGCATTATCTCAGTGGAAGACAACACCTTTCTGATTGGCCAATACTGAATGATTTTCATCAATTGCTGTCTTTTATTGGTAAACCACATCACTTGAGGACTACCAACAGTAGCAACAACTAAAATGGATAACGTGTAACCCAAAGAGAAAATAATGACATAATCAAGATGTTAACATTCCACACTACTTCAAACCCTCGTCGATACTGGAAAGAGCAATAACAGCTACTTGAGAAACCTGTTTTCCTGAAAAAGTTTTTTTAGAGAAAGATTTTATTGATTTTAACTGAAAACAGTACTGGCTGCTCAGTCAATGAATGTCAAATGTTTCCTTATAGGGAAATGGCTAATATTACCATTACCAATATAGTTAAAGAGTTGAACAAAATAAGACTTTTAGTATATGTATATATGAAGGTCTATAAATATTTATATCATTATCTTGTTTCCTTGCAGTAAATGGTTTGAAATTGTCCCCAATGAAATATGAAAGTGAACAAATAAGGGACCCAACAAGTACCCAGCACATGTTACGAGGCTTAGATCACAGTACAAATTACAGAGTCCATATTTGGCCCGTAACTCGCGCTGGGCGAGGAGAAGGCTATTTTATTGATGTTTGGACTACAGATGCTGGAAGTAAGTTCTGTTTCATTCATTCCAATTATATTCATTCATTCTTCTTTTTGATATTTATTTAATTTTATTTTTTTGTTTTTCTTTTATTCTTTCTTAAGGTTATTTTCTCCTTCCTTAAAATTTTTTTTATTTTTCTTGTAAACATTCTATTTTATTATATTTTATACTTAGCAGTTTTCTTTTTTTGTTTATTTTCTCTAAAGTTATTCATTTTTTTTCTTCCTTTTTTTCTTTTTCTTGTTTTAAACTTTACCATTATCACTTTTCTTAAATATAGAAACTATTCTGTCATATTATAAATTACTCAATACTTTTTTGTTCCTTTGTCTTCTTTGTATAATAATATTGGTACTTTTTCAGGTGATTATATTTTCAGTCAAGACCAATATAAAAAAGTTTAAAAATCACATCATGAATATTGCATATAAAAACGTTTCAGTACAAGAGGAATTAATGCTTTAAATATTGATTTAATACAAATATAATAGTTTATTTGTTGAGATGCACATTAGTGTATATATTTTCTTGTACCACATTTTTAATAACAAATAGTCAATTTGATTTGAATAAGACCATTACATTGACTATTACAGAAAAAGATTCATTGCTGAGCTCTTATAGATTAAACTTTTTGATTAAATAAATCCATCAGTAAAAAAAAAAACATAAATCTTGGCTAATGCTATTTAGTAACTCATATAAAGAGTTTGCTAACTGTGTCTTTATTTCTGCTTGTTGTTAAAATCTAATTTTCTTTTTTCAGTGCCTATTGTACCTAATTGGGATATAATTGCAATGGGTAACAATTCTCTCAATGTAACCTGGGAAATAGACTACAACAAGACTAATCAACATGTAGCCTTGATGCATGTCGTAGAATACAGGAAACTGGGTGAGTTATATTGTTATTGCTTTGATCAGTCTGAATCAATCATTCCTTGAAGAGTGTTGTAAAAAGTGAAAATTAAACTGAACAGTTTCATTATTTTTCTGAGCAGGACCAAAAATTGACAAAATATAAATAAAATTTAATTTATTTACAACTTTTGGATATTATTTTTATTTTTTTATTTATTTATTGGAGCTTTGCAGATGTAACTTCATTTGTATATAGATAACATATGATTTTTAAAAAATTTTTGTCTACAATTTTAAAATGTTATTACTTAGAGAACATTTGAAGTTATAGTAAGAATATCAAGCTAGAGTTGTTGAATAACCATTTCTTTTATATTAGTAATTTTCAACATTTAATTTTGGCAAGGAAAGAGGGAACTATCCATTTGTTTCTGTCCTTGGTTATGCATCTTTCTAATTAATATATATTTACTTCTCCCTCTCAAACCATCCATATCATTTTATCTGTGTTTTGTAAAGTTACAAACTCACACAGAGATATATAATTGAACATTTGATATATACAATTATTCAATTTTTTCTTATAATTTTCTGAAAAGGTGTATCAATCGTTTTGGGTAGTAGTCTTATCATGTTATCCAGATGACCATCATTTCACCCCCCAAATAATGACCATTTTTCATGACATGATGAAAAATCTCTTAATATATTTGAATATCAAGTCTCCTTTGTTAGTGAATATTTGCACAAGAGTACTTATGGTAATACTGTATGGCTAATGTGTTACATTTATACACATTATGGCTAAATGTTGTATAAAAATTCCTTTCATAGATTTTCATTGTCACATTCAAATGCTCTCAAATTATTTTAATTATTTGTTTTACTGATAAAATTGCTATTCTTCCATATTAGTTTAGTTTATAGGGAATTACTAACTCATTTTTGTATATAATTTTTTAAATTTTTTTCTTTAAATTTTGTTTTTTTTTATACCACTGAATCATTTCATCCTCTACCCTCAATATAACAAATGTTTATAATAAGAATAATATTTTTAAATGTAAAGTTTTCATCAAGAAACTATAGTACTATGCTTGCACTGTGAAAGTGGTATTGTGATAAAAAGGAAAATATTCTGTTACTGAGACAGTGAAAGCATTAAAAAAAAAATATTGCATGTAAAATTATTGGAAATGAATGTTGTGCTAGATTTACGCACTATCAGTTAAGATTTGCCCCAAATTCTAAGAACTTTTGTCTAAGTTGGCAGAGTTCAATTGTTAAACTCTCTATTTGTCTCTCTCACACACACACAGTAAAATATTCTATTTTACCATTTCAGGAGAAAGTGATTCTCAAAAAACACCACCTCAAATCATCAACCGATGGCAAAATGTATCCAATTTATCTGCAGGAATTACTTATGAAATCAGAGTAGTTGCAAAGAGCGGAAATTACCAAGCAGCCAGTAATTGGAAGAAAGTCACTCTTCCCAGTCTTCGTGAGTTCTATTTATATTGTTTTGTACAGACATTTGTTAATCACTCATATCTTTCATTTAAGATCCTTTCATCCTCTCTTCATTTCAATCAAAAAACATCAATCACTTGTAATTAAGAAGAAAATATGATAGATAGAGCCAAACTCTTTGAATAAATGAATTTATTAAGTTTCAAAGTTATGTACATCTTGGACATTTTGTGAATTTAATGAATGTTTCTTCTGTTGTTCTACATCAGCTAGGAAACTTACGCTGTATGGAAAGAAAAAAAGCTTGCTATTTTATCCATGTGCGTTTAGAAGAAAAAATACAAATCAAAGTTATAGATAATATTAAATATTTTCTATTTAAAAAACTATATAGAAGACAAAAGATTTCAAATCTAGCTGTTTTGATGAAAAATCATTTCAGCAAAATGGTTCACTAGTGATTCAAATATAAATCATTACAAATTTATCTTCACAAATTACCTACTTTTATGTAATAGAATAAAGTTTTACTTCAAGAGGTTCTCAGTAAAGAATAGATTTGATTTTTTACTCTTGATTCAGTAAACTTTTTGTTTATTCTCTCTCGCAAATGATAACTTTAGTATATTCTTTAATAAAAAGCTGAGATAAAAAATGTCTTGTGTAAATGCATTAAGTATATGAAGATAGCAGGATATCTTCAGAATTTTGTAAAATGTTTCTCTTTTGGGTATTTTGTATTAATTTAGTTTGTGGTTCATCACAATAGATGCACTTTTTATAACTTTAGAAAATATTTATTGGCCAGGATCACTACTAACAAACAAAGGCTAAGAGAAAATAGCACAAAATAAAGTGAAACCATAATTTAAGATGAACCAAAGCCTGTTCTAATTTTTCAATTAAAGTTATTTATCCTGTAATCTTGTTCACAAAATATCACTGTTGATATTCAGATGACAGTATTTTTATTAGAAAAGGCTGTGAATTGAATCTATTATAATCTAGGTGCCTTAGACAGTGGCAGAGTCACTATAAAACTAATGAAGCTTAAGCTTCAGGGCCCCTAATTTTAGAAGTGATGTAATGAATATGCATACACCTAGGTTCCCCCTCACAGTAATATGATTGTCTGGTGTCAGCCATAAATACAGACTGATGTGAAGGTACAAGGATGCCTATTGACTACTTCTATGACAAGGACTAGTCCATTACAGATACATGCTAGATTGTCCTAACTGGTTACAATAGTCCAAAACCACTTTGCTACTTCAAACAAATATATCCCTTTCTGGGACATATCAAGAAGGGCTCCTGAAACAGCTTTTGTAATGAGTGACAACAAAATCAATACTTTTTAAAAAAAATGTGTTTGTTATTAAAATGAGGCCATTTTTCATTATAGAATCATAGTTTGAAGTAGCTAATGTTGGCCTTAGAATATGTGCTAAAGCCCATTTCCTATGTCCTCAAAATTCCCCTGCAATTGGTCAAATTTAAAAATTTTGGGTGGAGGGGTGCTTTCAGTGCCAAAATCCCCACCTGTATGGGTATCTTTAACTCAACAGAATCTATTCATCACCTACATTTTGGCAGTTAAATCCTCAAATCTATTGTTGCTAGTTGCGAATGGGCTACCATATCAGTTTAAGCTTCAGGGCCCCAAAAATGTAGGTGCACATTGGCCTTAGTCTTTCAATGACAAAGCAAGCTTGAAGGATCTAAAGGATATGTTTTTGAGATTTCTTTTATAGGGAAATTTTAAGATCTTCAAACTAGAATTTGAAGTTATTTTTTGTCAAGATTTTATAATATTCCATATCATTTGACTATGAAACAAATCTAAATGGATGCATTGGTTTAGGCAGACAAAATTCACTATAAAATTACTAGTGATATGATTTACCTATAAGCATAGAAATAAATAAAAATTCATACTTGTAACTGGAAAAAAATTGCATATTGATTTGTGCCAGAGAAACAAAACAAATAAAATCAGGGAA
This sequence comes from Acanthosepion pharaonis, assembly GCA_903632075.3. NCBI lineage: Eukaryota > Metazoa > Mollusca > Cephalopoda > Sepiida > Sepiidae > Acanthosepion > Acanthosepion pharaonis. The sequence goes on from CAHIKZ030005613.1 coordinate 1,067,061, forward strand.
GAATTTTTCTGTGAATTTTAAAGTTTCTTGATATAAATAGATTTCTTGCTCTTTTAAAAAGTTTTGCTTTAAATGAACGATTTCTGAATCATTGTGAAAAATACCAAAGGAAGTCATGGCTCTAATATACTCAAGGCTAATATACAGTAAAATGTACCTTTCTTACTTAAAGATGAATTCTTTTTTTAATCATTTCACCCCAAGCTAGGTCATACATATATATATTATGCTTTTAAATTCCTTGAGGAACATAGGGTCACATGATATCATTGTGGTTTCTGTATCAAGCCAGTTTTTTTTAAGTGACTAGCTTGTTAGCCTTCTGCACAACCCCCAACCTGGAGGATAGGTTTTGAATTCAGAGTTGTCCTTCTCTTAGACCAGTTGCTGCCCAAGGCTATAGAACCTGGTCTGTCCTGCTATTTACCTATAGCTGGGGAAGAAGAAGAGGATTCATACCTTTCCCAAGGGTATTAGAATGTAAGTAAATGTAATGGATCTGACTGGAATTCAAACTTGGTTCTCTGATTCCTCATTCTGAGCTGTTATCCATTACTCCACTATACCTCTTAAGCAAGGTGATAATGCCACTAAAATGCAAAGGGGGCTACTGGGAATGAAAAGTTTGCTTAATTTTTTTTAGCGACATTGCTATGATCAAGAGATTAAATATTTTAATTTGAATATTTATTCAGTGAATTTCTGGAAATATTTATTTTAAATGAAGTTATTTGTTTTATTGAATGTTTCATTTAAGTAAATTTATTTACCAAATGAAACCTATTTCAATTAATAATATATAGTGTAGAACTGTATATAAGAATTTTTGTTTGTCTAGAAGATTTTCCTCAAGTATAGACAACTTAGAATTGTTAGTCTGAATAATGTAAACAGCTTTTTAAGATTTCAAGTGTTGTCTCACCCACTACCTTGTTACTTGACTCAGATTTTTACCTGTTTTAAAGCAATATTTTGACTGATTTAATTTTCAGCACCTCCTGTGCATACTATCAGCAAAGGTAAGAGTGATCTCCACATGCGGTATTTTCTTGTTGCATTGGGCAGTAGGGTATTCTTTCTGTCAGCTGACGGACTTTACATAGTTTATTTTTCTTGTTTGGCTTCAACCTAACAAATCTGTGCTTCTTTATTTAATTTCTTTATTTTAACACAACTACGTCATTTTTTTGCTGGGTTGAAAAATAAGTTTTGGTAGTAATTTTTAACATCATAGAAAATATTCATTAATTCATTCATTTATTCTGTTAGCACATTTTGTGCCACTGTGGTCACCATTTCCCTTCATCTCACAATTGTGGTTCATGATTCATGACATTCAAGGCAGAATAATGCAATGGCTTGCTGGTTCCTTTTGCACTGGGGATGTTGAGGCTACCCTGTCCCTCCTCTCAGAAGTTAAAGTAGCAAGATCTACAAAGCAGCAGGTGGTTTGAATTTGAAATTTTCCTTCTCTTAGGGTGGAAATGGCATATGGAGGCTGCGTGCTGCCCAGACTACATGGCCCCCACTCTTGGTCCTACTGACAAGATCCAAAGGAATACAGAGCATTACATGTGGAGACAGCTCGACTGCAGTAGTTGCCAGAAAATTGTTAGGGTTGACAGCCAACTTGCCATCAGGGTTCCACTCTGGGTTTTCTGTCTGGATTTACTTCCATAGCCTTTTCTCTGTTTTCTTTTCTTGGGCTGTAGAGTTCCATCTACTAGGAGCAGCTGGTTATGAGATGCCAGTTTTCCACATTTGTCCTTCATCCAAAGGAGCTGAACTTAGTTGCCAGAGGCAAATTGAGACGTATGCCACAGAAGTATTTTATAAACAGTAGGAGCATTTCCCCTCTATAACCATGGCTATGACAACCTTTGAAACATAATGTTTGTATATAAACATTATGTGTTTTAGATGCTCAAAAAAAAACACTAGAAAGCATACAAATTATGAAATAATACATAAACAAACACAACTATTGAAAAGTTTGTTAATTGATTTAAGCCTAAAATACTCGGAGATTATGAAGTCATCATTTAATATATGATAAAATCATTTATACTTCCTTTTTGACAGTCAGTCAGTCAGTCAGTTATATGCCATGCATGATACATGTTTAGGCAATCATGTATCTTTCGATAGATGGCTGACGAGATAGATAGTTTTCCACAGTAGGTTGCCATTTCTTTCTGTGGTAGACGAGTTGCCATCCAAGGCTATAGAACCAGGTCTGTTCTGCTACTTACCCATAGCTGAGTGTGGGGAGAAGAAAAGAATTCATACTTTTCCCAAGGGTATTAGCACATAAATGAATGTAATGGATTTGACTGGAATTTGAACTTGGCTCTCCAATTCCTCAATCTGAGCCACTATCCATTACTCCAAACACCTAACCTATTAATTGATAAAAATAAACGAGAGTAGAAAATGAAAATTTGATAAATGTAACTTTAGGTAAGTAAAAACAGAAAGTAAAAATTTAAAAAAAAAAACAATTTTCAGGTACAAAAACAAATAAATACTAATACAGAAAAACCCAGTAACTGGAAAAAGTTGAAAGAAATAATAATAAACAATACATATATAACTACAAATAAAATATAATGATTATATATATATATATATATAAAATAAATAATAATTGCAAATTATATTAAATTATTATATTACTTAAAAAAAAAAATGAAGCAACATTTACATTTTTCAGTTAAACTTAAAATTTTTTGAGCTTTGACATTGCATCATCTTTCTTTGAGTTTAGAATGTCTCATAAATATTTATTAGATAACCATACTGAGTAGATTTTCAAATTAGAAGTTGTAAATTTGAAACATTTTAAAAATACAAAATGTTCCCTCCCTCCTGTCTGGAGCAGTTACTATAGATAAATTGTTGCAAAAAATTAAAAAAGAAACGGAAAAATTAAAATTAATTTCCATGATTATTGTTAAGTTTTGCTTGTTTGTATTTTTTTAGGTCTTAAAGATTGAAAATATCTTTTTATTATATATTAATATTTACTTAACAGTTTAAATTGTTTAACATGAAAACTTATTTATATTAATGATTTAGGCTAATAAGTCATAGTCAAGCAAATACTGATATAAAATTTCAGAATTTTCCAGAAGTCTATAAATTCATTGAAAGAATAGGGTTCACTACTTCTTCCTATTGATAAAATACTTTTTTATATAGCCTCCTCTGCATTAAAACAGGGAATCTTATATTTAAAGTATGTTTTCCAAGGAACTTTAAAATATTTTCATTTTATCCTAGTAAATTAAATGAACATATATTGTACAACTTCTGGATTTAATGTTTTTAGCTACTTATAAAATCTTAATCATTCATCATGTCACTTTATTGTTATACTTTCATTGTGTTATAAACATGTGTATGGAAGAACAAACAAAACAACAGTACCTCTGTTGAGGTGAAAAGAAAAGAAGACAAAAATTGTAAATATAAAATTCTTTTGTATATTGCCGATACAGTGGATGCGAGTGGAATGTCTCTATGTGGACGAGGTATAGCTTTAAAGGAAGAGTAAAGTTAGTAAGGGCTGGAATTGATGGATTTAGCTGGCCAGTTGACCGAGATCATGGTGGTGATGTTGAGAGAGACCTGGAGTGGATTAGTGAAACTGCAAATCTGACTTTGCCAATACAAAGGGTGTGAGTAGAATGTCTCTGTGTCGGCATAGTGTTGGTGTTTGGAGGAGGGTGGGTCTTGAGTGGATATGTGTGTCGGGTTGGTTGACCATAGTCACAGTGGTAAGAGCTTGCTGGTAGTTTTTGAGGGGATTTGTTTTGTGTGGCAGATGTGATGTTTGAAGCTCCTCTGCAGAAGACTTTGGGTCTTGCTTTCTTAGCCCTCACATTTGACTGACATGTAGAGTGAATGAGAAAGAGATCTAATTTACAGTGGAGTATAACAATTGTATGTTCTATTGCCTAATCAAGCAATAAGTAAACAGGATACTATAATTAATCCATAAGTTCTTCAGACTAATGTTCTTATCTTTGTTGATACTATAATATTCAGATAAGCCATGGTAGCTCAGTGATAAATGCTGTTTTCCATTTGGGGGATTCTGGGTTTGAATCCAAATGTAGTTTCTATGAAATTCATAATAAGTTTAAAAAAATAAATAAAGTCTTTGATTTAGGTGGTCTTAAGGTTTTTCTTTTTTAATAAATAAAATCCTACTTTTCATTCCTTTACATCTTACTATTTTCATTTTCAGATTTTGCTTTTATGTTTGTTATTATTTTATGGTTTAAATGAAACTCTATTATTAGGCTAAAATTGTTTGTCTGCATGTAATTATATTATACATTCTGCAGATGATGAGTCACTTCAACAAAATGATTGCAGCAATTATACCAATGCATAAATCTTATATTTGACATTAACTGAAATTTCCATGGATAACATTAACATTTATTAATTGCACTAATGGCTTTTATCATTAACATTCACAAGCTAATCTTAATAATCAAAAAGGAAATCTTTGAAAATTGTTTGGAAATTACAAATATTTTTCAACTAAATTTTCAGTAAAATCTCAATACTGAACAAATATTGGCCTGGAAATGACTATTATAGGAATCTAATTATTATTATTATTTTTAATATGTATGCATGCTTTTAATAATACTTGATTGCTTCAAACAAGTTTAAAGCACATTAGCATCTTGATTATCAAGTAAAAGAATTATGTACAATTATATGTTATATATATATATATATTAAGAAATATACATGATACCTTACATGGATTGCATAACTTGAAGTTTCATGCTGAAGCAATTATCAATAATCAAAGAAAGTTTTACTTACCTTACTAACTAATTAATATGAAAAGAAAGCAGTTATATCATTGGCATTATTAAAAAGTATTGCATTATCATACAATACAATTATTGAATTTTTAATGTTTGATTTTGTCGTTCTCTGTTTTCAATGACCTAAGAGTAAAACAATAGAGCATTGGTATAGTTAGGATTTGTTTTTGCTTCACTAAATATGAGGAAAAAATTCTCAGAATGAATGAGTCTATTTTGTATTCTTCAAAAATAATTTGTCTAATCAAAACAAAATCTTTGACAATAGAAAATGATGAAATCAAATTCAGTGCACATTTTTTGACCATATAAAAATCAATATTTTACTCTTGGCTTTTTTTCAATTGTGATATATCATATTGATATGTTTTTAGTACTTTACACACCAAACTGACTGAGTTTATATTGTGTTTTCAAAAGTGTTTTCTTGGTAGAATGTAAGCGAAATGGTTTCTTTTTTTTGTCAGTTCCTACCATTGAAGTATATAACCCTCAAAAGAAAAAGAAAAAACTAAATTGTATTTTCATTTTTATACTCAGCATGTTTTTTTTTTTTTTTCTTTAAATTTGTTATTAGACCCCATCACAAAATGAAATTCTATATCTAACTCTTAACCCTGACTAACAAAATATCAATTGACTATGATTCTAAAAATTTTGTCAGGTGGAATCGAATTAAAAAATCTCTACAATGTTATACCTTACATTGCTAATTTTTTTACTTATTTTACATTTGATAAAATAGCTTATCCTTCAGCTAAAGCTGCAAAAATCTGATGACTTGCCTAACCTAGAATCTAACTAAAAAGAAATATAAAACTGATTGTTTGGGAAGAAAGTTTTAAAAAACATATAAGACTGACCATTCATGAAAAAAGTTTGAAATGATTTCATTTTTCCTAAATAAAATTACAGTTAGTCCACTAGAAAAAGAAAACTTGATTGTTTTTTTTTTGTTTTTGTAGGCTTTTCTATTTTAAAATTATGGATATCAGCCTTTGATGAGAACTAATGTCAAAACTCTGTTAAATGTCTATGAAAAGAAATTTGCTAAAATATAATTTTGTAAATTATGAATTATTATTTTACAAGATTTTAACTATTTATTTGTTATAAAGCATTAAAGGGCTTTTAAATGAATGATTTAAATATTATCTGAAGAAAGTTGAAAATCATGATACTGCATAACTCTATGGAAAATAAAAGATTTTCAAAATAACTGATAATCTGTTCAGATTTTATATGTTAACTACAGAAAAGTTTAGTGTTACTTTTGAAAATAAGATTTTTGCATTTATGTTTATTAATAAAGATAAAAGGAAAACTTATCTTAGTTGACATATTTTGTGCTTTGAGAGACTTTATCAAGGCAAATGCAAGGATTTTATTTTGTCACAAGTATTTATATGCAATTTATGTTTATATCATTTTGGTAGCTGGGTTGTTTCCTATTAGTGATAACTTGGAAGAGTGAACTTAATTAGAAAATAATGAATAACTAGTATAAAGATTATTTGTAAACAAACATATGCTTAAGAACAAATATATTAGGTTGAAAAAAAAAAGAAGTTCAAAGTGTGTTTTAAGTGAATTTCAAAGACAGTATTGAAATATTTGTATATAGATTTATTCAACTACTTATTTTCCAATTTGTTTCACTAACTTTCACTATCTCTGAGTTAGCTTTGATTCCATCCTCCCAGAATTTAGTATCTTTCTGGGTAATGAACCTTTCTAAGTGGTTTTCATATGTTTCCAGACAATTGAAATTCCTCCTATTAAGAGGATTTTGTAGGGATCAAAATAAGGTGCAAGCTCAGGTGAGTACAGTGGGTGTTGTATGACATCCCAGCCAAGCAGTACCAATTTCTACTGGGTCTGCAAAAAAACGTGAGGACTGGCATTGTCCTTATGGAAGATGACACCCTTCTAATTGACCAATTTTTATCAATTGCTGCCTTTTAATTGGTTCATTTGAGAATATTACTTGTCTGAATTCGATATCTGATTTTGAAGGAGGAGCTTGTAATACACAATGACCTTTCAATCCTAACAAATCTTTGGAGGCAGTTTGGCTTTTAGAATGGCCTTTGCTCAAGACATTTTTTGCTTTACATTCTTTTTAACAATATAATGATGAAAAAACTGGATTGTTTATAATAATCTATTTTTCATCATCTGAGATTGTTCTTTTCAAAAATGTTTTTTTTTTTTTTTTGTTTGAACAGTGAATTACAGGTGTATGTCCATTAAATGTGGCCCATTAAATTTGTTTTCCATTAAATCATGAGGCACTGAGATATTGTAGTGATTCACATATTAAAGTCTTTTAAAATGCCTTACAACACTCATATAAAATATGTAGAGTATCTCTGCAATGTTTCTTGTCATGTGACATGGATTATTTTTAATCAGCATTTCAATTTGATGACCATTAATGACTGCAGGCCTGCTGGATCATTCTTGGTCTTCTAGATGGGAATTTCCACTTCTGAACCTAGTGATTCATGAACAGTACACTCAGCTATGCTACCATCTCCATGAAAGGCACATATCTTTTTTGCAGTTTGTTCAGCATCTTCCTTTTGGAAATAAAAGAGCATAAAAATAAAGAAAATGCATTTCATTTTTCTCTATTTTAACTTTTAACATAAAGACATTTCAAATTCACAATTATCGCCTTTCAGAATATGTATGTATGTCATAAATTTGTCACATGTGCAACGAAATTACATGTTCAAATGCCTCCTACTGAAAGACACTATAAACTTTTGTTTCAACTCATTAAAACATTGGAAGAGGCCTGGAATGCCAAGAAAAACACTTTATGTTATCTACTAGTGATGATAGCAAAATAAGAAGTTCTTCCAAGAGAAGTAAAACAGGAAGAAAAAAAGTAAATGAAAAATGAAATTCTTGGTTAAATGAAAAAGAGACATCCTCTAATGTCAAGAAATGGCATAGAATATCAGATATTAAACAAAAAATTTGAAGTGCTGGCAAACAAAAGATGAATATCTCAACGAGAAGTGTGCAGAGATAAAAAAAAATGGCTGGTATACGTAAAAAGTTAAAAAAAAAAAAATAAAACAGCAGGACAGAAAACCTGCTCTTCAGCAAGATGCAATATATTGGAAAGCTCTTCCATGACAAGAAGAAGGAGAGAAGCTGACAAAACATAAAAATATGGAAGGATCTGTAGTATTAAGCTGAAGAGGAACAAAGTAGCAGGACCTGATAAGATTGTAACTGAAATGCTGACAGCCTTAGATATTTCAGGATTGATAAGGTTACCAAAATAATAAATGAAATATATGACAATGGTGAAATACTGCAGGACCGCAGGTCAGTTTTCATGGTACTACCAAAAAAATCAGGAGCAAATAAATACAAACTTCATTGGACAATACGCTTGATGAGTCACATAACTAAACTAATCATTAGGATTCTAATGAATAGCATGTGTAGCAGAATTAAAATAGAAATAGGGAAAGAATTTTGTGGCTTTGACCAAGACACTGAAACAAGAAACGTAGGATCAGAAGGCTATTAGAGCAAGTAATACAAGTGCAGAAAGATTTATACCTATGTTTCTTAGATAACACAAAGACATTTGATAAGATACAACATGAAGAGTTGTTTGAAATATTAGAACACTGAATTGCATTGGAAAAATATTAAGAGTAATAATCTGTAAACCTCTATTGGAAATAAAGAGCTTGCATGTACATAGAAAATAAAGGATGTTGAACTTATATGTAATAGCTAATTTCCTATATGACAATCAATGCACAGTTGAAGAAGTGACTTATAGTGACAGATGTAGTTCTATTGATCAATGCTGAGAATACCATAGACAGATCCTGTGAGCAACAAAGAAGTTTTAAGGAGAATAGAAACTGCAAAGAAACTTCTAAGAAAAGAGACAGTTGAAATGTTTGGGTCACATAATGAGGAAAGAAGACTTGGTTAATTTAAAACACCCAGGATTTGTTGAAGGCAAAAAAAAATGTTGGGGGGTGGGGAAACAGTGAATAACTTACTTGAATGAATGGATTACAGAAGGAGTCAAAAGCGAGATTGTAAAAGAGAAAGAGTTATCCAGATCAACAAAAGACAGGAAATTGTGAAGAGCCATGATTGCCCACATCTTGAAAGGACATGGCATATGAAAGATAAAGTGTCTGTTAAAAGTAAATGTTAAATGTTAATTGTGGTTGAAAGTTTAAAGGAAACTCATATTTTTCTCCATTGTTTTTTTTATCTGACATTTTTATTGTCACTTTCACTTATAATTTTTTGTTATTTTATGATTCATTATTTCATTATCATATTGTATTGATAACATAAAATTAATGTTGTTCATATTTATATTTGTTAATGCACAAAACTAATTTATTTATAAATTTTCAAATATCACTTAATTATGGCGGAATAATTCTTTTTCAGTCATTTTAGACATATATACAGAGTCTCTTTTACAAAGTCAGTTAACATCTGTCTATATTTTTAGATAAGATATTGTGACTATTTACACTATTCGGACTTTTGTCCTCATCTTTATTGCTACATTCATGACATTTCAGCCATTGTACGCCCCAACCTTAACCAGAAGAAGGTGAGAGCATACAACATCTGAAATATTGAAAATGTGTCAATAAAAATGAGAACAACAGTCTGAACAATTTAAATAGTGTAAAGTCAGTTAATTAGTTAATAATGGAATCCAAATCCATATCCACTATGAATATTGTTTGCTTACAACATTTTCAGATTTGTTTTGCATCATTCTCACCTTTTGTTTATTAACCAAATATTTACCAAATATGTTCTTCAGTTTTCTCCTTCTAAATGTTACAACTTATCTCAAGTTCTACTAATCACATACTTATAAATAATATATTTTATTATTATTTGTTTAGTTGCTCACATAGAAAGCTGTTTGATGGACATCTTAAAAATATAACAGCAGTTATTATTATTATTATTATTATTGCATATTTTTACTTTTTTCTATATTTTCTTTGTTTAGGTACTGCCACGCAGGATCTGACCTCAGCTACTTGGTTTATTGCAATGATGGTTGCAATTGCCCTGCTCATCCTTATTTTGATTATTGTGTGTATTGCAAAGAGAAATCGAGAAGCTAAGTATGATGGTGAGTAACATTTTTTGAAGACATGCCTATATGGTCATTACTGTTCATTGGTGTGTGTGTGAGGGGGTGGGGTGGATCCTGTATGAAAATGCCATTTCTTTTTCATTTAATGTATAACATTTAATTCATTTTGTGTATATTAAATTTGTGGCTGACAAATGCCATGCAACACATTGTTAATTATCCAATAAAGATATCCACCCCCAAAAATAATAATAATAATAAATAATGTCATTGTTGCAAAGCCATCACATGATAATAAATATTAATTAAATACTATTTGTAAGAGGTATTTTTCATTCTGTTTGTAAGGCACAAAAACTCTAAAGTCACCTCGTCAATTTTCCTTTAAAAAGAAAACATATTTAACACTGTCATGCTGGGAAAACCTGGCCGTAGACAATAAAAGACGTCATAATAAAACTGATGAGCTTATAATTTGAAATTCGTTATTTTTTTAAATGATGAAAAAAAAAATTTTTTTTGCCTATTTTATCATTTCACCCCAAGCAAAGCAATAAAGCCACTAAGCTGCAAAGGGTAACTGAGTATGAAATAATGAGAAAAAGAAAACATTAATAAGTGGGAACAATAAAAGAACAAGGATTAAGAAGCCGGAAGGTAACAATTGACATTGCATTTAAATTTTTGGAGATCGAAATTAACTGGGAAGCAATAGGCCAAAAGAGAGTTCGCAAGTAAGAACTGTTAGCATAAAACTTATGGATATATCTAGTCATTTCAACTGTAAAATAATAAGACTTAGCTGCCAATCTAGTTTTGTACCTAAATCTGTGAATTTGAAATACCAATGAGGAAAGCTCATCAGAACAATTAACATGAAAGTATTTATAGAATAGGTATGAGAAAGCTATATTATGTCAGTGGGAAAGTGACTGAAGCTAGATCAAGACTGATTATGTTGCAGATTCTTCTTTGGCTTCTGTCAAGAATCTCTAGATATCTAGCAGAATCATCAGACCAGATATATTTGATGTATGGAAAACATGAGATCAAGAAAGCATAGTGAGTTTCTCACTTGGAGGTTACCATCAACTGCTTTAAAAATGGATTTTATAAAAAGTTTAGCATATTTTATAGAAAGCCATTAAACCAGGGTGTTTTTTTTTTTTTTTTTTTTAAATTATTATCTTCTTTTTCTTTCCAGTACAAGAAGAAGAACGATTACGTGGACATGATCCTTATGGTAATGATGACCATTTCAATGACAGTAAGAAGTAAGTACATTACAAGATTGTTATTTTTGATTTCATTTACTCTCCCTGGATATGCTTAATGCAATCCTTTGCTTGTATTTATATACATATATATATATTTATATTTATATACATATACATATTTCCTTGCTTCAAGTTCCTTATTTCCTATTTACATTTTGTGCTATATTAATTATTGAAAAAAAAAAAACAAATTACTTCAGAAAAAATAGTGAGGTGTATGTTTGTGAGGTTAAGTAATACGCTAAATCTGTTTCTCAACCTTTTTAAGCAGCGGCACACCTGGGACAAATGAAAATATCATGGCACACTTAGCAAAATTTTTAAGGGGTATACATTTAAATGTTATGAAATAAAACAATAGATTTAAAAAAAATACACCCACACAAATATGAACTTACTTTATTTCAATGTCTCTATTCAATTATTTTTGCAGCTTATTTAATAAAATACTAATGCTGTACCATTACTACTTCCACACACCTACAGTCAATGACAAAATTATTTGTATACCCATCAATTTTGAATATTTTTATCCATTTCGCAGAAACTAATGCCCATATGCCAGGTTTTTTATATGTTAATAAGCACAAAAAAGAAATAAAACTCAATTTTCAGAACAATAGTTTAAATACAAAAAATTCGACATGTGAATTATGCAAAATAGAAAAAGACAAAATTATTTGTATAGTAGAAAATATCATTTTAAATTGATTGATTTGTGTAAGTATAAGTAATTTACATAATTATTTTATTGGTGAAGCCTTCTAGACAATTTATTCAGTAGAATATTTGTGATAATTCCAAATTAATTTCTTTGCTATTGGCCTTTTTTTCTAGGTTATTTATAGACTATTTGAGCAGTTTCCATAGCTTTCATCTAATACCTCTTAAAATTGTCTGACAATATTAAGTAAATGTTTTTTAAAATTAATAAATAAAAACTGATTTGTTAGAATACTTGGGTAGATTGCTTGTGAAAATACATTGTATACAAAACTTTTTTCTTTAAAAACCTACTTCATAAATCTGCATGTTTTTCTGAAAACAAATTTATCGAAATTTATTCTTGAATAAAATTCATATACTAATGCTGTAAGCATATACACTCACCATGTTTTTTCTGAAGTTATTGCTTTAATGTATATGTTTAATATTAATAGAAAATTTATTGTCTTTGCTTGCTTTTGGTCTTTTTTTCTAGGTTATTTATAGACTATTTGTAATTTTTTTCTTCTATACTTAATTACTTCAGTGATCAGTACTGTTGTAAACTATTCAAGTATTAGTAATATTTTTGGTTAAGTACATCATAAAGCTACAAGTGTGAGACACTCAGTGTGGATCAAAATGTGAGGGCCATAAATAAGATTATAAACTACATTATTCTCAAGTTCTCTTCTTTCTCTCTCTCTCTTTCCCTCTCTGTCTGTTTCTTTCTCAATAGAAAAAGAAATATTTGGTGATGCATACTGAGAAAGTCATATTAGATCTTCAAATATTTTTTCAAATTTGACTTTTAAGTAAATATTGAATAAAGAATTTTTACAGCCTTTATAACAAAAATACATTTTTGTAGGGTATATTGAATAAATGTGTAAAATGTATTTGTTTCTATAAAGTTGTATTATCGATTCTCAAATAAAATCATCAGATATAAGGATTTATTAAGCTTTGTAATACAATTTGATTATCACATAGTCATTTGCAATCTGGTTTGAAATATGGTGCTAATAGCTAGCATGTGCCAATTTTGACACCAACTCCAGATCTTTCAATAATTTTTACATAGCAAGAAGAATTTATATTTCTTGTCATGTAACTGTGTTTAGTTATAAAATGTAGTTCTCTACTTCAGTTAAAATTATTAAAAAGAAAAATTATCTGAGATTTTTAGGTGAATTGTATCTTACACATTTTTTTAAAAAACGAAACAAAAAGAAACAATCTGTTGAAAATTGCTACTAGGAGTCTGCATAAATAATTTAGGACAACAGAAGTATCCCCAGACTGAAACAACAGATTCCGAAGTAAACAAAACAAGGTAAATTCCACCTGAAGGAAGCCACAGAAGGGACTAGCAAAATTGTTATTAAAAAAATGGCCATGAAGACAAGGATATTTATAAAATTAAAAAGACATTGACTAGTGATTAACTTTTCTTTATTATACCTGTTCTTTATTAGAGTTTCACTTTATTTATAGAATTCACTTCCTTAAACTTCTAACGTGTACTAATTTACAGGTTGAATAATGTGGTTAGCTATTGAAAGAGCTATTGGGATCAGTAAAATCTCCATTATTTCCACTCATATCCCAATGATAGGCAGCAAGAATTCTTTCAAACATATTTGTTTAAATAATATCGACAAGTTCTGTCTATTGAATATTTTATTAACTTTTGCAAATTTCTGAATAGGTTGTTTTATGTAATTAGTAAATTTGCCAAACTTCATATTTTTATTTTATCCCCACACCTTAGTATTTTCAAATGTTGCAACATTCATTTTCAAGTATTGTATTTTGTGTATGTTTATGTAACCAAAATTAACCAAAAGCAGTTGCATAAACATACACAAAACAAAATACTTGAAAATGAATGTAGCAAATTGAAAATGAATGTAGCAACATTTGAAGAAACGATGGGGAAATAAAATAAAAATATAGACTTTGGTAAATTTAAATTTGGAAATTTGAAAACATTAATAAGAAATTGGATAGACAAAACTTGTTTATATATATATATATATATATATATATATATATATATATATATATATATATATAATAATGAAGTTAATGGTCAGAGTTGAATTAGACCAAAAAAGAGTAGTATTAATAAAGTGCTCAATACACATAAAAAAGATAAAAATATAACATGTAGAGCGTTTAAGTATATATATATATATATATATATAGTGTGTGTGGATTATCTACAAATATAGTTCTTTGAATAAAACAAATACACTTCCTTTTCAATATGTCTTCAATTTGAAGAATTTTAGACTTCCTAGCCTAGGAGAAATTCTTAGGCAATGCAGGAGAGTTCACTTCTGTGTTAAATAATGTCATAGTCTTTACAAGTAAAATAGTTTGTGCAGACTTAATGCATACATAACAACACTAATACACTCATTAAACCAATAAAAATGTTAAGTGAAATCTTTTAGCAAAGATTTTATATAAGTGAAAATTTAATATCAGTGACAGTTTTTGAGAAGTGAAACCTAATGTTCAGTATTTGTTTTAAATGCTTTTGATTATTTTTAAAGTCAGTTTGCGGATCAAAGATAATATGGCAATGATGACATTAACTGTTTCCTTATAAAGAAACATTCAGCATTCATTAACAGGAGAGTTAGCATTACTGATGGTTAAAATTTATAAGATCTTTCTCGTAAAACAGTTTTTCAGGAAAATAGCCTTCTCAAGTTCACTATTATCAACTCTTTCTAGTATTGATGGAAGTTTCATTAAATTTAGGATAGTGTGGAATCTTTAAACTTATATCCAAAAGATTATTTAGAAACTTTTATCAAAAATTTAGTAATTTTTAAGGTTTTTATTTTATTAACCAATCTGTTGTATTTATATTTATTTTAATTTTTATTTATTTATTATATATTAGTGAATATATAGTCTAAACACATTGAATGTGTCTGATAATTTAAATGAGTAAAATGTTTATTAAAAATTAAAATCGATCTTTTTTAGTTACTCACATATATATTATTTTAGTGTCTATGTATCTTATTTACAAAACAGAGTGGAAGATAGGAAAATTTTGGGACCAAGATTATATAATCCTATATAATATTTTTTATTTTTTTATATAATATTCTTTAGGAAGTTCTTATATTTTTTGTAGCTGTTCTGGATATTTTTTAATACTATCAAAAAAAAAAATTCAAATAATCACAAATAAATGGCAACAAAAATTAAGAGATTGACTTATTTTCCAAAATGAGAATGGCTCTGTTTTTATTATAGTTTTTAAAGAGCAGCACTGTTAGCATATAAAAGTTACACTGCCTACTTAAATACAACATAGCTATTTTTAGTAGCCTCCTCTATTAGTTTTCACTTTTGCTGTTATATTGGATATTTATCTTTATGTACATTATTTACATTGTTTGGACTGTTGTCCTCATTTTTATTGCTATATTCACAAAAAAGTGAATATGGCAATAAAGATGGGACAACAGTCTGAACAATGTAAATAATTACATACCTCTTCTCAGAAATATTCACAGATATGTTTATCTTTGTGGTTATTTATTTTCTATCTTGCTGAAAAAGTCTAAATTATTAATTACTTTAAATTAACTTTTTCTGGTATAATTAACTGAAGTGAGGGCAACTCCATATTTTTAAAGAAAGTGAAAGAAAAATCATAATAAAAAATGCATCTTTTTTTATCAAATTCTTGTGTTTTAGTCTTGAAAAAGGATAAACTTTAAACATGATTAATCTGTACTTTCTAATTTTTTTCTTGCAAAAATGTTTAAAATTTCAAATAGTAACCAGTTTCAGGATTTTTTATTTATTTGAAAAGGAAATGATTTCCATCATGTTTTCTGATCTAGATTTCTAAATAACTTTTTGCCTGTCAGATTTCTAGCCTTATTCTAAGTCAGTTTTATGTTATAAATTAGCAACCTTATATAATCATATCACTAATCTATTTAAAAACAAAAGATGCCATTTAATGAGGATTTAGTTAAAATTATATATATATGTCAAATTATGACAGGCAAACAGTTGATATAGAAATGCTTGTAGATTAAAAAGAATCTTTTGAAAAAGTTAATATTTTGAATGTGCCGCCTAATAGGAATATCTTAAAAATTCTTGACAGTATTAATATCTTTCCAGTTTTGGAGAAAACTTGAAACATCTACTAACATTGCTAAGAAAAGAGTAGAAACTTCATCTGAAATTATTCCAAGATTAGCTAAATCCTTCAGAGGTGAATATTGGCTGTGAAATGAATAGAGATCTTGTTTCCGAATTCCTACCCTTACAAAAATGTCTTTTTTTATATTTGTTACATTAATGCTGTCAAAATTTTAAAAAAGTTATTTCATTATGACATATTCAAATTATTAACCAAACAAAATTAAAACAATTCTTTTTCTCATTGTATCTTTTTTTTTCTCCTCTTTTGTGCTCACAGAAAAAAAAGGTAAACAAAATCTTGAAAAAATTTTCTTCACTTTTTCTCTTCTATAAGTGTGCTGTGTGTGTGTGTGTGTTTAATATATCACCTTTTTGGTGCATGAATAACACAAGTTTATTTGATAAGGGTTTATCATGTACACACATTTTCTTACTTTGGTAAAATATGTAAGAATGTAATTTGTTTTGTAGTAAAAAAAGAGCAACATTAAGTTATTTTGTTTGCAAGTTTTCAAAGTTTTATGCAAGAAAAATGATGCACTTTAAATGTCCTGAATTATTGGGGTTTTGATGTGTGTTTTGACTTTTGTAACCTATATTGAGTTTTAAGCTTTCCAACCAGATATAATGTTTGAAACTGGTTATTTAATTTGAACAGCTGGTATTAACCCATTGTATTCAAGAAGTGTCAATATTAAAAATGCAAAAGTTTAGAACAGGTTTGATTATGTAATTCCATCTCAATCAGTTTTTTTTTTACTTAAGACATATGAGGAAACTAAAACTGATGGGATTTTTTGTGGGTTTAGTCTCTAATCCACACTACTATATTTTTCTACCTAATTCATACTTCTTCAGTACAATGTAATGGTTTTTAATTGTATGATTTGGTTTTGTTATCAATATTGAGATGACTGCACTGATAACATATGAGACAGTCTTTCAAATGATTTGGTTTTAAATCAGTCCTATAACTAGCTCAATAATTTAATTTAATAAATAACAATGAATGATTATTGCAAAATGTTTTTGGAAATTAATTATTCTTAATTTAATATTAAAACGACCTGTTCTTTAAAGTTAACACAAAAAATCATTTGTGAATGTAATTGTTCTAAAACTGAATATTACTCCATCCAGATTTTTGAATGAAGCATTTTTACATTGAGGAAATATTTGCAAATACCAAGCAGAATTTATTAAAAAATATCTATTGTCAATATTACTTTAATTTGTGAGATTAATATGCCTAAGATTAAAACTTGCTTAAAATAATAATTAGAATTTAATAATTTAGAAAATATTAATATTTATAAATAATTATTAATTTCTTTCTACTTTACAAAATCCATTTTGTTATAAACATTAGCATCTGATATGTATATTCTTACATTATATTTCATAGAATTTCCCCCATTTTAGATTTTAGCTAATTTAATGAAAACTGACAAATTAAAAGTAATGTTACTCCTCAGAGAAAAAGAAAAAAAGCAAATGTCTGTGGAAAAATTACTAAAGAAGTTATGATATCATTCATAATGATTTTCCTAATCAAGAAAAAAGACTTCCAGCTATTTGTCTTGGAACCAGATTAAACTATATACATAGTCCACCAAAAAATGTATACACACTTCAGGAAAGGAAAAACTTGCCTTTCATAGTTTTATCAAATTGTGATTACACTATTTACTGTAGTATGATACTTTCTTAAACAGATAGCATTTCCTTCATGGCTGTATCATCAACAAGTGATGTTTACAACATGGTAGATGTATGTTTGTTGTTTCAGGAATGTAAGATTATTTTAAAAAGGTGCAATTGAATTCCCCCTATGTAATTCTGCAGACTTTCACCTATAGGGGACCACAAAGGATGTTGTGTATCACAGAAAACTGACTACACTGAAGGCTCTTAGACAAGAAATTGAAAATGCATGTGCAGCAATCTCACTGGACACTTTGGCCAGTGTTGCCCAAGCAGTAGTTTGCCATACTAATAAATGTCTGGAAGCCAAAGGCCACTATATTGAGCATCTCTTGTGATTGTAGAGTCTAATGGTAAACTTGTATGAATATTGTGATGTCGAAATAAATTTAGTATTACATTATCTATACAAGTTTTTCCTTTCTTGAAGAGAGTATACATTTTTTGGGGTGGACTCTGTATGTCTTAAAGTAATAGCATTGCAAATAAATTTCAGCTTGCAATTCTTTCTTATTAGCTAACCATGTTAAATTTAAGCTGTAATGATTGAAGTTTATCAATTTTATATATCAGTCAGGTTCACTTTTTGTTTCTATACTTATACACTTTTATACAATACATGGCGGATGTGCAGGTGGTGTAATGGATAAGCAGCTCTGAATAAGAACTTGAAAAGCCAAGTTCATATTCCAGTTAGGTTCACTACATTCACCTATGCACAAATAACCTTGGGAAAGTTATGAATTCATATCCTCTCTCCATCTATGAGCTAAAGAGTAAGACATATTGTTATTCTTAAAAAAAATTGTTAATGCAATATATGTTTGTCAAAAAAAAAGATTTAATCTTAAAACCCAACATATGTTTTGGCTTTAAATAACCTGCAAAGTGTTGAGAAGCCATAAAAAAAAATCAACCAATGATACATGACAAAAGCTTTCTAGTTTTTAAGGTATAGATAAAATATAGAAAATATATAAAAATATATACACTTTTCAGAGAAAAATGAGAGCATTGCATGTATTTTACTTTGTTACTTTTGTTTAAATCTTCTATTGGTACCTTATTGCATGAGTATCATAAAGATTGTTGAAAACTAAAGAACTTTTAAAATTCTAGAGAAAATCTTGATGAGTCAAATTTTAGAAATAAGTTCTTTGCATTAATATTGAATGTTGGTCTTTTATCTTGTTATTTATCAAAATAATATGGAAAAATATCAGTGATTTTCAAAGGGTATTTAAACAGTTACCTTATTTAGAATATAATTTCTAATATTTACAGTGTACTTAAATTTAGCTTTTGATATTTTATTTGATATAGCTATAAACCGTTAATATTCTTGGGTATATATATATATATATATATATATATATATATATAAAACTTTACAGTATATCTTTCATTCATTTTGGTTCAAAGTTGTCCCTTTTTTTAATCCTCACCAAGCATGATATGTGTACTGTGCATTTGAATGATGTCATCATGGTTTTTTCTTCTGCTTCTCCCCAAATATATTTTCATTCATTGCATCCTTTCCATGTATTTTTCTCATTAAAGTTATTAGTGTGTTAAAGGCAAACGTACCACAATGTTTCATATCTCTTTTTTTCTGCTAATTATTTGGCTCTTAATTATTACATAATTTAACTTTATTTCTCACACATTTATTGAATTTGAACAAATTTCATATATTGTATTCATGTTGTACACATTTGATGTTAAATTATATTCTTTATTTATATTTAATAGAAAATCACAATATGTTATAAATTTACTCAGTTTTGTGCAATCTACACTCATTATTACACTATTACATAATAACTGAATAATATTTTTATGGCTAACTCTGTTTGTCTGACGATCGCTAAAGCGTGAAACCCAGGGTCACAAACTCACATCTATCCAACCAAATATGTTAGCTCTATCTCTGATATTGAGCGCTTTCTAATAAGTACCGCGCATATAATATATAAATAATTATACATATATATATTTATTTATATTTATATACACTTTTCACATATATATATATATATATATATATATAAAATGAGCATGCATATTTTTGGGGGTGGATGGGGGATAGGTCTCCCTGTCTTTGTCAATTTCACCCTAAAGGAAAAAAAAAAAGGGAATATTTCTACTGACTACTGTTGAGTCTTTTATTTATTAATTACATTCATAATGTTCTTTTAGTATGATTATCTTCTGTCAGTAGTCTGCAGTTGAAATTAAATTCAAGGCAACTAATTTGTAAGTTGACAGTCCTTTTAAAATAGTTTTTCACAACTGTTTTCATATCAAACCAAGAAAATAAAGTCATTTGGAAACTTACAACTTATTTAGGAGAAAGGAAGGTAGACTGTTATACCAGCAGTTAACAACGTTCTTTATGATTCTTCATATTATCATATTGTGCTTGATGCATATCTCTTTCACATTTTATTATCTTGTAACAATGATTAAAATCCTTAAAAGTATATGTGAGATGTGATTTTCTTCTTACAAAATAAATGTATTAAAAGTCCTCTTTCTTTAAAAATAATTTTATAGTTCAAACTGATCTCTTGTTAAAAATATTCATTGCTACATAACCTGAATATTGTATTAATGAATTATTTCATAATTATAGGAAAAATATCAGATATATTTTTTTTAATTAATTTGAAGATTGTTTTCAAATGATTCCATGTCTTATTGTATTCATCATAATAAATATTATTATTTTCCTCTTACAGTGATGAAAATGGTGTTGGTAAGCCTGGAGCATTAGTCAATGGTGATAAAACAAGTGGAGTAAGCGATTCTGATAGTCTTGGAGACTATGGAGATGTCGATCCAAGTAAATTCAATGAAGATGGATCTTTCATTGGACAATATGGTCCCTCAGATAAGAAAGATGTATCTGAGACTGCTGCTCCATCAGCAATGTCCACATTTGTTTAGAAGTAGTTCACAAATGCAATGCTTGATGACTACAATATCTGAGGAGAAGGAAAAGAAAACATTAAGAAAGACCAAAGAAGTACAGCTACAATGATGACTAGGAAGTGATTCCTAAAAGAATCCTTTTGGGGTTTCACTTAAGCCCCATTATGGTTTTTTATTTTATATTTTTATTTATTTTGTTTATTTTTATTTATTTTTATTTTTTTCACTTGAGCTGCACTGGTTCATCAAATATGGGGCACAAAACGTGACCTCGCCAGCTGCTGAATACAATTGCAAAAAATTAGAAGAAAAAAAAAATATTAAAAAGAAAAGAACAATGAAAGATTCAGTGCCCTAAATGAGACCTCTCCTCTACACATACTACACAAATTTGCATACATATACACAATACTTTACTTAACCTCTCTCCCTTTCCTTATTTCGTTCTCACTCACTTTCTCTTCACTAAATCAAAATCACAATTTGTCCAGTAAAAAAAAAAAAAATAACATGGGTGTTTTCTAAGCGTTTATGAAACATAGATGCTGTATCAGTGAATATTTATCTAAGCCCCAGAAAAAAAGCTTAGAAAAGATTAAAAAATCTAATCTTGTTCCTATAATGAATACATTCCTTAATTATTATTTTTTTTGCAATAGTTGCAGCAGTAATGATAATTCTATTAGTTATAGGTCTTATAATTCATTACCAATATTTTTTTTTTTAATTAAATGAAAAATGTAAAGAAAGGAGCAAAAATTCAATGACTGCAAAATAATGTATTCCTGTTATTGTGTGCATTTTATGTGATTAAAAGCAAAAATCTAATTTGTTAAAAATTTAATTGTTTATAGATTCTCTTTAGTAAGTTCCATCTTTGTATGCATTGTATACCGTTAGGTACATTATTCAGCAAGTATTGGGTTAGGTTTTGTAGTTCTGTTGGTAAATGCATTGCTTTTTAACCAACTGACTCAAATATGTGAGAAATTGGGCAAGTCTTTTACATCCCATGCCCAGTGTATACAATTTTCTACTTTTCAAACTCACATTACCCAATTAGTTTGAATTTCTGTGTTCATTAAACATTGTGTATAAAAGTAAAAATCTTGAATATTTATTGAAGAACGATTGTCAAGTCTCAGTGAGTGATTGAAAAATTATGAAACCTTGACCTTTGATAAGCATTGAATATTTTTATTTCTAATTTAATATCACTCTAGTCTAATATTGAGCACTTTATTAGCAGAAATTCTTTTAAACTGGATATATGTTAAATTATATCATTTTATGTATATCATTTGCTAGTATTAGTAGCTAGCATTTTTATTTCATTTATATATATATATATATATATATATATATATATATATATGACATGTATACGTAGGCATACAAATATATTTTTTCAATAGTTGTCTATTTTCTAAAATTGTTATGTTCTATGTTATATTTTCAGTGCATTAACTCATTTTTATGCACTTTGTTATTGCAAGCAAAATAAGTATGTATATTATATATCTGTTTATGCACATAAATCAGCTGCATATGCCCATTGTATATACATATTGTCACAATTGCCAGATTGGCTTTTTTTAATTTAAAAAAAAAAAAAAATCTAAGTATTAGTCAAATGGGCTATATTTTGTGGATTCTTGTTCTTTGATTGATGAGTTCATTTTCATAGTTTGATTTATTTAATATAAAGTATGTCTTGAAATTGTTTGCTTAGCTCTGATTTTGAGCTTAATATCTTTAATGGTTCTCCTCATACCTGACAGTTACACAGTAAATTTATTTTTAATATCTTAATTGCTCAAATAGTATAAATGGTTACAAAGAGAAACTAAATGTTGGCTTTATTCAGTACAAATATTGTCTGAAATAAAATTTCATAGTATGATAATGTTCAATTTTTTTTAAAAAGGAATGACTTATGATGCTGAAAGCTTATCAGAAAAAGGTTGCAAGTTTAAATAGAACAATTTAATTTTTTTTTAATAAATTCATTTACTTCATAAGGGATATCAGGCAAATGTCATAAAAAGAACGCAAAATTGTGTTTTTGTTTATTTGCCAAACTAATATTAAAAGCATTTCTTTCTTACTGTGATCATATACAGAATTTTTTTTTTTTTTTATTTAACTTTATTCTCACATCTCATTAATGTCTTGAGAAATAAGTTGCCTCCCTTGTTCATGCAGTTGCCTCCCTTGTTTCTTTTTTTTTCCCTTCACGTGTTGTTGACATGTTTATGCTCGAATACTTATTGCTTCTTTCATTTTTTTTTCATTTTTCAAATTCTGTGATGCCAAGTTTAAATAATACTTCAGTTGACAATCTGGATTATTAAAATTAAAATGACAATTACTACTACTGCTGCTACTATTCTAGTAATATAGAAACTTGATCTACTACTATAGTAATCAAAATACATGTATAAAATCTCTTATTTATAAGCATGTATATTTCTTGATAAGCACAATAACTTTGTTTCACTTCTAAAAATCTGATTAACCGTTTATAGGTATATAAATGAATATGCTTCATGTCACTCACACATTCTTGTTTCAACTTATATTTAAAAAAATAAAATAAACAATGAATGTGTAAGCTTTATTCAATGCAATTTGACTACTGCCCAAAAGAGGTTTGGACATTTCTTTTATAGTTGAATAATTCGAGGGGGAGAAAATTATGGTTTCATTCATGACAGTATATAAGTGATTGTGTATATGTATGCATAAATACAGATATATAAATATTTTAAAATTTTGTTAATTTTTCAATTTTAAATTAATAATAATAATAATAATAATAAAAACCCAAAAAACTATTCCTTGTAGGAAAACAAATTAAAACACATCTGTTGGGGAGGGGGGTAGAAAGAGAGAAAGGAAAAAAAAGAGCATAATATTTCAAGAACTTTGTGTTAAAATTTTTTTTTCTTTTATCAATTTGCAACCCAACTCCTCACCACCCTCTCAAATATATGGAAAAAAAAAGAAAAATGAAAAAGAAAAGAAAACAAATAAGAAAACTGACTTGCATTGTTTAATGCTGGAAATTTATTTGTCCTGCTTATGTTAGAAAATTGATTGAGTATAGATAACGTTGCATTCAGCGCTGTTGCAGCTAACAATTGCCACTGTATTCGCTACTACCCATAGCATCACATCACTCTGCCACTACCACGAACACTACCACCACCAATTATTATTTTTATTATTATTATTACTACTACTACTACAGTTTCACTTCATTCCAGCAAAATAATTTGGAAGGAATGGATGTTTTAATTTTTTCATACTTTTATAAATTTTTTTTCTTTTTTTCCTTCATGGACAGGATTTTGAAGGGAATTCAAGCAAGCTCATTTCTTGGCATCTAATTTAATCTAATTTTTTTTTCCTTAATCTTTAAAGAAGGTAAATTAAAAATGATTTATAATAAATTTTGATAGCACTATTTCCAAAGGTGATTATTTTAGTGTGTGTTTATGTAAACCCCCCCCCCCACACACTTAACAGGGTCCTGTAATAAAATAATTAACTACAAAAAAAAAATGGGTATAGCTTGCAGACTTCCCCTTTTGACTACAGTCTGGTCATAATCATTTATCTTTATTATTCTTTCTTGCTTGAATACCACTGCCACCACAATCAAAAACAATTTTTTTTTTGAATTCCAGATATAAACTGCTTGCCAACTTTTCAGATCTCTTTCTATGTGTCTCAATTTCTCATGTACAAGCGCCAAAGAACATGTCTTGTAAATAGATCTTATCAGTTGTAAGTGAGTTTTTATTGGAATTGTTTTGTTTTTTTCTAAGTTGATATTGACTGAAAGAACACTTGTCTTTTCTCTCATTTGCAGACACTTTGGACTCAAAGTCTATGTGTATTCCCCCTTTTTGCCTTCTATGATCGGCATAACTAAACCAAGAATTCATCTTGTTAATACATTGTTTTTCCTTAAATTATTTCATTTTCATTCTTCCAGTTTTTAACTTTTCCTTATTCCGTTTATAATTATTTTAAATGCAAAAGTTTAATTAATTTTTCTCAAGTTATGACATTTGGAAAATTTGAAAGATGTTGGTTCCTTTCTTAATAAGAAATACATACAGGCAAAAAAAAAAAGGTGTGGTATACAATGCTGTTTTACGTATCACTGATCTCTTTTTATAACATCCTGAACCTTAAATTTATACCTATAGTTCATGAAAATATATGTTTCATGCACTTACTACATAGATGCTTTGAAATCCAATTTTACATTTTTTTAAGTATCCTTTATATGAAATTTAAATAAAAATTTTCATCAACTCATATCAACTATTACTAGTCTACACTTTCCATAAAAAATGACAATTAGAAAGTTTTAATACTGAGATGCAAATTAAACAAAAGTTTTGAAACAATAGATTCAGATTCAATAAAACGGAGATCAAAAATAAACAACTAAAATAGACGAATGACTAAGGGAAGTAACCATTCATAAATTTACTACCTTAAGTTGATTTACCTCCCTTCCCATTATAGTTCGTGACAGATTGATATAAAATATAAATGAATAAATACGCAACGGTAATTATTTATAGTGTTGATTAAAATACTTAATTGCACATATAAAATTTTAGTAAGGTTACAATAATGACTTAAGTTGAAATTCCCATACAATGATAAGTTATTAGTTGATTTTGGTCATACATTTTTTTTTAAATGTTTCTAAATGTGTCACCAAAGGCAACTTATCAAAATTATCATGAAGATGTCAAAAAAAAGAATTTAACTATTCAATATATTTTAGATTGATTTTACTGCTATTTGGAGACAAAAAAAGGAAATGAATAATATTAATTATTATTAAATTAATTTAATATAAAATTAAAGGAAGATTAATTTAATATAAAATTAAAGCAAGTCATGTACAGTTCATCCGTAATATGAGTAAAACAATTCTCTCTCTCTCTCTCTCTCCATATATATATATATATATATATATATATATATATATATATATATATAAACATCCACTTTGTATATTTTATTAAGATTATCAGATTTTACAAACAAACAAAATTTATGACAAATGACTCTTTATAATTTATAATATTGAATATAAAAAATGCCTGGGTCATTCTTGGATTTTTACCATGTAACTTTACCAGAATCATTCTGGTCTGAAGTTTATCCATCTGTCTTCAACTCATGGTGGCATAATGTATTTCAGGCATTGATAAAATAAACATAAAATTATAGTTTCTATGTACACATATTTATACATCTCGAAAAACAACTTTGAATATTTTTCTTTATTTTATAAACATAATGCTTCTCAGTATCTAGTAATACTTTTTTCTTTTTGTGCACACATTCAAACTTTAGTTATTCACTGATGGAGAAGTTGTAGTGGTTCCTGGCTGGAGTTTAACATTGTGTGCCTAATTCACCAGCTTTAAAGAGCTGACATCATCAGCCCATTTTGTGTCTGTGTATAGGCTTGTTAATACTCACCTTTACTTCTCTCCTTCTTTCAGTCCCTTCTGCCCCAATCTTGCTGCCATAGTATTAATCATTCTCTCTCTCTCTCTCTCATTCACACACACATATGTCTCTTTTTTGAACTGATTATTACAAAGGTGTATAAAAAGATTATCTACATGAGCAAATCCATAACTATCCAAACCTATTCAAGAAAAAGTCCTGCTTTCTTTTCTTATTGTTTTATGAGGTCTAAAGTTGAGAGAGAGAGAGAAGAAAGATTTTCTGTTTTTTTTTTCTTTCTTTCTTTAAACAGCCTAACCCACCCGCTACTGTGAGCAACAGTAACAGCAGCAGCAGCAGCAGCAAGCAGACTTTGGGTCCATCTGTTGTCTTTTTCTGCCTGTACTTTATATATATATATATATATATATATATATATAAGCTCTTTGTATATATTTTGTATCTTATTTAAATGTTGAAGCTTGTTCAGGTTTTAATTGTATTGGCCACAAGAATTATATGACTATTTGTACAATGTTTATAAACATGGATGACAACAATACTGAAGAGAAAATTGATTTACTTTGTCAAAATCTATCTGAAAAAAAATTAAAAAGCAAAAGACAAACAGCAAAAATAAATAATTAAATACATGTGTAACATTTTTTTTTTAACCAAAAAAACAAAACAAAAAAAAAAATTCAAAATGAATTATTCCCACTGGCAAGACTAAAATTTCAAACAATGGAAAAAAAAAATAACGAATGACTCTTGCATAGAGATATAATTTGCATAAAATATATAAATCCAGAAATGTTTTGCCGATATGATAAAGCTAATAATAAATGTGCAGAGAAATATTAAGTAACATAAGTGGAAAAAAAGAAAAAAAAATTGAAGTGAAAAAAATCATAAAAAATATAAAATAAAAAAAAAAAACTAAAAAAAAACTAAAAAAAACAAAAAAACCATCAAACTTAACTCAGCCTATTGTTTGAATGCCCTGGTATAGGATGGAAGATGATGATAATAATAATAATAATAATAATAATGTTGCTGTCGCTGTGTGTTTTGTTGATGGCTTACCTGAATCATCATTATGCAACATTGTACTACCATCCTTCTTTTATACTATGACATCAAATTTGTTCTAGTCATTATTCAATTACACAAAAGAGGACATATTCCTTCATGCTTTATTATTTTTTTAACAAATCATTGGAACCTTCATTAAGTGATTTGTGTAGTCCTTATTGTGGGAGGGAGGGGGAACAAAATAAAACAAATTCTTTGCAATATTTAAAATGTCCACTTAGAATGATTAGCTCCCAATGTACGTAATTATATTCCTATTTCGTTTCTTTTGTTCATTTGATAATTAATTTTTTTCATTAATATTAATAATTACTATCATAATTGTTAATATTCCTATAGCTATAAAATAATCTGAATTAATATTGATATTAATTTATATTATAATCAGTAATTATAAAACTGTCTTAATAACAACATCTTAATTGTAATTTATAATACACTATTATTTTAATAGATATTTTTTATTTTATTAAAAATATTGCTGTTATAGTGATAAGAAATATAACTTAGTAATATAACAATATATTTTCAGTAATATCATACTAGTAACATAAGTCTTTTTATTTTCAGATTAGTGTTTCAGCTATATTTTTTTTTTTTAATTTGGTTTGCATATTTGTCTCTTAACTGATCAGTATTGCTTGTTGTGGCCAACATATCATGTGGGGCCTTCTTATATTTTAGAAGCGCACATTAAAGAGACCCCTTTCTCTTTCTTTTTTTTTTCCCCTTTTTTTTTTTTTTTTTTTTTTTTTAAGCACTTTCCAGCCTTGTTTCAAACACCTATCTAAAAAAAAAAAAACAGCACCAAATGTCTCATTGATTTTGTCTCTTCAAAATTTCTATTTTCCTTCATGGAATTTGCTAATAGCAAAACCAAATAGAAGAAAAAAAAAGCAATATGTATGTTTTTTCAATGTTCTTGCTTCCATGCATTAAAGTTCCTTGACTTGTATTTACTGCAAATTGGCTGACACTTAAGCTCCTTCAATAGCAACTAAACATCTCTTTGCCTGCCACTTGCATTATTTAATGGTAGGCTTTCATGATTGAATCATGGAGCAAGCCTTATAGGCCTCAGTTTAAAATTGAAAAATCTTTTATGCCTTATGCCCAGTGCAGTCAGTCCATTTTTGTACTTGTAAAACCTGCAATACCTGAAAGGTATAAATATCTATTTGTATTCTTTGCAAAACCCAAGTGTATATATGCAGACATGTCAAGTGTTTTTACATGTCCTCATTCAAATTGAGGCACTACTTACTACCATTCCATGAGTCATGATTTCAAAGAATATCATGAATATATTGAAATCAAATATGTTTTGATACTATTGTTGTTTAAAGAAAAACAAAAAAAAATAATACAAAAATCAGTTTAGCTATTAGAAAGATTTTAGACTCATTTTGTATTTAAAGTTTTTAAAAAAATGTTTAGATTTTTAAAACTTTTTTTTCATTCTTCAATTTATAGTCTGAATTTTGAAAAGAAATTATTTCCATATTATTATGAGTAAACTTATATTTTAATTAATAAAATCACTCATTCCCTTTACATAGACTAGAATAATAGTTCCTATACAGTGAATTTTTTTACACAGGCAAACAAGTAGATGATGTGACTAATGTGGAAATAACCTTAATATTTCAATAAAGTTATTATTGACTAGTCTTTAAGCTAAGAACTAATCAACTTAATTATTTTTTTGCATCATAAACTTACTGTTGTAACTTTTTTTTGTATACATGTAAAATTAGTCATTAAATGTGCAAATATCTATTAAAAAGCAGATGTTAAAAATTTTGAATCTGCAAGTAGAAATCTGTACCTTGAGTAAGCCTTTCACTACTCGAGTATATTGCTGTCACTTCATTTCTACAATACGAAACGGTATAGGTATTCCATTTTGGGATAGAGATGTTGTTCAACTGGATAAATTGTTATTCAATCAATCATAGTTGAATTGAACATGAAAGAAAATATGATCATTTAGACTTAAGGCAAGCATTTTTTATCCTCATTACAATGTGATCATTTTGCTATACTCCTAAGAATATCAACAATAGGCTAATTTAATTTTGGGATACTCTTGAGAATATCAACAATAGTCTTACTTAAAAAAAATGGTTAAGATTAACTTGGAAGAAAAGAAAGCAAATGAATAATTGTGTATTGACTGCAAAAACTGGAAGTTAAAAATGCACAGAATTTTTCTTTTTCTTTTTTTTTTTTTTCTTTCTTACTAGGTCCTGCCTGTAATATTAACCACAGCCGTACTGTTCCCACTTAGGTAATTACTGTTCAGTGACTACAAACCCCAAAAAGATAAATTCGTTTTCAGTCATTTCATGAGATATTATTTATTAATTTTGCTTTGATTGAAAAGATTACAAATTGTAACCAAAGAAAAGGAAGACAAGGTCTGCAGTCCAGAAAAAGAAGGAAAAAAAAGCAAGAAAAAAATGTGAACTTGTGTTTGTTGGTGCATATGCACTCAAGTACTATGTGAACACATTAAGGATCAGTGCAAGATTAAAGATGAGTCTGTTCCAAGAAAGATATTTTTTATTATTGTCATTAATTTTTTTTTTGATTAAATGATGTTAGAAAGCATATTAACATAAACATCTCTATGTACTTTATGTGCAGATTTTTTTTTTCTTTTTTTTAGTTGCAACTTCTCTAATAATTCCTTTGGACTTAAAAATATAGACATTTAGCAAGTGGTGAAACACTACTGGTAAATTCTGACTTAATTATTATGGCTAAAATGAGAAAAAAAAATTATTTTAAAGATAAAATAGGCAAGATTACTAGGATTTTATTTGTATCTCACTGGCAACTTTATTGTCATGTGATGAGCTTCATTTGTGTCTTATCACTGGCAACTTTATTGTCACGTGATGAGCTTCATTTGCGTCTCATCACTGGCAACTTTATTGTCACGTGATGAGCTTCATTTGTGTCTCATCACTGGCAACTTTATTGTCATGTGATGAGCTTCATTTGTGTCTCATCACTGGCAACTTTATTGTCATGTGATGAGCTTCATTTGTGTCTCATCACTGGCAACTTTATTGTTGTGTTTAGATATTCTGTGCATGTATAAATAAAATATTGAAAGAAGCTCTCACAAAATCCTTTTTAAAGTTTATGATATCACTTGCAAAATTCATAATATAAATTATAAGATAATATCTAATCCGTTACAAGATAAAAATGGCATAGAATAGAAAACAGAGTGAGTGAGTCAGACTATTTCAGCTCTTTATCATTAATTAACAATAAAAAAAAAAAAAATTTTTTGGTGGGTCCAGGTGCATGAGCTTGTGATGCAAAACAAGCCATTTTGATGATTTTGGAATTATCAAAATACACCTAAGCTGAAGTCAGGTTTATAAATTGAAATCTTACACTGAGCTTAACTTTATTGGCAAATGCTCACATATTATTACAATGGTAAAAAGGCTTATACAGTTTATGAAGAATTCTATTTTAAATTCATTTCTATTTTCCTTGTTATAAATAAGATTTTGGAACAGTTTTGTTTCTTTAAAAAAAATAAAAGGTTTTAAAAAAGTGAATTTTGTTTACTGGATGTAGAAAATAAACATAGAAATATAAGAATTTCACAATAACATTTTTTTTAGTATATGTGCAGATTTATAAACAAACATGCCAATAAAGCAACCAGTGTATATTCAATCAAGTTGTGATGAAATAATTCTATTTTGATGCTTTCTAATATCACTTGATCAAAAATTAATATTTTTTGTGTGATTTCTTTTTTAAAGTATTAAGAAGAGAAAACTTGTTTGTCTTTAATTTACAAACAAAATGTATTTAAAAAAATGAATGTTGGAACTTGTTAGCTGTATCCAAACTCCAGACCAGTCATACTGTTGAGACTAAAACTTTTTTGTTTATTTAAATTTGTTTTATTTCCTAAAGTTATATATAAAAAAAAATAACATTTACCTCCCTTGGCCTTATCCTGAATTGATATATTCAGGTTACTTTTTTTTTTTTTTTTTTTTTTTTTTTTTTTATTAACCCTTCTATTTACATTAATTCATTTTTGATTTTTGTAATTGTCTTTTATTTTTGGCACAAAAATGTGGGGGAGGGGAAAAATAAATTTTATCATCAAGAAGCCATTTTGTTCTATGTATCATTAAAACAAAATTTCAAAAAGAAAAGGAAACATCTATTCCATAAAGAAATTCCTGCTTAATAAACATATATGTATTGAGTGGCCTAAAAATAAGTGACTTTTTTTTTTTTTTTGCTAAGTTTTGTTGATTGTGTTTGCCCTCGCAACAGAGAACTGAGATAATTTTCTCTCTGTCAATTCCAGTGAGCTTTAGGCCACTCTTTGTATTCCATGTTCTTAATAAAGAATATTCTGAAACCAAACTATGTATTCTTAACACCTTTGCATCTTGTGGAATGTATAACTTATAATCAACTGCTCCTGTATTAGAGGTGGGTGGCATAGCACATCTATAAATTTTTTTTTTTTATTATCAAATAGATTCAGGTTCTTAACTAGCCATTGTGAATGTATGCGAAGGTCTTTTAGGGCAAATCCATTTATGAAGTTACAAAATCTCCAATTAGCATGAAAACAACAACAAAATCTCCAATTAGCCTGAAAATCACAAAATTGACCAAAAATTATATTCATATGAAGAAAGTATATCTTGATTTAAAATTAACAAAAACATATTTCTTCAAAAATTTTAATAAAGCATCAATGTAAGAAAATTACTGAGTTTGATTAAAATTAAGTAACTTGTCAAGCTGATAGAAGTAATTTTGAATTAAGAAAAAATGTATGTATGTATGTATGTATGTATGTATGTATGTATGTATGTGTTTTTTTTTTTATACCTAACATGAACTAACATGCAAATTTTTTCTAGTTACCTTGATTATGCACTTATAAAATTGATAGCTATCAAGTGGCATACACTTATAGCTATATTGGTGGTTGAGTAGCAGACTGCAGACCGAGAGGCCTGAATTTTCAACCAGGAGATATTCTTGCTAAGGGATAGTGGGAGAGAATACCACAGAATCACATCAATCCCAAAAACAGAATTCTATAGTTATTCTCTTCATAACAATAACCATTTTGAAGAGCTGAGTCAAGTTTTTTTTTTTTTTTTTTTAATGATTTCAAATAAGGAAAAACAAATATTAAAACAAACTTGACTAAGTTTTATATATTTTTAATCATTTCACCCCAAGCAAGATGATAAAAGCCAATAGGATGCAAAGGGATTTACTGAGAGTGAGAGAAACAGAGAGGACGATGAAAGAAGAAAATTCAAGTAGACAGAAGATGACAATTGATATTGCATTAAAATTTTTTTGAACACCACCATTGACAGGAAAGCAGAAGAAAGTTCCACAAGAGAAAATTGCAGGAGGAGAAACTATTAGCATAGAACTTATGGTTACAAGTAGAAATGTCAACAGTGAAATTGTAAGACCTAGTTACCAATCAGATATTCATGAAGTTGACATACCAACAAGGAATGCTCATCAGAACAATTACTATGAAAATATTTATAGAAAATGCACAGGGAAGCTATGTTATGGCAGTAGAAAGACAAACACTAAAATGTGATAATGAGACCAATAACATTGCAGATTTGGATTTTGTCAGGAATTTCTAGATATATAGAAGTACCAGACCAGATGTGGCAGCAATACTTAATACATGGATGAATGGTAAACTTATAAATGTCAATGATAAATTCTGGTGTGAAAAATTGTCTAGCATGAAAAAGTTGTCCAACTTTCCTAGCAGCAGACTTAGCAATTGATATCTCATCACTTTCATTTATTCACTAATGTTCAGGCTGATTCTTTCTTAAAAATATTAGCTCTGTAAACCTTAGATAAGTTCTTTATTCCTGTATCCCTTCTATGTTAGTCTAGTTATAAACATGAAAAATATATGACTTTGCAATGTTGTTATATCAAAACAGTAGGTAGGTAATACATTTTTTGACTTTTTATTAAGGATTATAATCTTAATTTTATCATGATAGTTATATGCTATACTTGTAAATAATCAATTAGTATAATTATATATATTAGTATAATATGTAATTTATATATATAATCCTTTTAGCATCATTCTAAATATTAATTCTTTAATGTGGAATAAAATTGCATACGATCTATCACTGATTATTGGATCAGTTATAAAATAAAATTTAAAATGAAAATCAACTTCCCTCCATATCTTTTTCAAGTTTTAAATTAAACGCCATCCTCAAATCTAATTCTTTTCTCTCTCATAAATGATGGTTCAATTAGAATTGTTTATTCTTTTGGATTCTCAGTTGTTTGCCAATATTTTTTAGGTGTATGCAAAAGTTTCAAGTGAAAAACCTGGTCTTCAATTGAGTATTCAGTCTAGTTGAACGCTGGGAACTTTTACACACGACTAACTCATGTCTTGATAACAAGTGTTAGAATCCTCCAAACTATTCTCTTTTTGCTTTTTAAAAAAGATGTTATAGAGTAAACTGAAATAAGTTACAAAATCCCTCAAAACTGTTTTAATGATAAATAACTCTTTTTAAATATTTCTTTTGTTTTTAAAGAAATAATGAAAAAATGGATTTTGTTTTTGTGCTGTTGACCACCCATTCCTAACAAACAGTTCAGTTATTTTTAAAAGACACTTTCTGTTTTGAACTAAATTTAAAAAAAAATTCCCAATCTTAAAATATAAAAGGATTTCAAGGCCTTACAGAATTTGTCTGACCAACTAACTTGTACATCACCACTGATGAAGTCTTTTTTTTTTAAATCTTTTTTTTAGTGTTTCTAAGTACTCTGTAAAAATGAATTTTGCTTATCATTCAATTTAATGTTTGGATTTTTCTAGCTCATTACAAAGAAATGTTAATAATCAGATTCAGATTAGTGTTGTTGCTGCTGTTTTTGTTTAACTAATTAATTTTTGTATTTGCATAAATGCTGAAAATGTAATGCATTTATTGGTTGTAATAGTAAAAGTAACAGTTCATAATAGGTAGCATAGTTCTTCGAAGTTTTTTTGGTGCATTAACACAGCCTAAATAAATTTATTTGATTTAATAGAAATATTCATTTCAGTCTGACCTTTTATTCAATAATTACACTCACACACACACACACTATATATATATATATATATATATATATATATATATATATATATATATATATATATATATTTTAAATGTGTCAATGTTTGGACCTCTTCAAGTAATTTTAAGTATAAAAGAATAGAAATTTTAAATTACATCTAACTCACTCATGTCTTCTTTTCCCCCTCACTTCCTCACTTTGTCAATTTACATATGCTTAATACGGCCCATCAAAATGTGTAAATTTTCATTTTTGTTTCAACCTTTGGAAGTAAAGTCTGATGATCCAGTAGTTTTTAAAAGGGCTGTGGTGAAATAATTTATTACATGGAACCTTAAAGTGGTCTGTTTTTATTTATATATATATATATATATATATACTTACTTCAGGGTTTCATGAAATTGATTTTGATATTATTGTATTAATAATATTATAATATATTACATTTAAGCCCTGCTGACTTTGGCATTGGAACCGCAGTTTATTTTATATTTTAAGCTTTTAGTTTAGATTTTACTGTTTGTCTAATATATATATATATATATATATATATATATATATATATATATATAACCTGATACAAACAAGTCAGTTTTTGCCTCTGTCTGATTGCCATCCTTCTTCTTCATTTAGCATCTCCCCTCTCCTCCCCCATTATCCATTTTTTGCCTCTTTTGCAGTCTTTCATAATAGATAAGAAATAATACTTCATATTTTTTCTACCTAACTTCTTCAGCTTGCTTGTTTAGGTAACTTTGGAATAGATCATTTAAAAGGAAGCAGATCAAAAAGAAGCCTCCAATCTTAGGATTTCTATTTTAGTCAATGTCAATAAAAGTATTGTTTTTCATACAAAACACCAAATATTTTTTCATATATAATAGCCAAACATCCTCAACCCTTAAAACCTGTGTGTTCTCGAAATAATATATGAAAATGAGGATATTTTTCTCAAAAGAATTTTTAAATAAAAGTTCAGTAGGTTGTTTGATAGTTCATATTTAGGTTTTCATTTTATAGCCATTAAAAATAGTCTAAATTTGATTATTAAGCTGATTATTTGGATTCATTGGTTCAGTTGTTCTCATTGTCAAATAAGAGGTAAGAAAAGAATTACCCCCCCCCTTTCTATTTTTCATCCCAACCACTCATCCAGTAAACAACTGGATTCTGCACATCTCCAAGTTTTCTTAATGGCAATATCATCATTATTATTTGAAGGCTGCTTTTATTCTGGAAACATAAAATATATTTATCAGTTTTTATGTTGTTGAGAGTCTTGTTTAAGCAATCAGACATTGCTATCTGCTCTCTGGTTTTTAATATTTTAAGCTAGCCTATCAGATTGAACAATGGGCACTAATTAAATAGACTGGTCCACTCATGAAAAGAATAGGAAAAAATTATTCTTGTAGATTATCATTCATTAGACCTTCCATAGAAAATTTGCAAGGATTAAAAAAAATATTGATTTGTTATTGATTTAGAAGTGGGGGATCTGTTTATAATATCAATACAATGTCAAATCGATCACTGACTTTTTCAGGGAAGTATTTGGCAACATTGTTTTATCAGTTTTTCTCAAAAGTAAAACTTAAGAAAAAAAATGAGAATTGATACTGTTCTTAGTAGATCTTCAATAAATGTGACTTTAATATCAGACATTTCTTAATCCACATAGAAAAAAGAAAGTTAATGATTTATGAAGTAGTTTTTTTTAATTGGTATCACCCCATGCAAGACAGTAAAACCACTAGGAAGCAGGTGGTTATAGGATGTGGAAGAATTCGAAACAGAAACATTAATACCCTACATGCAAGCTGCTAGTGGCCTGCTGGCAATGCCAGCAATACTTTGGTGGCAGTCACTTGTGGGCCTCTAGTGGTCTACCAGTGATAACATTGCTGAGATGAACATGTTGGTGGTCCAACAGCAGGCCACCAGCAGTAAATGCTATTGACATATCACCCAGTGGGACATTAGTGGTTTGTGTGTAGGGTAATGAGCAGAAAAGAGTAATCAGGAGGACAGTAGATAGTGATTGACATTGCATATAAATTTTTGGAGATTAAAGTTGTTTGGAAAGCATGTAGCTGAAAGTGAGTTCCACACACGAGAGATGTGAGAGAAGAAACGTTTAACATAGAACTTATGGCTACATCTAGCCAGTTCAATGGT
Source organism: Acanthosepion pharaonis (assembly GCA_903632075.3). Taxonomy (NCBI): domain Eukaryota; kingdom Metazoa; phylum Mollusca; class Cephalopoda; order Sepiida; family Sepiidae; genus Acanthosepion; species Acanthosepion pharaonis. The sequence goes on from CAHIKZ030005613.1 coordinate 1,103,765, forward strand.
AAATTGATGAGATCTCCACGCCAGTCTAGTACTGCGCTTAAATTCAAAAAGTCTGTATCTTCTCTAAGACCTGAGCTTTCATACCCCTGCTATTTAGTAAATTTGTAAAAAATCTGAAATGTTACTTTATTCAGAAAAAGAGATAAAAATGAGAGAGAGAGAGGAAGAAAGAATCTGTTTCTCCTTGTTTGAATTTTGTTACAAAGATCTACCAGTTAAAGAAATTACTATTTTTCATTTTGGTATTTTATTTAACAAGCCGTTTAGCCATGTTGGCTAGTTAAACCCGTCTACTCCATCAGTAGTGATGTACAAGTTGGTGTCTTAATAATAATAATAATAGATTGTTCCCAAACCTATTCTAACTGCTTTATTTCTTCAACATTTTGTGGCCTTCTCAATCATTTCATAAGCAAATCTATACTTTCTTTGTATTCATCATTCCTCGCAGCATAAGTGGAAAGCTTTTTTTTTATTTTGAATGCAAAAAAAAAAAAAAAAAATGACAAAAATAGTCTGTTCAGTAGTAGAAAAACAATAAAGATTTTTCAGTACATCATGAAAGCATTTTATATATATATATATATATATATATAAATAAAATGTGTGTGTGTCTTAATTTTGAAAGTCTGTTTTTTCTGATTAGTTTCAGACATTCATTCATCTTTCAATTTGTTGGATAAATGAATGATGTTTTGTTACAAAGCCTGGAGTTAGGCATCTAGACCTTGAGCAAGTCTGTCATGCCCTGTGCTCAAGGTGATAGCTTTTTTTTTTAAAACCCACCATATGCATATACATACATATATTTTTAAAGCCGTTTGTTTGTGTGTGGAATGTTCTTCAGTGAAATGTCGAAATTTATTTATTTATTTTTTTTTCCATATTTTTAAAAATAAATTTCGACATTTCTCTGAAGAACATTCCACACACAAACACTTTAAAAATATAGAAAAAGAAAAAAAAATAAATATATATATATGTGTGTACATATGTAAAAGAAAAGGTATGCTCTAATATTTTTAGAGTTTACCATCTAAAATCCAATGCTGTCTTTTTTTTTTTTTTTTTTTCAAAAATTTAATTTTAAAAAAGAAAAAAATTGACTGACTATTAAAAAAAATAATTTTAAACCTCCAATGTGTGATAATTTAAATTTTGTTAATTTTTTTCCTGGAAATTCTCATCCAAAAACATTTTAAAGATTAATTTTTTTTTTTTTTTAATAAACATTTTTTTTCCTTTTTGAATACTGATTATATTTTTTCCCACAATCCTCTCCTCCAAAAAGAGCAAAAAAAAAAAAAATTCAAACCAAGGCCGAATTGTGGTTCCTTGGACGCAGTCACTTATGAAGGAGAAAGTGAGATGTATTCCAGAATCTTCTATTGCTTTGTTAACAACTGAAAGTCTTCTACAGGGTATGGATGGGTTCCAAGTCAACATTCCTTTTCATCCATAATAAACAACATTTGATCAAAACAGTTAAGTGGTTTGTGTCTTTTTCTTTTCTTCTTTTTTTAATCATTTCATCCCAAGTAAGGCAATAAAGCCACTATAATGCAAGAGGTTACCGAGAGCGAAAGAAACAAAGAGAACAATAAAAGAGCAGGATTTAAAGAGACAAGATAACCACATTACATTTAAATTTGTGAAGATCGTAGTTGACCGGAAACATAAAACCGGAATAGAGTTTCACAAGTGAGACATAAAAGAAGAAACAACATATAACATGGTTACAACTAAGAATTTTAACAGTGACATGAGACCTACCTGTCAATCTAGTACTACACTTCAATTTGTGAAGTCGCGGTTCCAACGAGGAGAGTTCATTAGATCTATTACCATGAAAATATTCTACCTCGAGTAGCCCACAGGCCTTGTACAGGGTGAACCTTCTGTTTTAAAAAAAGAAGGTATGTTATATAACAATGGGAAAGTGTGTGAAGCGAAGATTTTTTTTTATATCTAAATAAAAATTCCAAGAGCCACTCAAGGTAGAGAGTTACTAAAGTTTATGAAGTTATGTAGGAAAGATACTGGTTAACCCAAGATTCGAAGAGGTCAGGATTGTAGTGATCAGAAAAAAAAACGTCTTGCTGGGAGTCTGTTCCACAAAACAGTAGTTCTTGGGAGAAGCTGTTCCTTCTTATTAATGAAATACAAATGGACTGAGAATGGTGGTTCCCAGTTGCAAAGGTCAAGGCTGGTGGGACCGTAGAATGTATCTCGTTAGAACACATATGGAAATAGTGATAGAGTAGGGAGATGCTTGTGATGTTTTGTCTGGAAATGTATTTTCTTTGCTTGTTATGCAATGTCAGTAGTTCAATAAACAAATGCCAAGAATGAGACACTTCATCTTTTATCAAATACCGTCTTCGTGTGTGTGTGTGTGTATGTATATATATATATATATATATATATATATATATATATATAAAATGAAAAGTATTATTTTAAAAAAAAAGATGAAATTGACAGCACAAAAATGCACGACTTACGGCCACATCATTTTGAAACACCCTGTCCCGTACAATCACCGAAGTTAAGCAACTTCGAGCAGTGTTAATACTTAGATGGGTGACCGCTTGGGAATACCAGATGGAGTAAAATATTTAAATTAAGCGTTTATAAAATATTAAAATAGACATTCTGCAATCAATACAATCATTCTTATTGAAAGTTTTAATGATTGAGAAATCATGAAACATAAGTTGACATCTAATAAGTATTGTGAACTTTATTATTTCTGATTATATATATAATAAGAGGAACCGGAGCGTAATGGATTAAGGAATTGAAAAGCCGAGTTCAAATTCCAGTCGAGTTTATTATATTCACTTATGTGCTTGGGAAAGGTATGAATTCATTTCTTCTCCTCGCCCCAGCTATGAGGTTCCTATATCCTTGGGTGGCGAACGGTCTAGGAGAAGGGCAACTCTGAATTCAAAACGGAGGGTCGTTTGGAGATCTTGTGGTATACTGTGAAACAGTTCTATGTATTCAATTCTCCCAAAAAGTGTGATTGGTTCTGCACAAGCCTTCACCACTGGAATCAAATTATATGTGAGGGTAGTCTGGCTGTTGGTTCTAAGAACTGAGCTGCTTGAGCCTCATACATCGAAAATGACTGGAGGATCAAGTATATATTACAATTCTCTCATATTAGATAAAAAAAACAAACATACCAAATTATTTGAAATAGAAACAACTGTTTGTTTTTCAAGTGTTATTCTGAATGCTCTATGAAAAAGTGTTGTGTATTAGAAACTTAAAATTTCAAAGTTGTTCCTTAAATTCTTTTATTTTATTTATTTTTTTTCATTGTGAGGAGTGGGATGACGCATTGCCAACCATTATTACTTTTTATTTATTATTATTATTTTGATTTTATTCTCATTGCAACTTTGACTGTCATTCTACAGATATCGATAAAACAGTCAGTTCTGTGCCATGCGTGATACACGCTTGGGCGATCATGTATCTTTCGATACATGACTGACGAGGCAGATTTTTTTCCTGCAGTAGGTTGCCATTTCTTTCTGCAGTAGACCAGTTGCCATCCAAGGCTATAGAACCCAGTCTGTCCTGCTATTTACCCAGAGTTGGGGGGCGGGGGCGAGAAGAAGAGGATTCATACTTTTCCCAAGAGTATTAGCATGTAAGTGAATGTAATGGATTCGACTGGAATTGAACTCACTTCCCTCTTGCTTTTTCCTGATCTGTGATTTTTAATCATGACTGTAGAATGACAATTTGAGTGGGTACAATAAAAAGTTGCTCAACATAATATGAAAGAAATACAAAAAAAAAAAAAAATGAATCATAATTTATAAAAGACTATAGTTTTAATGGTCATTTAAATAGTATTTTCAAACTAGAGAGAGAACTTTAGAAATCACCGACGTATTTGAAAAGTTAAGACCTCATCAGGTTGGAGCATATCGAAATTGGAATCATCATCATTATCATCATCATCAGTTTCATAACCAGATGTGGTCGTAGAGTGGCTGTGCACTTCCCTCCACATTTCTATGTTAAAAGCCGAAGAGTTATTTATGCATAGCATGTCGTGGGCAAAGTACATTCTTCTCAAGATCAAGTCACAGTTGACGTTTGCCTTGGTTGTTGATTCCATTGGGGGTACCCTCTGCCTTGCTCATTGACTTCAGTCTATGAAGCCTCCCGTTCAACAATGTCATGTCATCACCGCCCTCTCTGCGTCCATAGCTATGAAACCCAATCTACTCCATTGTTGCTAGATCTATGTTTACTTTACAAGAGGGTTCATTCGCTCTTTCACAGGTTTTGTTTTTAATCCTACAAGGTGTCTAGCCACCCTACTCACCAGAAAGCCGCAGTGGGTGATGATGGCCCGACTATCTGTCAGGCAGTATTGGTATCAGTAACACTCTCAGAATGACCTGATATAAACATGTTGGAAGCACATGCCAAAATAGGCATATTTTATATAACTGTGAACTATACAGTCAGGTACATAATTTCTTGGAGACGCTGTAAATGAATTAGGCGTATCGAGTTCAATTCCTGTTCGATTTTGTTACGTTCACTTTACGCTAATGTTCGTGAAAAAAGAGTATGAATCCATCGTACTCCAGCTGTGGGTTAAATATTGGTAGACTGGTCTCTCTTGACTAAAAGTTGCAACCAGTCTAGGAGAAGGAAAACTGAATTCAAAATCAACCTAAAGAGGGTTGGGCTGCGTTAGGCTGACTTTCCCTAGACACACCACTGCAGCTATTGCTGCAGTACGTGTTGCCTCTTCGACCATCGGGAGTTATGACACACACACACACACACACACACACACACACACACACATATATATATATAATCTCTTATGATTGACAATGTCAGGTATTGGGTTGGACAAAAAGTCCGTTCGGTTTTTGTCGACACTAAACTTCTAGTCTGTCTATATTTCTGAGATGAGGTATTATGTACAGTATTTACATTAGTCGGACTATTGTCCTCATCTTTGTCGCCATATTTGTCACAACGTTTCGGCCGTTGTACGCTCCGGCCTTCCTCAAGGACACATGGCACAGTGGCTAAAGGCGTTGGTTAAATCCAGTGACAGACCCCAAAAAGGTGAGTTCAATTCCTGGTTAAGGCAGTGGAGAACTTTCAGAGGGAAAATTAGCAGGAGATAACTGATAACTGACATCCATCAAACATGGCACGTGGAACTAGAACAGTATACCCCAGTGATCGAAATAAAGGGTTCAGTTCGAAATTCCTACCACCTGAAGAAGGCCGGAGCGTACAACGGCCGAAACGTTGTGACAAATATGTCGACAAAGATGAGGACAATAGTCCGACTAATGTAAATACTGTACTAAACTTCTAGCAGTCTAATAAGTAGCTAACTTCTATCTGCGTTCGTACATACGCACTCGTTAGATATTTGGCAGTTCAACTCAGCTTTTCCTGTGCTTGGGATCACCCTGAAAATGGAGAACCAAAGCGAACATTATCGACACCTCATGCTTTTTTTATTTAAAAAAAAAAGCAAGAAAAGCGTCGGAAACTCGTAGAAAGATATGCGCTGTATACGGAGAGGATCCTTTAATGGAACGTGTGTGCAAGAAATGGTTTTCAAGAATTTGGTCGGGAAAGTTTTCGGTTCAACGTGCACGTCGCTCTGACCGGCCAAGTGAGATTAATAGCAGCAAAATGGAATTAGTCGACACCATCCCCCGTTAAACGACCAGGATGATCGCAGATATTCTCCAAATATCCAAATCGAGTGTTGAAAACCATCTACATGAACTTGGTTAAGTCACCCGGCTCGATGTTTGGGTCCCACAGTTAAATGAGGTTAACCTCACCCAACTGAGTTCCATCCGCAATTCGTTGCAGAAACGCAAAGAAAACGATTCTTTTATGAAGAGAATGGTGACAGATCACGAAAAAAGGATAGTCTGTAATAATGCGAAGGATAAACGATCATAGAAGTACAGCGAAGTACCCCAAAGCAGGACTTTACCCGAAGAAGGTTATGCTTTCAATTTGATGGGATTTGAAAGGTGTTGTCTTTTATGAGTTTCTTCCCACGGACAGAACCATCAATTCGGATATGTACTGTGACCAGCTGGACAAATTAAATGCAACAATCCACCACAAACGTCAAGCACTTGCTCATTGTAAAGGTATTGTCTTTCATCATGATAGTACCATACCGCATACTTTTTGCAGTCACAGTAGAAGTTACTGGGGCTTGTCTGGGAAGTTTTGCTGCACCTTCGCCCGTTCTTGCGTCTTCAGATTTCTACCTGATTCGGTCCCTTCAAAATTCATTGAATGGGCAGACCTTCAAATCTGAAGAGGATGTAAAACTTTACCTGGACGTATTTTTCACTAGTAAAGGAAGGAAATTCTTTGAGTAGGGAATAATGGATCCGTCCACAAGATGGCAGAAGATACTGGATCGAATCGGCAATTATATCATTGATTGAATAAATGGCTTTGTACTTAAAACTTGTGTAGAGGACTTTTTTTTTTAAATTCTTATTCCTTTTGAAACGTCGGGGTTACCATTTGTTGATAACTGTTAGTTGATATGATCTCTCAATTTATATTTGACGTAAAATATCACAAAATATGAAACAACAAGAAGGAACACAAAACGGTTTTGTAACAACAACAATATTTATATTTGTATAATGGTGTACATTGTACAAGCACAGGGGTTACTATTTTTGTTGGTGTTATGTCCCTTTGACTGAATTAAAGTTTTTACTAATGAAATTGAAATATTTTTATCCGAGCTCACAAAAGTTGAATGAATTTGTCGCTCAAAATGTTCACTGTTAGAGAGTTGAAAGAATTATAAACCTGAGAAAATGCCGAATAGACTTTTAGCTTTAGAAGAGTTGAATGTTCTGCAATGCTTGTAATTAAATTTCCATTGCTTGTAGTTGAATATTCGTAGTTTGAAATGAAGTTTGGAAAGTTTCGTATGTTTGTAATGTAGTTTGGAAAATTTCGTGTATGTGTGCGTGTGTGAATATGTTTTCAGCGTCCGCCCGAACTGGGAATCAGAACACAGTGTCCTTTAAGGGTACATTTTCGTAGGCGAATGAAATCAAGAAAGAGAGAGAACGAATTCGTGTCTGGTATTTATAATCAATGTAATCACGTGTTAGGCTCGAAAAAGAATTGACATATCTTGGCGCAATTATTTTTTGCCAAGTCAAGAACTAGGTCGATGTTATTCGAACGATTTAAATATTAAGTGACCAATCAGAAGTTGAGATTTTCTGAAAATATGTATGAAGCTGGGTAAGCTCTGTGATTCACTTTTAGCACAGATTTGCACAAAATTCAAAATTGATAAGAAAGTGGTAGCGGGATGCTAGACTTGTGTCTTATTTTCACTTAAAAAACAAAACAAAAAAAACGAACGGACTTTTTGGCCAGTTTAGTATATGTACCTGCGCTTATGCATAAATGCATAATTATATAACAACTTTATTCTGTCAGTAATGTGTTAATTCCTGACCAATTATAATCCCTTCCTGATACTTTCCTACCATCAGACCTAGCAAGTGATTTAATAATAATATTTCTACTTCATGACAGCGAAAATTGTTAGCCTAAAAAAACTCAACAAGTCACTTTCCTGGTGGTTAGCATCAGCCATGCTGATGGAAGGCAGAATGGGGTCTCTCAGACGATTAATAGAGAGCAGTTTCATTTTGGAGGCGTTGTTAAAATTAAACCCCATTTAGCAACAGTTATAAAATCTATTTTTAAAAAGACGAATATATTAACATTTTTGCGTGTCATTTATTGTTAGCTACAAAATTGAAAAACAAATAAATTAAATAATTGCTTTGATTGATACAGAAATAATATAATTTACTATCAAATAAAAAGTGTCGAGTATGTATAAATTTCGTTGTTCTGGGCCATCGGAAATTATAAAAGAAAATGAATTATCTCCCTTAGAAAACTGTAGGGGAAATAACTCGAAAATAGAAATCAGTATAATTTGAATTATTTCCCTTAGAAAATCGTAGCTTTTAAATTCTGCGCAGCAAATTCGACATATTTGGGAAGGATATTAGAATAATCAAGAATCTATAATGGTAGCCCCCCCCCACTGCATACGGATAGAAAATGAGTTCAGCAAATATACAAAAAATAGAAAGGAGTGTAGAGAAGGATGTGTCATCCGGTCGGACTTATGGAACCTGTATAGTGAATTAGAAGTCCAACCAGGATTCATTATTCGCGGCCATACTCTTGACAATATAAGATAAGCAGATAACACAGAGTTGATAGCAGACACAGAAAGAAAACTAAAAAAAAAAAAGCCTTCGGATTCAATGAAGAAAAACGACAAGATAGGATTAAACCTTAATTACAAGAAGACAGAATGCGTGGTTGACAGCAAATGGTTGATTCTAAAGTGCGAATTGCAAAGAAAAATTTAAATATCTGAGAAGTGTTTTAACAGAGGACGGAAAGTGCGACGGCGAAATCCAAAGGCCCATTGGGTTAGCCAAAGATACCTTCCAAAAGCTAAACAACGTATTAAGAAATAGAAAAAACTTCTCTAGAAACAAGGAAAAGAGTACTTAACTGTTACGTGATACTCGTCCTCCTGTACTTCAGTGAGTTCTGGACAATCAAAGATGAAGAAACGACTTGAAGCGACAGAAATGTGGTTCTACAGAAACATGCTGAGGATACTATGGGCCGATTATGTAAGCAACGACGATGTCTTAGAGAAAATAGACATATTTTCGGACTCCTGTCCCACGAATGCGTAAGATCCCCTCCCCATATTAAAATTACCCTGTGCTTCACTTGAAATAAGTGGGCGCCCCATTAGATATCTTAAACGAAAAACTAATGTCAAAATATATATTAAATTAGGTATCTCCACAGAAAGGCGATAATTAAGGACATGAAATCTTTCTCGATGCTTTTATTTTAGTTTTAATTTCAAGTTAACAGATTAAATTTAATATTTCCAATAAACAAAATACTTTGCTGTATTTCAAAATTAGTTTAAATTGACTGACTGGAAGAAGTTTTTGTTTGAAAATCAGCGATTTTAGCGCAATTTTTAGCTATTTTGTCATTATTATGTATTTCTCTTTATTAAAAAAATCTTCCAAAAATAAAATATACTTTTCTGAAACTTTATTTGTTGAATATTAGCTGATTTAAAGTTTAATTAATCTGATTTGAAACAAATATTAATTTTTGTTTAAAATATCGCAGAAATGCATTTTTAACACGGCAGTAGGTGTTTACTTGAGGTACTGACAGGTTGACTGTTTAGTTAATTTTTCTACGGTAGACAAATCTGTAAAAATTACATGAGGAATATAACTAGCGCCTTTTTTTAATACAATTTTTAACTAGTCAGTCATCTTAAAAGATAGGAAAATATTTTCCGTAATCTAATGTTTTATTGAATTTTAGGTACTTTGGCTTCACATTTGCTAAATCTATTTCTGATAATATCGTTTATGGACGTCTGTATTTTCAAAAAACGGCACGTTTATACAGACATAAAAAATTTCAAAATTTTTATTAAAATATTGGGGTCAATGAATTATACTAAGCTTTTCGATTTATGGGTAAATATAGTTTTTACATAACAATATCAGCTAACCGGTACAATTTCTGTACTAATATACAGAAATTTAAAACTTTATAAATTATTCTAATTAAAATTTAAAAAAGTGAAAACAATTCTCGTAAAAATTCATTATTGATCGAAAATTTCTTCTCAAGACAATAATGTCCATAATATATTTTATTCATAAAATCAATTAAAAGCTTTTTCTAATTAAATAATGTTTTAGTTTTATTGAATTTTCTATTTTACGATTCAGAGCAGATTATTCTGTAATTGGTGTGTGTGTGTGTGTGGGGGGGGGGGTTCCTGTTTTACAAAAATAAATTAATGATTTAAATTCTCTAAAGAATTAGTATAACTAATATAAACATTAAACGGTACAAATGTAAAAAATGTTTTTACCAAGATTTAAAAAAAAAAAAATTGAAAAGATTCTGAAATAATTTCATTCGTTTGTAAATAAGACCTGGAAGTTTCACTAAAATATAGCAATTGATTGATTTTTGCAAGAATTTCCAAATCAATGTATTTTTCACCGCAAAAAAAGACGCTAAAATTTCCTATTCTAATCTCCCCAATTCCGCGGACATAAGAAAAACAAGATTTTTAACCCAAATTTCAAACGTTCTAAAAAGAATGTAAGCATATAATTTAACAGTCAAAAAATCTTTTTGTTTTTCCTCTTTATTATTAAGAGGAAAAACAAAAAGATTTTTTGACTGTTAAATTATATGCTTACAGAGATTTGGACGATAAAACCTTGTTTTTATTAAATTTGGGACATTTTTTCATTATGGTATGCTCATATTTTAGCGAATCTGTGGAGGCAGTTAAATAAATATTATTTTTAATCTATAAATTAAAAAGCTATATCGCAGTCCTACACGAAATATAGTCGCTGGGGTTTTCAAAATAGTATATTTTTGTGATTATCAAAAAAAAAAAAAAAAAAAAAAAATCAGAGATTGATCGCGTATGAAAAATATAGATATATGTCATGAATATGAACATCATATCCTGATCCAAAAGTATTGGCTGCATATCATTATTAATTTCATGTTTTACTCGTATGTCACGTACAATCATTATGTTGTAGGTCTTTACCCGCACGCACACGTCATTACAACATGTGACACAAGGTCGGAGTTTAATGTGGAAAGCTGTTCGAAAATTGTTCGTGACTCCTCGGAATTTTCCATTTTGGGGACCCCTCAGGCGACGGGTAATGACTCCAACCCACTCCCGAAGAAGAGGAGATGTCCTCTTGATGCTTGAGCTAATATTAATTTCAAACTACACCGTCTGGTGCTGGGAGAGCATTCCGCGCAGACGGGCGTATGCGCACGAGCGTACATCCGCACAGACGGGTGCATGGCGACACGCGCACAGACGCACACACAGACACAAACAAAACGAAAAAAACTTACACCAATAAGTGCATAACAAATAAAACTCGCAAAGTATATGCAGTCAATTGCTGATATCCCCTGAAGAGTGGACGGACAAGATAGTATACAAAACACTGGAGTCGGGATGCTGAAGGTAACATTAATCAGCTAAGTGACAAAGTGATATCAATTATATATATATATGTGTGTGTATATATATATATATATATATATATATATATATATATATATTACAGATAATAGATCCGTTGGTATATAATCGAGGTGGATTCTAGTAATATCAAATAATAAAACTGGTCCACAAAGGGAGCTCAATGTATTTATTATAACAGAGCATATATATACAGTCTAGGGTTGGGTTAATATATATATATATTTATATATATATATATATATATATATATATATATATATATATATATTATACCCCAAGCAAGATAGTAAAGTCACTAAGACATAAGCGGTTACTGGGTGTGGAAAAACTAGAAATCAGAAACATTACTAATGAGCGAAACTAATAGAAGAGAAATCAGTGGAAGACAATAGATAGCGATTGACATTGCATTTACATTTTTGACGATTAAAGTTGACTGGAAAGTATGGAGCCGGAAGAGAGTTCAGGAAGCGAGAAGTGCGATAGAAGAAACTATTAGCATAGAACTTACGGTTGCATCTAACTAACTCCAAGGTAAATTGATGAGATCTCAACGCCAGTCTAGTACTGCGGGTAAGTTCATATAGTCTAATCATCATAGCGAAGAGCTCATCCAAACAATTACCATGAAAGTATTTATAGAAAAGGCACAGGAAGGCAACTTTACGCCGGTGGGAAAGTGACTGAAACCGAGTCGCCAGGTCAGGACCAATAATATTGCTGATTTTTCTTTGGATTTTATCAAGCATCTTTAAATATATAGCAGGAGCACTGGACCATATGTGGCAGTAATATCCTTGTTGCAAGCTAATTTTTGGCGCAATCTCTTTTTTTGTTCCTACTGCGCTTTTAATGCCCGACTCTATTTATTGTACAATCTCATGCAAATACGCTACAGGAGCAAAAGGGGGTGGAGGAGGGGGCTAAAAGGTTGTTCCCCACTGTAATTTAGCTAGCCACAATCACTGACCCATCCTCTCGAATATTGTCTCTTCTGCCAAAATACCACACTTACACAAGACATTCATACACAAGCACCATGATATTACATTTGCTTCGTTTTGTTTACAATGATATTCACCCTATATAATGCCCAAGAGCCACTCGAGGTAGAGGGTTACAGAGTAACAGGCACAGTTTATGGGAATATATGGGGGAAGATAAGGGTTAACCCTAAACTTGAACAGGTTAAGGTTGTAGTGATCGAGGAAGCATCAACTCCCAAGAGGATAGTTCCCTAAGCAATACAATCATAACCTGTTCAAATCTAGTGTTAACACTTAACACTTATCTTCTTCACATATCCATATAAACTGTATCTACAATTAATATACAGCCATGAACTCCTACCTATGTATAGTCTTTGGTGGTGGAGACAGAATTTGAAATTTCCCGAAAATCTTACAATGACCGACTGCCCGTGTGTTATTTTTTATTAACAGTCAGGATATTCCATTAGCTCAAAGTTGCGGAGGTACTTAGGTTTCATGATAATCCTTAGAAGTTAGTCCTCAATAACCCTCTTCTAGAGTTTTTCAGATTTATATCGGTAAATTAGATGGCAATGTTTAACATTCGTGTTCGCAAAGAAAAAAAAAGAAAGAAAAAAAGTATGTCAAAAGGGTGTTTTTTCCATTGAGACCGCTATTACTGTATACACTCTTGACTCCCTCGGCAATGTTCATTTATAAAGAACATTTGAAGCACATTTGGGACAAGATATGAATCCACCTCTTCTCCCCCGAGCTATGGGTTAATTAGTCAGACTTGTCTTACTAAACCATTATTATCTTTAAAAAATTCTTACAATCTAAAAATATTTTTCGGCTTAAAATAAGTTGTACTGAAGAGACGCGGTACAGAGAAGAAGATTCCTGAGAAAGAAAATGGAGTGGTTTACCCGTTTTTTTCATCCCTGTTTTGGAATTCGGATTTTTTCTTCTGCAAGACTGATTTCTATCCAAGACCAGAGACTTTCGTCTACTCTTCTACTCGAAGTCAGCTCGAAAGTGAATAAACCAGACTTATTACGTTCTCATAAAACGTCACTTAAGAGTTATCTCCCTTTTTACATTCGCATAATATGAATATTTCAAATCTGAAAATTCCCTCTTTAGACCTCAAAGCAGCTATAAACTCATACATTCTAAGCAATTGGCAATAGTTATGGAACTCCAACCTAAACAACAAAGTTTACAAAATTAACATCATTTTAGGGGAATGGCATAATGGTTTCAGACATACTCGGAGGAAGGAAATCGTCCTATCAAGAATCAGTACAGGAAACATCTCATACATCACTCATTCATTTCTCCTAAAAAATGAACATCCTCCTTCATGCACAGCACGTCAGGAAGCAAATAGTGTAACAGATATTGTAATCGATTGTAGGCGTTAACGATTTTGATATGACTAGAGGACCTTGTCCCTATACAACAAGGATTGTATAACATGACTAGTTTAGAAACCTTGCACCTATGCTTTTATATATATATATATATATATATATATATATATATATATATATATATATATATATATATATATTATAAATTAATTGATTTAAAATATGGTTTTTCCGCTACACAGTTCTAATCATGTTTCAAAAATAGAAGCTAAAAGCCCCGAATTTAATTTTGCAATTAAATTAAAGCATTAGTTCCATTTCATCCTCAAGCGAATTTTGAGTAACTTTTAAAAAAATTACTGGGTTTTAAAGACACAGCTAAAATCACCTTTCCATGGTTACAGAATATTCTACTTGAATTGGACAAGGGATATCTAGGTATTCCTTATGTCAGTATCATTGTATCAGTTATTAGCTACAATTTGGTAAGGGGTAGGGATGTATTTTTCAATGAAAACTGACATCCGTTCAATGCATGTCGTCTGGATTTTTAAAAAAAAATTATTGTTAACGGTAAAAAAATTCTTACGGCATTTTTTTTTCTATTTATAAATTTAAAGATTTTCGGGGGTGTTCAGATCATAATACTTTTTATTTAACTACGATTTGAAATATTCTCCTTTTTAATTTTTATTATACTATATTCTTTTTAAGAACAGTTAAATGTATTAGACTCCATTATATTATGTAGGATTATTTTAACATCAAGTTTAAGTATGTATATGAGGTTACATTTTTTTATTTTTTTTTTTATTAAAAATTTTTTGACTGACGGCAAAAATGGTTACTTAATTTCACTGATTTAGTAAACTTTTATTTTATATATAAACCTAGTAATATATTGTTTCTCATGTAAGTACAAAGGACATGGGTCATTCAAAAGCTTACATCTTATGGCATTTTCTATTAATTTTATTTTTATTTTATTTTACTATAGGTGTTTTTATTGGATTCTTTTAAATGTGTGTAGTACTAATTAAAAGAAGTTTAGGTTAGAATTCATTTTATTTAACTACAATTTTATTTACAATTTTAAAATTACAACTTTAAAATTTTAAAATATTTTCATTGTTAGTTTTAATAGACTATATTACTTTATAACAGAAGGAAAATTACTCGTAGTAAGTAGAATTATTTTTCCATATCAAAGTATATGTAAATTACGATTTTTAAACTTTTATAATTAAGTATTAAGTAATATTTATGGCACTTACTACAAAACTAGCTAAGTCATTTCTCAGATTTAGTAAACTTTATTTATTAATTAATTAATTTATTTTAAATATATATAACCTAAGTACTAAAGTTTCATATGTATGTACAAAGGACATGGGTCGTACACAACCCCACATCATCTAGCTTTTGTTATAATTTCATTTTTCAGTAGGTGTTTTATTGGATTCATTTAAGTGCCTGTAGTCCTTTTATTATAGAGGTGTTTCGGTTAGCATACATTTTATTTAACTATAAATTTTTTAAAAAAGATGCTTAGGTTTGAATTCGTTTTAACTACAATTTTAAATTTTAAAATTTTAAATATAAGTTTAAAATATTTTCACTGTTATTCCAATAGACTTTTTCCTTTTTTTTTTTTTAATATTATTTAATGAAAATTTTTGACAATGACGGCATATAATAGCTATTTCATTTCTCTGATTCAGTAAATTTTTATTTTTTATAAACTTAGTAATATATAGTTTCTCGTGTATGCATAGAGGACAAGGATCGTTTAATGACCTACAGATTCTAGCTTTTCTTATTAACTTCCATTTTACTGTAGGTGTTTTATTTGATTCTTTTAGATGCCAGAAATATTTTGAGAGAGATGTTTGATTTTTATGTCTATTTATTCTAAATGAAGTTTGATGTTGGTTGAATCGTTTTTTGAATTCATGGCTAGTGCAACCTATATATATTTTTATGTTATCAGGACTTTCAGTCGAAGAGATATTGCATTGGTATACTAATGATTCAGTGCGACATTTATTTTGTAGTGGGCAATTTTGAGGGTTTCTACAGTTACATAGTTTTTGTTTATTTCCATCAGTTTTTATCTTAATTTTTCCATTGTCTAAACTTTTTAGGTTTTGGTATAAGTGTTTATTTAAGATATTAGCATTATGGTTCTTAATGATTTTTTCTAAGTTTTTTGTACAGCTGTAACTCAATTTTAGTGTGTTTTTATTGAAAATAGTACTTAGTTTACTTTCACTAGGAAAATGCTTGACTATTAATGCGAGGAATTTATGTCCTAATTTGTTCTTTACCATTTGGTTATATGGGGGAGTATACCAAATTATTTTTCTACATCTGTTTTTTCTATGCTTTCCATTTTCATTTTTTATATAAGTTAGTTTTGGGTTTTTTGTTTTTTCGTCTCTGTACAAACCAATATCATTTGTATTAATATCATAGTGCGCTGTAAGGTTGTATAATATAAAAAAAAGTTAAAATTCGGACAGAACTTATGGGATGACCTGATATATATATATATATATATATATATATATACTCAGCAGCCGAAGCGGCTAGAAACATTCACTCAGTTTATAGAGAGGAATGTGTGAATGAAAGAACTTGCAGAAGATGGTTTGCAAAATTCAGAGGTGGAGATTTCACCCTTGAAGATGAAGATCGAACCGGACGTCCAGTTGAGTTTGATGAAAAGCTTCTTGAAGCAGCCCTTGAAGAAAATCCTGCTTTATCAGTTAAGGAATTGGCAGTGGTTCTCAGTTCAAACCATACAACTGTTTATCGTCATCTTCAACAACTTGGAAAAGTTCCTAAACTTGGAAAATGGGTGCCTCATGAATTGTCTGAAAACAACCTCAAATCCCGAGTTGACATCTGCTCTTCGCTCCATTCTCGCCAACTTTTTCACCTTTTTTGGATAGAATTGTGACTGGCGATGAAAAATGGATCTTTTATCGAAATGTTAAGCGTCGGAGACAATGGCTTGGTAAAGGGGAAGGACCCCAGCTACAGCCGAGAAGGGAACTTCATGGGCAAAATGTTGTTCTTTCAATCTGGTGGGATCGCCAAGTAATAATCCACTTTAAATTCTTACAACCTAATGCAACAATTAATGCCCAAATATGCTGTCAGCAATTAGAGCATTTGAACCAAGCTTTGAGGTAAAAAAGACCTGCTCTAGTGAATCGAAAAGAGGTGATGTTTCATCAGGACAATACGCGACCCCACACAGCAAGAATCACGTCACAAAAGATCGAAGAACTTGGTTGGGAGAAAATTCCTGATCCACCTTATTCTCCAGATCTTGCTCCGTCAGAGTACCATTTGTTTCGTAGCTTACAGAATCATATGGAAGAAACAGCTTTTGTAACACAGGAAGAGGTTAAAACTGACATTTGTGAGTTCTTCAAATCAAAGCCAAAAGAATTTTACAGTAATGGAATTAGTAAGCTTGTTAATAGATGGAAGGAAGTCATAGATAATCAGGGAAAATACATTGTTGATTGAATCTGTAATTAAATGTAACATTTGGTCACTTGTTTTCTTTATTCAAATTTCGGACAGAACTTATGGGAGGACCTGATATATCCTATACATTTTATTTTATGACATGACTAGTCGAGAGGACATTGTCCCTATACGCCAACGATTTTATGACATGACTAGTCTAGAGGACGTTTCCAAGAAGATAAACGTGGAAACAGATTTGTTGTCTACTTGAAGGAGGTTGATCTATATAAAAAATTATAGCTCTAAATAACTCCGTCCTAAAGACATAACTGGAGAGTGGTTGAACCAATGACCCAAAGGAAAGTTTACGAGCCATATATTTATAAAAAAAAAAATCTTTTCGGCATTAAATAACCGACAAAGTTGATAAAACAACAATTAATCAAACGCTCGAAAAAAATGTCATTTAAGAGTTATCTCCCTTGTACCGTTATAGGTATCAGTCCCTTGGCTTTTTAACACAAAGAACCATCATAGTATACTTCTTTGTGTCGTGTTCCTTCAGGACATTGGTGATCATGGCTCTCCACAATTTCATCTTCTTTTTAGCTCTTGGTGTGGCATTGGGTTTTCATTGCAGAATAGCGAACTGAAGCTTGAGAGGTTCAAGTTTATATCAACTGCAGTATATATATTTTTTTTACTACATCCTCAAATATCACCGCGTTATTTTTCATTATGAGTTTTAGGTGCACACACACACACGTGTGTGTGTGTGTGTGTGTGTGTGTGTGTGTGTGCGTGCGTGCGCGTATCTGTATGTATTTGTGCGTGTCTGCGTTATTGCTAATGTTCTGTATTATTCCTGGAAAAATCGTCATCGTATAATTCATTTGCCACTAAGCGAACATATTTCTGCTCATCTCCGTTTATTTCGACTAAAAACCCATGAAAATTTCAGTTTTCCGAGTTGAATTTTCTGATGAATCTTAATTCTTAATTCTATGATTGAATAAGCTCCTGGCAAGTTCTATGGCAATAAAATATCCATAGAAATTCTTCTATCACATCGTTAAATATTTGAGCTTAACAACTTTAATAAAATATTGCAATAAATAAATAAATTCATAAGTATGAATGCTGGTAGTTATTTTAAGAAGTAAGGGGGTTTCCATTTCACTGAAGCAGACGTTAAACGCATTAGTGTTATCTTTCTTTCTTTCTTTCTTTCTTTCTTTCTTTCTTTATTTTCCCTAAGACCAATCAACGCTTTTGATATATCTTTTCTTCCGCCAATCTTTGCAATCAAACAGAAATTATCCAATGTTTATCTGGGGTAATGGCAAAGTGTAACCTATGTGCTAACAAACTAGTAAACTAAGGAACAATCAAAATTAATTAATTAATTCCTTCCTTCCTTCCTTCCTTCCTTCCTTCCTTCCTTCCATCCATTCATCCATCCGCTCTTTGAAACCAAACAGCGTCTGATTTGTCTTTTCCGCCTATCCTCGCAGTCAATCAGGAATTGACCATTATTTATCTGTGGCAATGACAGGGCGTAACGTACGCTCTAACTAACTGACTGACTGACTGACTAATTAACTAACAGAATTTCAATATAATGTTGTTTTTTTTTTATTACTATAGACGTTATCTTTAGTGGATATACCTGTTTGAGTTGACATCCCTTTTATTTTGTAAAACGGTGAAATTAATTTCAACCGGCCTAGAAATCGAGAAGTCCTTATTAAGGAAAATTCTTCTTGCTGACAGGAACTTGTAAGAACTTCTCGATTTCTTGGACGGTTGACATTTGTTTTGATATTTACAAAGTTATGTTTAGTTTGGCACAAGGCCGTAATAGTGAGACTCTTGATGAGTATCAAACTAACATGAAATGGTATGCGAGGCTAGTCTACTCACCGTCACTCTACACCGAGTGGGCTTAACAAAAGTTCAGTTTGTAGATATTGACTTACTTTTGATGGAATATCATAAACGTTTATATTTTGGGTTCGTTAACAACGACATATCAACCCTTGTTGGGTTACTTAATCTTACTTATTATAAAACGCAGATTGTGTGTGTGTGTCTGTACGTTTATATATTGGATCGGATTTCCTACATTTTTCAACCGATTTCAACAAAACTTCACAGGACTGCGTAAAATTACCTTGTGGTGGTTCTGACAGCGCCCAAAATTGGAAAACACAATTGTTTTTGCACGAAATCAATTTGAAAACACGATAAAACACGATTCTGTCGCCAGAATGAAAAGGGGACAACTCATATCGAGTTATACTTATAAAACTCAGGTTGGTTGTGTGTGTGTGTGTGTTCGTTTATATATGGGATCGGATTTCCTACATTTTTTAACCGATTTCAACAAAACTTCACTTTTTTTTTTGGCAGGTAGTGTTTCTTATTGTCTTGCACACTTTTTTCTTTATTTTTACATTCAGAATGCTTTAAAAATTCCATTTACAAGACAATTGTTTATAATAAAATTCTATTCAATCGGTAGACTCATAACGATTGAAAACAATGTTTTTGTTTGACTTTGGGTTTGACCAATTCGTAAAAAACCCCCCAAAAAACAAAAAAAAAAAAAAAAATTAATTAAGACATGCGTGTATGTCAACCTTAAACAATAATCTTTGTCAATTTTATTTTTCAGTCTTTATGATGGTCGATACTTGATCTATCTCTTACTGTTACATCCCCGGGCAACGCCGGGTTCTACTGCTAGTTTGATATATAAGAATTGTACGGTAGAAATCACAAGGCATTAATGGGTAGGGAGGTATAGGTTCGATTTACACTAGGGTAAAAAAGATAAACATAGGCTTGGCTTACACTGGAATAAAAAACGTAGGCATAGGTCTGGTTACACTTAGTGTCTAAAAGGTAGGCAGTCTGACTTACAGTAGATTAAAAATGGTAGACATAGGTTCGGCTAGTCAAAAGACATAGGCTCGTTTATACGAGGGACCAGAAAGATAAATGTTAGTCTAGTTTATTCACAAAGCAAAAAAAGTGGACATAAGTCAGGTTTTTCATTTTAGGTTTATATTCGAATCTGCGAGTATCCATTTTGAAGCTGTCCCGTTTGATATTCGGGACTTACAGTTCTTTAATGGATGCAGTCCTCATATTTTAAGCCCTGCTGACAGGTCAACCCGTTTGCATTCATAATATCTTAGCCTATATACAAGTACTGAAAGGTCCATTTTTACACTGTTTTGAGTAGGGGGACTTTTAAGTCAGGTGGAATGACCACGAGTAAGAATTAAAATAAATACACATCATTTACTCAGGAAGGAGGAAATGATTTTCAGGAGAGGGGGTTAGGCCCCCAGGCCGTTTCCATGACGATGGACCAGAATACTGGTAGATTACAGTACCTAGCGTAAACACTAGTCCACCAGATTCTTCAACTTTGCATATGAGACTTGAGGGATGCTTTTGGGTTAATTTTGGTGCAGATGGAAAGATAGGATCGCATATTCGATAAGTTGGGTTAATTTTCTCAAACGTTAAGATCGCACGTTACACAGTGGGCAGAAATCGTACTATATGAAGAAACTAAGTCACTTATTTTTTTTGCTTGAAATTCGTAAGATAAAAACCAATAACAGTATTTCTCTTAGTTGGTGACTATTGTAAAAAAATAATCATATTGCATTTTAATCGCTGTTAGTAAAGAAAATTGTGGAAAACAAGTTATTCTGCTATAAAGAAAAAACAGATTAATTTCAGCTAAAATTTAATTCATAAAGGTCGGTCTATCAGAAAATGGCATACTTTGTCGTGTTTCTCTTGTGGTATTGCAATCTGCAGGGTATCGAAATATAAAAAACATGGGGGGGAAATGTTCGATTTTGGTGGGTGAAAAATGACATTGACGTAATAATAGAAAGCCGTTTATAGCCTTTTTAGTTTATTCTTGGATATTTGCCCCGTATCTTCATTAAGATAGAACCAGGAGAAAAGTAGATAAAATTATTTGTGGTGTCTTGCTCAGGCACATAATTCTTTAAAGAGGTTAATTTCTCTGCAATGTCTCTAGTGTTAAATTCGCTTGCTCTAGATTTTGAAATAAGTACCTCAAAAAAACTCATTAAAAAAAGAGGATACATGATGAAAAAAATGCCCAAACCATAGTTTTAACGTTATTAATAAGAAGAAAGGATTTTTGTAAAATATAAAACTTATTTTTAAACCTTTTTAGAGCCTTGTAAATATTGGTTAAAAAGCTTGTTTTCTGAAATCAACGCGAGACCATAAATTTGTAGGCGAAATTTGAGCGTATTTAAAAAAAAAAAATTTTGTAGTGGAAAAACACATTGATTTAAAAATTCTTGCAAGAATAAAATAATTGGCGGATTTTAATGAAACTTTTAGGACTTATTGAGAAATGAATAAAAAATTTTTTGAAACGTTTCCTTTACAAAATCTTCGTAAAAATATTTTTTTTACATCTGTTACATTTCCCCGCCACCTCCACATCGAATCGTTTAATGAAATTTTTAGAAATTTTCTTTGTATCGCTTAATATGCATATTTGTTATAAGAACAAGCCCTAGGAGAATTTAAATCGTCAAATCATTTTGGTGAAACAGGACGCACAGTTTCAGAAATTCTGCTCTGAATCGTAAAATAAAAAAAAAAATGAAATAAAACTGACACTATTTCATTAGAAAAAAATTAATTCCTTTCATGAATAAAATATATGGACACTATAGTTTTAACAAAAATATTTGATAAATATTGAATTATTTTACAGTTTTTTAAAATTTTAAAAAGAATAATTTATAAAATTTTCAATTTTTAAAATTCTGTATTAATTTGTAGCGGTCAAGTAATATTGTTATTAAATTTAAAATCGTATTTACTAATCATAAATAGGAAAGCTCACTAAAATTCAAAGACTGAAGCGATTGAAGGAAAAAAAAAACTATTTTTTCATGATTTCTTCATTTTAGATTCCTTGAAGTTATTCGCACTTATTTTTCTCTCGTGCATGTGTGCATATTGCTGGCCATCGTTCTGCGGCAAGTATCCATATTTTGTGAACTCATGACCCTGTTTAGCACAAAACAAAGGAGTGGACAAGGCATTGTCTAAACATGGAAATACTTCTGTCATTATTCAAATGGAAATACTTCAATCATTGATAAAATAGAGACATGTGCCAATTTTGAAGTGGATGTCATACTCGGGACACATTTCATTCACATCGGTGTTCTGCTCCCCCCCCACTCTCTTTGTCTTTCTGTCTCTTTCTCTTTTTGCCTTTTCCACTTTGTGTAGGTGGCGCCTGCTTTACGGAAACAGATATAAATATATCAGAAAGACATTATTAATAAACTGAACTGATAATATAGAAAAAAAAAAAACTTATTTTTGTAACGCGTGTTATTTTTTCAGGAACTTCAAAGTTAAATTCATTATCTGAGAGAACCGTTTCGACTTGATGGTATATTGTAAATCAAATCGGCGTGATTTCTTAGCTTCGGTAATTTTGTAAATATCTTTGATCAGTCCTCTCTAAATCTCTCTGTCTTGTGCAAGTCTTCCAATGTCTTCGAAGTTTTTTTGGTTAATTTGCACCCACGCTCAGTTCGCATTAACAATTTCCAGAATACTTATATTTATATGTAATTGTACGTGCTCCATTCGAATCTGGCTTGATAAATTTGATAAAATCTACCGTTTTGGAGTTACCGACAGTGAAATTTCGAATTCATTCGCGTCGAGGGCAACGTTTTTTTTTCACTTAACAAAAATAAGTGTTCTTTAAAAAGCATTAAAATACGGTAAAGTTATGGATATCGGCTCGGATTGTGGAATCAGAGAGCCGAGTTCGAATTCTAGTCGAATTACATTCACTTACGTGCTAACACTCTTAGGAAAGGTATGAATCCTCTTCTACTCCCCTCCAGCTATGGGTAAATAGCAGGACAGAACGGATTCTGTAGCCTTGGATGGCAACTGGCCTACTGCAGAAAGAAATAGCAACCTACTGCGGGAAAAAATCTGCCTCGTCAGTCACGTATCAAAAGACACATGATCGCCTAAGTGTGTGTCATGTATGGCACATAACTGACTGATTTCAATAATAATTATTTATCTAGACGTTTGAAAATCAAGGATGCGAAGCGGTGTTGAACATTCCCTTATTTACAAATTAGCCAAACATTATTTATTTTAATCCGCCTTGGTCTGACTTAGAACTTTTCAACATCCTCTCGTATGTATTAAATATTTATGTAACCCTTGATATCATAAGTAGTATTTTATAAAAAAAAATATCATCTTTCTGATAAATATCTAATGGCACTAAATCCTATCGGGGAGAGAAAATATTTTGGCACTGTCCGCATTTGAACCCGGTATGTATACGGAGACAAGGGTTGGGCCATTTTTTTAAAAAATTGCCGCACACTGACTTTACTGATAGTCTAATATTCTTGCACATAACTTAATATTCCTGGTAAGATTAAAAAAAAGCTTAAGATTAAAAAGCAATTGTTTGAAAGCAAGATTAAGCAATTACTGACGTGTCCGGAATACACGGGCCTGCCCATCTATTTAAATTTATATTTTTTCCAATCTATCAACTGTTATTTCAGATCACCTGTTTATTTTTCCCCCTTTCCCAGTCTGCCTGTTTATTTAAACTGACCTTTTATTCGAACCCTCTCTCCAAATTTTGTCCAAAACTAAAATGAATGAATTTTCAAATCGACCCTTTTATTCAATCCTACCCTTCTATTTCGAACTTAAGAGTAGCCTGCATGTTATGCATTGAAGATCAAAACAAAAGGGATTGTCCTGGAACATGAACAATTGCATGAGTTACTGACTGATGAAAGAAATTATGGTAGACGAAGTTTGGCGTTTGAATGAGAAGAGAAATGCGATCAGCGTAGAGCTGTTGTCGTCAAACTAGCAGTTTACTGCCTCCCGGCCCCACGGTGGTGAGGTGTGGCACGCCCTTTTAAAGTGTGACAAGTGTGCCAAGGACAAAAATTCGATATTTCACCGACTCCTCTCTCTTTGGTACAACGAGTGAGGTGTTGCGGTTGTATTCCTTGGGACGAGGCATTTCTCATTTATTTTTTTGTGAACTGTCCGAAGACAAACAGTTAGGCGAAAGCGTAGTCTGTCGACCAGAAAGTTAGCAAACTAACTGCGACAGGCTTTCTAGGAAGATAAAAAGTGGATTTCAGAAAAGGATATGCGCTGACTTCTGATTTTCTAAAGCGAGGCCGTGAAAGTAATACAGTTATCCGGTGCACAGTGGGACGGCATGAATAAATACTGACAGATACAGACAGTCAGACTCTCTCTCTCTATCTATCTATATATATATATATATATATATATATATATATATATATATATATATATATATATATATAGGGTGTCCATAAAGTTTGTGCACTTTAAAAAACATAACTTTATTTGTATTTGCGATAGAAATAATCTGTAAAAATGTTATAAAGTTTAATGTACCTAGTTTTTAAGTATACCTAAAATAACTAATGGGATTTTAGGCATTACTGTAAATCAGTTGGCAAATGTTTTCTGTGAACTGCAAAATCGTATTACCATTTGCATTGCTAATGATGGAGGACATGTGGAAATTTAAATAAAATTCCAATAAAACCTTAAAAAATATAGATTTACTTTCTAACCCTTTTTACAAATTATTTTTTATCGCAAATATATATATATATATATATATATATATATATATATATATATATATATACACACACACACACACGTACGTATATATCAAGCTCTGTGGGTTATTTAATGCCAAAAGTTTGAATATTTGATATGCAATTTTATTTTATTTTTAAGATATTAATAGTTTAGTGATACAAGTTTTAAGAATTAACCCATAGCTTGGGGGAGAAGAAGTGGATTCATACATTTCCTCAAGGGTATTTACGCTTAATGAATATAACGAACCCAACGAGAATTGGAATTCGGCTCTCCGATTAATAATTCCGAGACATTATTCATTACACCACTCGCACATTCAAGCATACAGAAACTTATATTCCCAAACGGACACCCATCTAGGTACTGACTAGGATCGGCGTTGCTTAACTTCGGCGATCGTACGGGAACTGATGTTTCAACGAAATGTGGCAGTAAGTCCCCTGAAAACGGTTGATAGATTTTTTTTCTTTTTTTCGCTGGATTCTCTACAAAAGTTTTTCTATACGGACCTTCGAGCCGGTGAGGTAGATAAGATCGTTGGATGTTTTCCGGTGACCAATGTTCGAGCCCCCCCCCCAAAGCTGATATTTCGAACGCTGATTTTCCATGCTCGTAGCTCTCCTCCAATTAGAAAACTGGAGCTAACATTGTTATTCTAAATCCATTTATTTTTATTTAACCATGTGCCAGTCTAGGCTATGTCTTCTTCTTTTTCTTAAACTGAGGGAAAAATTATGAATGTAAATAAGGATGTTTCCATTTTCTCTTTCTTTGAAATTTCGTCCTAAAAAAAAGGACAATCATACGGAGCTTCAGAAAGAAACATTTGAAATTTCTTGAGCACTATCAAGGGAACCATAGTTGTCTCCCTTCCGAACTATAAAAAGTAATGGTCAAAACTCCTATATTATTATCTGAGATAACGATATACATTTTCTATATATCAAGAACAGCCCTAGGCACAAGTTACCAATCTACCACTGGATGGCATGCCACTAGCTTTTACTGCCGGCGGCCCGACAGCGGCCGGCGGCGTGTTCGTCTGGGCAATGTTACCACTGGCGGACCGCTAAAGAACCACCGGTGGCCTCCCTGTGACTACTGGCGTTGTCATCGGCGGCCCGCCAGCAGGCCGCGAGCGGTTTGCGTGTAGGGAGTATTGGGGAAATTGTATGACAAAGTAGAAAAAAATTTACTTGTGACGCGTTTCGTCCTTCAGGACTTCATCGGACTAAATTTGTTATGTTGGTAGGACTACACATGCGAAGATTATATGAACACAGAAGGGACATTTTACAAAATAATACGTCAAATGCGTTGGTTGCGCACCCTAACGAGACTGACCACGATTTTGACATAAAAAATGCTAGTCTGATCAAAGGAGAAAATAATTCACTAAGACGTAAATGTCTAGAGAGCGACTTGATCACAAAGTCATCTATAGTAAATTTGAGCCAGTGCTTTTACATTTCACCATTCCTGGCAGATCTAATATCATAATGTGGAATACCTATTTACAAAAGTGATAGAAAAAAAAGAAGAAAGAGACTCTAAATAAATTCGGCTTGACAAAACAAAAAAACAAAAAAAAACAACAAAAAAACAAACAAAAAAACAAAAAACAAACTAAAATTCTAAATTTCCCAGCATCCCACTGTTTTGCGCATGTGTAGTCCTACCAACATAACAAATGTTCAATGAAGTTCTGAATGACGAAACGTGTCTTTGTTATAGAATTTCCCCATATTATGATCTATATTCATTAAGACTATGACGAACAAATCATTCACTGCATAATGCAATCTGAGACCAACAAATGAATGACAAGTATTTCCCATATAAAGCATTATGGAACGGTAGTTTTTTTTATTAGAAACAAGGAAAAGTGTATTGAAATGTTGTGTAATATCGGTCCTCTTATATGGCAGTGAACATTGAGCAATGACGAAATTTTAGAGAAAATGAAAACCAAATGACCCTTATGCATAACATCAGAAGGAAACAGTTGAAATTTCTAGGGTATATAGTGAGGAAAGAGTGCTTGGAAAAGTGAACACTCACTGGGCATATTGAAGGCGAGAGGGACAGAAGGAAGCAGGTCATAATCAACCTAACGAACGATTAGGAGATATAACGAAAAGACAAACGTTACTATAGTCCACACGAGACAGGAAATTGTGGAGCACCGTGATCACGAAGAAGAAGAAGAAGAAAAAGAAGAATGATGATGATGATATCATTATTATCTTACTTATTATAAAACGCAGAGTGTGTGTGTGTGTGTGTGTGTGTGTGTGTGTGTGTGTCTGTACGTGTCTGTACGTTTATATATTGGATCGGATTTCCTACATTTTTCAACCGATTTCAACAAAACTTCACAGGACTGCGTAAAATTACCTTGCGGTGGTTCTAACAGCGCCAAAAATTGGAAAAACACAATTTCTTTTTGCACAAAATCAATTTGAAAACACGATAAAACACGATTCTGTCGCCAGAATGAAAGGGGGACAACTCATATCGAGTTATGCTTATTATAAAACCCAGGTTGTTTGTGTGTGTGTGAGTTCGTTTATATATGGGATAGGATTTCCTACATTTTTCAACCGATTTCAACAAAACTTCACTTTTTTTTTGGCAGGTAGTGTTTCTTATTGTCTTGCACATTTTTTCTTTTATTTTTACATCCAGAATGCTTTAAAATTCCATTTACAAGACAATAGTTTATAATAAAATTCTATTCAATCGGTAGACTCATAACGATTGAAAACATATTTTTGTTTGAGTTTGGGTTTGACCAATTCGTAAAAAACAAAAAAAAAAAAAAAAAATTAAGACATGCGTGTCCGTCAACCTTAAACAATAATCTTTGTCACTTTTATTTTTCAGTCTTTATGATGGTCGATACTTGATCTATCTCTTACTGTTACATCCCCGGGCAACGCCGGGCTCTACTGCTAACTATTGATATGACCAAAAAGACCGTACGGTGTTTGTCGTAAGATGACATTTAACTCAGGTCGTTATTTAAAAAAGCTTTTGTTTGTATTTTGACAGCTGTCATATTTAGCATCCTTTAGAAATATTGGCGTATTTTTTGTTTCTGTACCCCATCAAGTTAGCTCGGTGATTTATGATTTTGAATGTGAATGCGATGTTGAATATATTGGCTAAACTAATCAGAAGTTAGAGACGAGGATATATAAGCACGTATCAGCTCAGACCTGTCGAGGGAAGTATAAAAAATTATATGCATTTGTTAATACTCCCGATTGCAATAATATATAATAAATAATCAGATTTGCATGGTCGTCTTTTACCAGAGATTGTTTCACAGCAGTCAACAGAGCACATTCGGATTACCATTTGAAAGTTCTTCAGACCTTGTGTATTAAGCCTAATCAGCCTTACCCTGTACGATGAAGGAACAGTTTCTGGCCAAATTTAGTCTAACAGTTATTTATATTTCTGATTCTCTGGTAGTATTTTCTTCTCTTCTTCGTCGTTGCGCACATATTCATATGCTTTGGCCACGATTGAGCTATGAAGAGCGAGGAGCGATAGCCGGTTAATTTTTTCTTTTTTGTTACATGTTTTTTAATATATTTTATATATATTTGTTATCTCTCTATTTCTTTCTCCCCCCCCACATATATATATAGATTTAGGGTATGCCATATTTATGGGTAAAACTGTTCAATATTAGAAATAGAGCAAATGTAAATATAAAATGGACACTTAGGTCAACACCAAACGGCGATAGTTTGTTTCATGCTTCAACGTAATATTCAGATCGTTTTGTGTTGACCTCAGTGTTGTTTCTAGATCCTAATGTAATTTGTCAGTGATTTATATTGCTGATTTTCTAGTAGTTTTTTCTTTCCCCTTATTTAAATAGTGTATTTTGTCCTCGATTGAATTCTGAAGAGCGTTGAGCGATAACCTTTTATCTTTTTTTGTTGATTGTTTTTGTTATATTTTTCGATTCACCACTTTACGGTGAGTAATAGTTTTATCTATATTATACCTTCCCATTTTGTTTTAATATATTTTAAGATATTATATGAATATATACTCGCGAAATCCTCGTTTTTAAGACAATAAAAAAAAATTGTACTCGCCACAGATTATTTGAATTTAACATTGGAAATAGAAATAGTAAGCAAAAGTTTGGGTATATTTTGCTGTTTGTGTTAACATAGGTTGAATACATTGAAGGCAAAAATGGTTTGTATAATTTATGGAGAAGGTAATGCGAATAATCGAACGTATCAAAAATAGTTTGCAGAGTTTCGTACGGGAGATTTCTCGTTGAACTATGCTACACGGTCGGTCAAACTATTAAAATTAGATGGTAAATTATTCAATGCAAAACTTGAGAATAATCAACTTTTCGTCACGCGAGAAATAGTTAACATAATAGATTGTGTAGCGCCAGGAAAGAATGTGTATCTAAAAATTGGGTTTTACTTGGGATCGAGCCGATAAGAAATACATGATCATTTT
This sequence comes from Acanthosepion pharaonis, assembly GCA_903632075.3. Lineage (NCBI taxonomy): Eukaryota > Metazoa > Mollusca > Cephalopoda > Sepiida > Sepiidae > Acanthosepion > Acanthosepion pharaonis. The sequence goes on from CAHIKZ030005613.1 coordinate 1,133,026, forward strand.
TACAAGGCCGGCATTCAATTCTCTGATAAATTCTTCAAGTTACACAATAAATCTTTTCAAAAGAAAGTAATAAGAATTCCTTGAAGCATACGACGATGAATGAGTCGAACATTATCAATTAACAGTCTTCGGATTCGGTGAGGAACGAACTTGCTCCCCAATGGCTTGCGAGAGCAGAGCTCTAATTATCGTACCACTTCGAGTATTCTTCATTGTAAGCCGCAGGTATCAGATCAAAGATGTCTGTCAGTCAGTTAAGTGTCGTAAATAATACATACTTGGGCGATCAAGTCTCTTTCGATTCATGGCCAAGTAGAAGATATTCCCGAAGTAGGTTGTTGTTTCTTTATGCGGTAGACATTGCTAACCAAGGCTATAGACCCCAGTCTATCTTGCTATTTAACCCATAGCTGGGAAGAGAAAAGATGGATTTATACATCCCCCAAAGATATTTGCGCGTAAGTGAACGTAACGAACCCGATTGGAATTCAAGCTAGGCTCTCCGATTTCACATTCCGTTATCAATTATATCATACCACACAGTGAAAAAGAAATGTCTCCAGTTCAGGTACTAGGACACTTTAAACGCGACTATTTATTACATTCCACTGTTGCAAACGTGCAGATAAAAATCTGAAATTATCACTTTAATACCTTATTACTGACTTAATATTTTTAATTAAATTTCACAAAAGGCTAATGGTTTAAAAAGATTAGCATTTAATGACCAGAATCAGCCCGAAAAAAAAAAAAAAAATGCACCATCCGGATGGGTTCTAGACTGAGTTAGTTAAACGCTGTACGTGATATGCGCTTGCGCGATCATGTCTGTTTTGATTCATGACTAACTAGGCAGATATCCCGCAGTAGGTCACCGCTTCTTTCTGTGAAGGCTATAGGATCCAGTCTGTCCTGTTAGTCAATCCTTTTGCCATACATGATACACACTTCGGGGGATCATGTTTCTTTCGATTCATGATTCAGTAGGCAGAAGATATTCCCGCAGTAGGTTGCCGTTTCTTTTTGCGGTAGACTGATTGCTAACCAAGGCTATATGACCCAGTCTATTCAACCCATAACTGAGTGGTGGTGGTGGAAGAGATCGGATGTATGGATCGTTCTCTTTTTCCATTTTCCTCAAGGGTATTTGCGCGTAAGTGAATGCAACGAATCCGAATGGGATTCGAACTTGGCTCGCCGATTTCTCATTCCGAGCCGATATCCATTACACCACAACGCACATCTGCCATAATTGGGCGGGAATTGGCCAATCGCTACTTCCCAGCCTTGACAGAGTTCAACCTACGCGATCTTGTAGGTGATGAATTATTTTCAACGCTACAATTCCTTTCCCATAGACGAAACGTCGAAAGCTTCTCGCTACTCTATCGCTATTTCTATGGCAAATGTTCAGAGGAGCTACATATCCTAGTTCCACCAGCGCAGACCTACCATGCCATATGTACAGGGTTGACTCATTCTCATTCCCTTTGTATTCCATTAGTAAGAAAGAAGTTCCATTCGGACGGTTTCTACTTCATGGTACAGATTTCCGAGAGGATGCTTCCTCGATCACTACAGTTTTAACCTTTTCAAATCTCGGGTCAACCGTTATCTATCCTACATATCCTTGTAATCTGCACTTACTTCCTCCTTACGTCCATACAACAGACTTATTCAGTAAATCTCTACCGTTTAGTGGCATTTTGGTTTTGTATTTGGGGTAATATATATAATTATTATATGGTTTGATTATTATTTTATTAAAAATAATAATAATCAAACCATATAATAATTATCAATGTGTATTTATTTATATATTTCCTGTCACATCTGTAGTGTAAAGGAAAGTAAACCAGCTTTAGTAAATTTATGAGTGATTACTTTCCTTAGTCGTTTTAATAATCTATACAAATAAAATATTTTTGTGCATTTAGACAAAAGTTTTCGAGCAAAATGAACCATTTAATTAATCAATTCTTAGATTGCAGTCTTATTTGTTCAAGCGTTTCATGTGTGGCACTCAGTTACTTTTGTTTATTAAGTGTTCATCTTGCTTCAACTTGGTCTTGAAATAGGCTTTGTCGTCGTTCTGTTGCTAATCTTTTTCTTCCGAGGGATTTTTTTTTCTTTTCAGTGTTATATTAAACACACAAAATGTTTAGCATAAATCATATTGTCCCAAAAGCTATTTATATAATACCAGGTGTAATCAATGAATCATAGATGCTATTTGTTGTATCGTCGAGGTGAATGATATACAGAGAAGAATGTGTGCTTAATATATTTATTCAGCACCAGTATCCGGTGCTAATGGATACATACAAAAAACACAGAACAATAAGTTACAAAACAATTAACAAGACAACTTACAAGGAATAGAGGAGGGTTAAATGCTGCACAGCCAAACGAAGATCAATTCGAATATTAATCAACTTAGTATCAACTTATTAATCAACTGTTGAAGTCCTTAATCATAGACTATTTAAGGCTATGAGCCAGGCCATCTGGTAGAGTGCTGAAGGGATGCTGAAGGGGTGCTAGCTACTCTACAACACTATTGGACATCTAAAAATATAAAGGTAACAAATTAATTAAATGGTTCATTGGTTTCTATTTTAGTTGTGACTTCTTTATTTCTGCTTTATTGAATCTCAATATCTGTCTATATCTCTGAGATGGGGTATTATGATTACTTATATCATTTACATTATTCGGACTGTTATCCTCAACTTCATTGCCATATTCACAACGTTTCGGCCTTTGTACGCTCCGCCTTTCTTCTGGTGATTGACACATGGCTCAGTGGATAAAGACGTTGGTTAGATCCAATGATTAGACCCAAAAAGTTGTGAGTTCAATATCAGGCCACGGGAGTGGTGAACCGAGACTTGGAGAGTTGAGTTAAAGGGAAATAACCGAGGCATCCGGAAGAGGCATGGCACGTGGAACTAGAACAATCTACCCCGGTGGACAAAATAAAGGGTTCAGTTCGAAATTCCAATCACCTTAATGGAGGCCGAAGCGTACAACGACCGAAACGTTATGAATATGGCAATGAAAATGAGGACAACAGTCCGAATAAAGTAAATAATATAATTGAATTTCAATACATTGGTTAGAGATTTTTGTTTCATTGCATCTCACTATTAAAAACTTTCTAACAAATTGCCGTAATTTTTGACAACACAGATACACTAGTAATAATAATAATAATAATAATAATTATTATTCCATTTTGTCTTTTCCTTGTTCTTCATCCCGATTTTCTTCATTTGCTAAATATTTTAATCATTTCACCCCATGCAAGTTGATAATTCCACTAAGACGCAATTGGGTTAATTGGGAGTGAAAGAGAGTGAGAAGACATTAGAGATAAAAAAAGAAGGAGTAAGGAAAATAAAAGAGCAGATTTCAGGAAGCCAGAAGATGGCGACTGGCATTGCATTGAAATTTTTGGAAAGTTGTAGGTGTCAGCGAAACAAGTAATCGGACGGGATTTCCACAGGTGAGAAGTGCGAGAAAAAGAAACTATTAGAATAGAAGACACGATTGGATCTCACTATTTCAACAACAAATATTGAATGTCGAAAAATATAAAGAGAACGGATTTATTAAAAGGTTCATTGGCCTTTATTTTAGTTGTGGATTCTTTATTTCCACTTTATTGAATCACAGTACCTTTATTTCAAGACTTTTGTTTTACTGCATCTCACTATTAAAACTTTCTAACAAATGCCGTCATTTTGACGACACGGGTACACTAGTAAACACGTGTACACTAGTAAACAGAAAACAAAAATGTAGGTTCGATGTTGGGACAGGATTTATTGTTTTCCTGTTAAGGAATTCCTATCGCGATCATGTGTCACCGGAAATAAAAGGCCATGCCATTTGTGTTTTTACGAAACAGGGACATGCAGAGAGACAACACAGGTGTGGGATTCGTAGATAAGAACGACTTTTAGATCGTGTTTGTATTAGTGATACGAGAGAAGATAAATGTTTTCATATAGGATCCTCAGTCCAGTTGACCTCGTAAACTTCCCTCCCTGTTGCACATTATAAAAGACAGAAAAAATAGTTTAACAATAGCTTGAAGAAGAAGAATATCGTGAAATAAAAGAATACTCTGAAGGGAAAACAAATTTATACGGAGACCCGTTTATATTGTTGCCTAATTTTAGACACACACACACACACACATATTTTTTCATAGTTAAAAAAACAGAATTCTTTCTTACATACATCATCAGAATTAATTGTATAGATGAACATCCCAGATTAATCATTAAGAAAACAAGCAATTGCAAATTTATTTAAATAGGGCTGTCATTTTTTTTAACGCTATGGATAGACTAATTTTATACATAATTCATGAGACTGGTTGGCCTCTCCTAAAATGGCTATCAAATTTCCAACTCTGCACATGTTCAAAAAAAAAAAAAAAATACTATCTTTCTATTTTTTTCATATAAATTTAGCAAATTTGTTTGCGCTTCTAAGGCTCTTCTCGTCTTAATTTCCTTTGCATTTAATTTTTATTATATATAACGTAATATATAATCTACAAATTAATTAGTAAATGATCGAAAAACTTATCTCATTGGCCAACTTCAGAGTTTCGCGTAAGAAATCTTACCAAGGTCGGAGGGTCAGAAAAATCTGTTGAATTATTGCCAGATATTTATACTTTACAAAACAAATGCTTATTGTAGACACCAGAATTTAAATTTGAAATTACGCAAAACTTTGAAGTTAGTCAATGAGATAAGAGCAAATATGGTCCTTCAAGACAGCAAAAAGTACAGGATGTTAAAAGGATGGTCCCCCACCAAACAATCTAATAAATAAAGTTTAATGTTTTTGTTGCAAATTTTCAAGAACAACAACAAAAAAATATATAAATTCACTTTCATCATATGTTTAGATTTTATTATAATTCTAACCATCGTTTTTTAAAATAATAAACATTGCCGAAGAGTGAAGGTTAGTTTAAAAAAGGGCGTCATGGCGAAAAAACTGTCTTTTTGACACTTCGTTTTATTTTTGTATGTACGATGGTCTATGTTTTACAAAATAAATCCTTTGTATATTTACCAATTATTTTATAGGCAATTGTCCCTCTAGTAATCTGTTGAGTTCTTTTTGGACCAAAATTCTGCTGGCCTTAAAAATACGTTAACTTCCTGTAGTTTTTTCTTACGGATTTTGATAGATGTGGACGGGAGTTGCTCAGTCCTCACTTTGCACTCTCGATAGAGTCAACCTCTCTGAGTCCTTGAGGGTGACGAATTATTTTCCACCCTACCACTCCTTTGCCACGAACGAAACGTCGCTAGCCTATCGTTGCTCTATCGTTATTTCCATGGAGAGTATTCAGATGGGCTACACTCCTTAGTTTCACCAGTCCTTTTCTTCACGGCTAAGACCCACCATGCCACGCCCATTGTAGCGAATCACCCTCATTTCCTTCACATTCCTTTGGTGAGATGTAAGCTCCACTCAAGCAGCTTATTGCCATGAACCACTGCCTTGTGGAAACAACTTCCAAGAGGACACTTCCCCGATCACTACAATCTATATACAGTGGAACCTCGGTTCACGAATTTAATTCGTTCCTGAAGGCCGTTCGTAACACGAAATGTTCGTAAACCGAAACTATTTTTCCAATAGAGATCAATATGGAGAAAAAAGAGACAGTAGAATAAACCTGGAAAAGAAAAGCACAACACAACACACGAATATAAACAACATGGCGGTCGACTCAGAAATGATTCCGTTCGGGTTAATTCGGTTCGGCAATGTTCGAGAATCGAAATTTTGTTCGATAACCGAGGCATTTTCATCTCGAATTTTCTGTTCGAAAACCGATTTGTCCGATATGTGAGACGTTCGTGAACCGAGGTTGCAATGTATATCTGTTCAAATCTTGTGCTAACAACTATCTTTCACATATATCCGCATAAGCCGTGCTCCTTACTCTGTAACACTCTACATCGAGTGGCCCTCAGGCCTTGTACAGGGTAAACATCATTGTAAAAAGATGTCTTTCAGTTGCATTATTATTATTAACATATAACTTACTCAGGCCCGTCGTTTTGAGAGGGTTCGGGCCCAGTCTTTATGTTAGGCGGGGGCGTGAGTAAGAATTCACGTTTTTATGTCTCCCCGTCAATATATGCATGTCCCATCCTACTACAAGCACGTGAATACGACAACTTGCATTCTTGTCCTGGATGACCTCAGATGTTACCCCGGAAGATTGTAGAATATTTCCAACTTCTCAGTAAAAATTAAGCCAATTGATTTTTATCGCTAGGTGTCACATTTCTTCTGATCACCTAATTTGCTTAGTATCGATTAAAAGTTATTTCCCAGCTGATCGAAGCAGCACGAATAGAGTGCCTCCCGTAGTGCAATAGTTTTCATGCTCGTATCGCAGACCAATTCGCAAGCGTTGTGGGTTCGAATCTCCCTAGCTCCCCTTTTAACTTAGCTTTGCATAAGATCTGCCGGAATAGATAAAGAGAAAGGAGTTAAATTCTTTGTTAAGGAATAAGGAATAAATGAGGTTTTATGACACATTATTGGTCATGTAATATCAAGCAAGATATCTATTATTACTTGTAAGTTCAATTATGACCGAAGAGCCCTGTGTGAGATGAGACTATAGTTAATAAACTGAAAACAGAGTTGAATTGACCGATTAAAATCTACCTAAAAATCCGACATTAATCATAGTTTATTTTAAAATTCCGGTTGTCCTAGGTAAGACGATGAACTATATCCGGCAGCAAGGCTTCTGATCGGGAGGTTTTGATGAGCATGGAACCAGCTCTTAATTGCCGTTGTTCCCAGGTCCACCCTGACATAGGGTGGTAGCATCTGTTAGAGTCTCAACTATGGGCAAATAGTTAACCCCCAGAATGGAGTCATAACATAATGAAAGTATAAAAATACATTTCATAATAAAAACACCAGCAATACATTTTCATAGTAAAAAATACTACCAGCAATACATTTTTGAAAAAAAATTACCAACGATAGACAAAAAAATACAGTAATACATTTTTGAAAAAAAAAAAAAAATTACCAGCAAAACATTTTTTGCAAAAGAAATTATTAATGCTCCCAAGAAAATTAAATTTTGGCATTAAATGACCCATAAGGAGTTGATGTGCCGCTAAAAAAAATAAACAATTAAAAATCCAGCCTGAATCATAGGAACTAATTATACAGGATGATTGAAAAGTAACTCCCTATTTGATGTATAATGGACTCTACCGTTTAACTATTTTACAAGACGGGAGAGTCCATCATACATAAAATAGGGAGTTATTTTACAATCACCCTGTAGATTCTACCTCTAACCTATTAATGCCCACTGTGGGGAAAAAAAAAATTAGCGCACTAACCGAAAACGCATTAATCGAATGTGCATTGAGCGAGGGATGTCTGCACACACACACACACACACACACACACACACACACACACACACACACACACACACACACACACACACACACTTTTAATGTTGATTTTAGCTTTAGGAAAAAAAAAAACAAAAAAACACTAGTGGCTGGGAGCCCGAACTGGGTAAGGAGATGTTTTGCTAAAAACATGAAGAAAGAAGAGGCCCATTTTAATGATGTACGTGACTGTTACATAGTGGCTGGGAGCCCGAATTAAGGAGATGTTTGCTAAAAAACATGAAGAAAGAAAACTGACTCGATGTTGTCTCACTATCAACTGAATAACATCACGGTGGAGTTTCTATTCACGCAGTACTCCGCCTCCCTAGTCCTGGGTATGACAATAAACTATATTTGGCAGCAAAACCTTTGATCGGGAGATTGGAGGTTTTGAGGAGCGTGGAACTCACCTCTTAGTTGCTGTTGTTCCCAGGTCTACCTTGACCCTTAGCCTCTGATAGAGTCCCAGTCGTGGGCAAATAGTGGACACCCATACAAAAACATTATGAAAGTATAAAAATACATTTTTATAGTAAAAATACCAGCAATACATTTTCATAGTAAAAAAAAAATACCAGCAATACATTTTCATAGTAAAAAAAAAAAAAAATACCAGCTATGCATTTTTGTAAAAGAAATTACTAATACTCACAAGAAAATTAAATTTGCGCATTGAATGACCCATAAGGAATTGATATGCCGCTAAACAAACAAATGAACATTCCTCCACCCCGATTGTCTACTAAATTACATCAAAACCACGTGATTGAGTTCTGGAGACATTCGAAGTGGCGACATACTTACTGGACACATTTTAAGTGGGCCGTTTCGCTAGTGTCTTACAAGTCACGCCATGGTCCCGAACATAATTTATAATAATACATTCGCTTATCAGCGAAGAAAGCTAACAAGAAAATTACGCTAGTGTACCGAGTAACTCTTTATCACATCTTGACGAAATCAAAGTCGAAACTTTCGCGCCCAAGAAAAGGGCTACGAACGGCAATGGCGGCGCTGCGCCGTCTCCACTGATATATTTTCGCCGGCTTTTCAAAAAAATGGCCTGGCATTGAAAAGGAAATTCCTGGATAGCAACTGACAGCGTTGGTTCCCTGCAGACAAAGTATCATATTTCGGCTGAAATCAGCCATTTTTTTTAAAAGTTATAGCCGGAACTACGTAATTTAAGCGTGAGCGTATATGTGTGTGTGCGCGTGCGTGAGTAAATTTGTTATTTGTCCGTGTGTGTTTATGTGGGTGCATGTTCGCCTGTGTGTCTCTATGTGCGTGCGTGCGTTTTTTTTTGAGTTTTTTTTTTATAATCATTTTACCTCCAAACAAGGCAATAAATCCCACTAAGACACAAGGTGGTACTAAATGTGAAAGAATATGAGAAAAAGAAAATATTGTTAAGGAGCGAGAACAATAAAAAAAACAGGAAGTTAAGTAACAAATAATTTCTGTTTTAGGGAACCAGGTGGAATGACGAATGTGTCATCCCAACTAATCGTTCATTAAATATTTTGTTTAATCATTTTACCCCAAACAAGGCAATAAAGCCACTAACACGCACGGTTTATGGAGAGAAAAAGAATATAAGAAAAAAAATCAAGTAGCGAGAACAATAAAAGAACAGCAATTAAGAAAGCAGAACATAACGATTGACATTGCATTTAAATTTTTGAAGATCAAATTTGGCAGGGAAGCAAGAAACCGGAAGAGGGTTTAAAAATTTAAAATGCAATGTCAATCGCTATCTACTGTCCTCTTGATTATTCTTTTTGTTCTCGCACATTAGTAATGTTTCTGTTTCTAATTCTTGCACGCCCAGCAACATTTTGTGTCTTAGTGGCTTTACTGCCTTGCTTGGGGTCAACTCGATTAAAAAAAAACTAAACAAAATAACATCTAATCATTCCAACTGTAAAATGATGAGACCTTGGCGCCAATCTAGTACTGCGATTAAATTCATAAAGTCTGGGTACCACAGAGGAAAGTGCGTGCGGCGTGTGTGAATATAGATGTATACATAAGTATATTAAAAAATAATAGCAGTAAACATCAAAAAACAAAAGCGGTAGAAAGCTGAACAAGGTCGGCGGCTAGATTATGCATCTTGGCACATCATAAACCGAAAATGTTAAATTTAAATTTAAAGTCAAGCGTCCTTGTACCCAGGGCCGGTGAGTACTACCACCGAAGCCGCCGCCGACGCCGGGAAGCAAGACAGACTGGGGTCCCTGAGCATTGCTTATTGGTCCTCACTATCTTATCAACATTTTCTTTTTTCTACCAACATTTATATGTTACAAATTAAACTAAGCACAATGACTGCTAAAGTATGACAATTATTTACATTATTCGGACTATTGTCCTCATTTTTGTCGCCATATTTATCACAACGTTTCGGCCGTTGTACGCTCCGGCCTTCTTCAGGTGGTTGGAATGTCGAACTGAACCCTTTATTTCGCTCACTGGGGTAGACTGCTCTCGTTCCACGTGCGAACTAGTGAGCGAAATAAAGGGTTCAGTTTGATATTCCAACCACCTGGAGAAGGCCGGAGCGTAGAACGGCCGAAACGTTGTGATAAATATGGCGACAAAGATGAGGACAATAGTTCGAGTAATGTAAATAATGTACATAATACCTCATCTCAGAAATATAGACAGATATTAAAGGATGACAAATTTTCACGGATTTTGACGTCATCCTGGAGTTGTTTTATTTTCGTGCAAACCCTTGAATTTATTTTGCTCATGCTAAGACTCGAAAAAAAAACAACATATAAAATTCACTATTATTTATCCTTAATGTTGAATGTGTTAACATTCGACTTATTAACAAGAAAAATGACAAGTTGATGTTGAAAACTGCCGCAACACATTGTTGATTTATTTCCGATGGAATAATCTATTATGACATGTCTCTAATTTGTATTTAAAAGTATTTTTTGTAAGTTAAATTGTTCACCTATATTGCATATGATCTATTATTGTATAAAAATCTGTATTTTATATAAATACTACTGTTATGAATAATCAGGGGTGGTCTCCCCTTGTTTGTTACTCTGCTCTTTGAGAGAGCTATTTCTATTTACTGGGGCTATAAAAGGACACTATACGCGAACGTTGTATCTGAGTTGAATAAAGCTTTCTTAAATCCTACACCTGTGTACTTTTGTCAATACAACTACCTTATGGAAATTGGCATGTAGTAGAATATATTTAAGCAATATATACGGAGTAGATTTGAGGGAGGTCTTTGTATGGAAAAGGGAAAGATATTTTAGCACCGGTTCTGCCTGTACCGTTGGATTTTTTCTCGATGTTGAATTATAACCGACTTTGTTGCATTTATTCCCTCCCACGACATATATTCAATTCCATTTTTTTTAGTCTGACGTTGTCATATGGCTTTTTTCCCATTTTGTTATTCAGTTACACACTACAAGTATGTTTAAAATAAACTTTTTTAAATGAGAGCCAGCTTTTTACAAATTATATTCTGTCTAATAAAAAATGATATGTAAAAAGAAAGAAAGCTGTAATTTTACTGGCCAAAAAGATTTAATCTTGTATTTTATTATTTTACTAGCAGTAGAGCCCGGCGTTGCCCGGGGATGTAACAGTAAGAGATAGATCAAGTATCGACCATCATAAAGACTGAAAAATAAAATTGACAAAGATTATTGTTTAAGGTTGACATACACGCATGTCTTAATTAGTTTTATTTTTATTTTTTTATTTTTTTTTACGAATTGGTCAAACCCAAACTCAAACAAAAACATTGTTTTCAATTGTTATGAGTCCACCGATTGAATAGAATTTTATTATAAACAATTGTCTTGTAAATGGGATTTTTAAAGCATTCTGAATGTAAAAATAAAGAAAAAAGTGTGCAAGACAATAAGAAACACTACCTGCCAAAAAAAAGTGAAGTTTTGTTGAAATCGGTTGAAAAATGTAGGAAATCCGATCCCATATATAAACGAACACACACACACACACACACACACACACACACACACACACACACACACACACACACACAACCTGGGTTTTATAATAAGTATAACTCGATATGAGTTGTCCCCTTTCATTCTCGTGATGCCTCTTAATCGTGTTTTCAAATTGATTTCGTGCAAAAACAATTGTGTTTTCCAATTTTGGTGCTGTCAGAACCACCGCAAGGTAATTTTCCGTAGTCCTGTGAAGTTTTGTTGAAATCGGTTGAAAAATGTAGGAAATCCGATCCAATATATAAACGTACAGACACTCACACACAACCTGAGTTTTATAATAAGTATGATGAAGCATAACAATGCAGAAGGCACAGTGTTGATTGCAGACATAGTAAGGAAAATTCAAGAACTTCTACAGAACGTAGCGAAGGACAAAAAAAGGACAAACGATTCATTGCAAGAAGACGGAATACATGGTCGTCAGTAAAATGAACAGTCCAACATGCAAATTACAAATTGGAGATATCAATATCAAACAAGTACAAAAGTGCATATAAAAAAGAAAAATCGAGAAATATAAGCAGTCAGTTGCTGATATCCCCCACCCATGACGAGCGGACGGTGTAATTCTCGGAGAGTCCGTCTACGAAACTCTGGAGTCGGGATGCTGAAGATAACATCAATCAGCTAAGTGACAAACCTTATGAAACGAAAGTTATGAATCAATTTCCCCACACCCACAGCTATGGTTTGGATAGCAGGGCAGACTGGATCCAATAGCCTTGGTTGGCAACCTACTGCGGGAAAATCTAGTCAGTCATGAATCGAAAGAGACATAAACGCCCGAACGTGCTTCACCACGTCTGCCACTTAAATGGCTGACTAATCAGTTGCAGTGAGCTTATTTATTCCGAATATCATCTTTGCTACGACGTCACAATTAAAAGGAAATCCAAAAGACGAAGCAAGTTTTATGGATCCCTTTATAACAGTGGTTGTCAATCTTTTCCTCGTTGCACCCCCCTTGGCTCCCCGACCGCATTCGTAGCACCCCACTACCACAATGAGATAAAGACACTTCTTTCTCAGTACTGGGCATGCTGCAAATTTAAAACAACAACTAACACTCTAAGCACATAAGCATTTCAGTTTTTCTCAGATGTCGTTAGATAAGAGGTCGCCAGGCAAACATCCGTGGATATATCCTTACACCTACAAACCTAGAGCAATGGTCACTGAAGAAGCCGGCTGCTTAATCTGGCTGTTGTGAAGCGTATTCTGTTCCCATAATATCAGCAAGATACAACTAAATGTTTGGACGTTTCATTTCAAGCAAATGCGATCATGTATAACTTATGCTAATTTTATTCTTTCTAAAGCAGACGCGTTCCTTAAGTGTAACTTAGATTTTATCATATGCAGGGTGATTGAAGAGTAACCCCATATTTTATGATGGACTATCCTCTCTTGTATTAATAATTATAGTTAGACGGGCGAGTCCATCATACATAAAATAGGGAGTTACTTTTCAACCTGCCCCTGTAGAAACTGTGACCTTTGTGATGGAAGCGACGAATGGAGGATGGGAAGTGGAATAATCACAGAGAATGTAACAAAGGGTCCAAATGACACAAAAGAAGAACAGTGATATAAGGGGCAGTAGAATTATGCAAATTAACTGGGTTCAATCCCCACTCCTGCCTGTGAGCAAATGGCATCACAAAATAAGAAAAAATCCAAAGAAAGATTATTAAATGGAAAAGTTCCATTTAATTATCTTTTCCATAGTCTTTAATAGCACATGCCTCTATATATATATATATATATATATATATATATATATATATATATATATATATATATATATATATAATAAAAAAAAGGCTTAAACACTAATATTCCATGGTCATAATTTATTCCATTGGAATCGTAAATACGATCCAATTCATCAGACCTACAAATTTAAAAGGGAACAGAAAAAAAAACAACTCGGGAAATAAAAATAAAATTTAGAGAGAGCGTAAGTATTTTGCATATGTATGTGTATATTTATCACTAATATTATATATATATATATATATATATATATATATATATATATATATATATATATATATATATATATATATATATATATATATATATATGATTGAATATAACTCCTATTTTACTTATGATGGACTCTCCGTCTTGTAAAAATTATAGTTAGATGGGAGAGTCCATTATACATAAAATAGGGAGTTACTTTTCAATCACGCTGTACAGCTTTTAAATAAAGGTAATTATTAAATTATTACTTGAAGCTAATACCACCAAGTTGCTCCCTAGAACTCCTTGTTTTTCTAACTGCCCACTTTTCCGCATCGTTACCTGGATTTTTGCACCTCCTCCCTTTTTCGGCAATCTCAGTTTTATAAATTCCACCCTTGTCACATTTTCTGTTTAAAACAAAATGTGTTTTGATGAATATACAGGTGTTTTCTCTATTTGAATCTCAAGATATTTCTTGAATCGAGCCCCGTCAGTGGCTTTTAATCCTTTCTTTCTTCTTTGGTGTATTCTGCGATCAGTGTAAATGTTTGTAAAATCATAAAACTGACCCCACTGCGGAAGTAAGAAAAGATGACGACAAGTAGTTGTCAGTTTTTTTTTCTTCTGTTGCCATTTTTTTTTCTTCTGCCAAGCTTTATCTTTAAAAATGCCAGCTTAAGCCCCCAAAATAGACTATTGTTTCCCTATCTGGGTTGGAGATGCTCATTCCTAACTTTACAGCCTTGATAGATTTCAAAATCGTTTACGCAGCCTGGGAGTGTGTGCGTGTGTGTGTGTGGGGGGGCTTATTTTCAACCCCGCAGCGTCTTTTTCCGCGGACGCAACGCCGAAAGACTATTGTTACTCACCCTCTCGCTATTTCTATGGCAAATGTTCAGATGAGCGCTCCAAAAAAGCGTTCCACCAGTTCAGATATTTACATCTAGAGCTCGCCGTGCTACTTCCACAGAGTCGAATCACTCTCATCTGCTCCGCATGTAAGGAGAAAGTTCAACGTAGAAAGTTAAAAAGCTGTCTCAAGTACTGCGACTTTATAAAACGGGGACCCACATGAAGGTTCCTCCGACAGCTACAATCTTGACCAATTTTAAGTCAAGAGTTAATCGTTACCCATCCTCCTTATCATCATACAATTCACTTCCTATCATCTCTTACATTCATAACACATACTTCATTCATCGTATAACTATATATATTTTAATAGTAACTGTTTATCTTAAGCGGTTCTTGAGTTTTATATTGGTTGAACTTTTAGTATAAGAAAATTAAAATCATCTTGGTTTGCGGTTCCATGGCTGTAAGCGAGTCAAAAAACGCAGTTAACACTTTAATAGATGTTTGTCATCTTCCAGTCTGTTGCTCGATTTTTTTTTTCCACGACAGGATGAGTCTTAGACAATGTATGTACATATGCAAGGATAGTAATTGCCATAGCAAAGAAGGGCGTTTTTGATAAATGGCCTGTAGCGGCCCGGTTGTCGAGCGGAAGGATTTTATAAAAGTAACGCAAGCATTTCAAAAATACTGTGTAGAGTTTGACGTTTCATAATAGCATGGAAATCTGGCATCGGCATTTTAAAACAAAAGAACTGACTCTGTTATCTTTTCCTCCCACAGGAAACATTAAATTGATTTATTCTTTTAAGAATTTAGTTGGCGGAAAATAACAGCTCATTTCGTACCAATGGCGTTTTCATACGCCATTAAAATATCTCTATCCCAAAGTTCTGCAGACAGCAACATCTACATATTGACATGGAACAAAAGTTTGTAGGGAATACATTTTTTAAAGGATAGTTTTCCTGCTTATTTTCGCTTTAGTTATACACAAAAGCTATAAAAAATATTTAATTCTTTTAGATTATAAAGAAAGCACAAGTTGAAATAAAGGTTTGTCATAACTGATTGGTATTTAATCACAGAATATGCATATAGTTATCAATTGTTGAAACTGAAACTAGATAGAGTGAGTATTTGCTTGATGAGACTCTGCTAATATTGCCCTATATTTAATACAGTCAAGTTCTAAGTTTGTTTACAATTTCTTTCTTTTAGGAATAAGCTACTGTACGCATTATAATGATTCAATTTGATTAATACTGTCCACATTTGCAAAAAAGAAAGGACAAGAAGAATTATAATGATTTAAATTTTCAAATCATTATTCTTTGTAATATTTCAGTAAGAATGTCCATACGTGTTAGAACTAATTAATCGAAATATGGATTAGCTCTTAAACTCGGAAAAGGCTATATGAACTTGCTTGTCAAATGGGTAAAAATAATTAAAAACAAAAACAAGAAAAATTCATTTTTTTAAAAGGTAGTTATTGTGTTTATTTTCCCTATAATTACACACAAAAATATAAAAATGACATTTTAACTCTTTTAGATTATAAAAAGAAAGCAAAAAAAAAAAAAAAAAAAAAAGAAGGAAATAATACAAATGTTTGGTTCCGAAATTGAATATTTTTTAACAGTGTGAGTTATCTTGAAGAATTCTATACAGAATGGAGTTGTGCATTCTTAGCACCAAGGTGTCACCATTTTTCACCTCTTTCCTCTTCGAGAACAGACATAATACTGTCTTTGAGTGATTCTTCAAGTTCTATTGGCAGGCAAATACTTTAGAACATGACGTAAGTTCATGATTCAGATTAAATAGTAACCTCTTGAATCTGAGATTCATTGATTGTTTTTTTACGTCTTATCATCATTTTTTTTTGGAGATTATAATGTTTTACTGATACAAATTCTACGATTTAATCCATAACTAGGGAGGAGAACAGGTGGATTCATACCATTTCCCAAGAGTATTTACTTGTTAGGTGACCGGAATTGGTAAACTCTGCTCTCCGATTTCCAATTCCGAGCCATTATCCATTATCTCACCGCATATCCAAATTTACAGCACATAGTATTCTCAAACGGTCACCCATCTAGGTATTGACCAGACTCGACGTTCCTTAACTTCGGCGATCATACGAGAACGATATTTCAACGTGATATGGACGTAAGTTTTGTTTATTTTGCTTAGCGGCATATTAACTCTTTTATGGATCATTTGATGCCGAAATTTAATTTTCTTTGGAGCTTTGAAGTAATACAGGTATGATATGTTATTCTGCTTTCACAGTTGAATACATGGCAGATGATACTCAGCTTTTGTAATATACATGTTTGTGTGGACATAATTACTAGAGGCAGTAATATGTGTTTTGTATGTTGTAGTTTTGTTGCAGTTATATTTTGGAATACAGTTTGATTTCTTTAAGAAATTGTAGGATATTATATGCATTAATATCATGAAAGAGTTGATTGATGCATTGTTGATTGATGTATTATTGGTCATTTCTTTTATATAAAAATGTATTGCTAGTGTTTTTAGTGCAAAAATGTATTTTTATACTTTCATAGTGTTTTGTTTTGGGTTCATTATTTGTACATAACTGGGACCCTAATAGATGCTGTTGACTACGCTTGCCGTAGTCTTTGAATATAAAATCCAGTGCGGTATGTAATGTGTTCAATGGAACAACGCCAATATCACTAGTAGCAGCTGTTCTGTAATTCTTCAGGTCTTCGATATCAGAGGCTGGCAGCTAATATTCGGAGAAAAAACAAAATGACTGCCTTTATACACGTCGCATTGAATATTTTGAGCTTTCTGATTGGTGAACTATAAAATGAGTCAGCTAATTTGGCTAGCTCACTAGTAACACCAGGGTACCACCAAAATTCCAACAGATGCTATCTCCCCGGCTTAATGGTGAATTCGGGAACAACAGCAATTAATAGATGGTTATACGCTCCTCAAAACCTCCAATCTCCCGATCAAAGTCCTTGCTGCCGGATTTAGTTTATAGTCATGCCCAGATCAGAAAGATATTGCAGTAAGCTCATAGCTATTTCTACAAAGATTCATTCAGCCACATATGTAACCTTTTGTTTCGTTAGCTTTCGCCATCTTTCAGAGAACTTTATGATTCCATGCTCCTAGAGCTTGATTTCGTTTTGGGCGATGAACTGGTCTAAGTGGTTTCTATAGACTCCCCCAAAATTGAAGTTCTCCTAATCCGAAGAACAGGTGAGTACGGTGGGCATATTAGGACATTCCAGATAAGACTCTTCAATTTCTACTCGGTCTTCAAAGAGACATGTGGATCGGCATTGTCCTGATGGAAGAAGGCAACTTTCTGACTGGCCAGTTCCAGATGCTTTTCTTCCATTGCTGCTTATCATCGGTCTAATTATGAACAATACTTGTCTGAATTTAACGTCTTGAACAAGTACAATGCCTTCCACTCCCAGACGATGTTGCCTTCCTCGGCTTTTGGAGGGGTTAACAGTGACTCCTTTCGTATCCCACTGAACGTTTTTGTTCCACACGTTCGTAAAAATTAAGTAAAAGACCATTAAATGAGGAAACTGCATCTTTATTTCCTCCTTTTTCACTTTTAATATAAAACCATTTAACGTTCACAATCCACACAAGAATCGAAAAGAAAAAGGCATTGAAATGTTACCTTTAATAATGTTAAATGTTACCAGAATATGTACAGGGTACGATGGGTAAATTGTCACCATTTTATATTTTTAATTTTGCGCATACGCGTTGTTCTTTTTTTATTTTGTCGACTGCGCAGCATAGTAGAGTCAATTGGACACCATCTGTGAGAAAAATAAGCACCATGATTCAATTTCCTCCGCCAGAAATTTGGAAACGGCATACTGTACTGTGTGGCATTCCTGTCGGAAGCTCCAATACAAACATTTCAGAGGTGTCAATCTGAGGACAGTGCAGATGATTCGAAAAGAGTTGGATGAGTCTAATGGTGATTACGAAGGTATGGCAGCTCAGAAAACTCACTCTGATCATTCTGATAAGAAAAGAACTGCCGAATTTATTGGTGAGAGCCTCGGACAAAATACGGAGACCTTCATCAAGTGCCTTGAATATGTAGTGCTTCCTTTGGTCAAGAGGGTGGCTGCTGGCAGACCGTACGTCTGGCAACAGGATTTTGAACTATGCCACACAAGCAGGAGAACCCAGTCATGGCTTTCAGACAATTTCTGCAACCACATCACCCCTTATATCTGGCCATCTGACTCCTCAGACTGCAACCCCCCTTGATTATTATGTGTGGGGCGCAGTTAAGCAAGAGACCAATGTGACATTCTCCTTCTGGGCTTTATTTTTATTTCTCAACGAGCTGCATTTTGAGAAATGCGTCCCAGCCGGCAAGAGGAGAAATTACCTGGAGCGACGCGCCAATCGCTTATTTCGCACTGTCTCCTCACTGCAGATGAATCTTCCAGGGCGGGGTATGAGGCTATCCTGCTTTCCATCCACTCGAAATAAGCGATTATGGGCTTAGGTATGCGAAAGAGTCGGTTCTATTTTTTTTTTTTTATCCTTTGCGAAAGAACAAACGAAACAATTCTTATTTTATTTTTCATTTTATTTTTTTATTCCAACAATAACAAAGAAAAAGAAGAGACAACAAACATTTATGGAATATCAATCTTTTGTGTACCTCAGTCAGGATGCGTTCGTATTCCTAGTGTAAGAGACAAGGAAATGTCAATTAGTCACTTTTCGGCTTGTTGGCACTCTATCTCCCCTTTTCTTTTCTCTCTTTTATATATATTTTTTTACTATTATAAACTCTTTTGCCTGCAATGCAAGGGGTATAACTTCTTTTCCCCCGTCTTCCTTTTTTTTTCTTCTCCCTCTATGCTTTCTTGTTTATTTTATTTTTTTTTTTCAAAAATGATGACAAAAATAGGCGATGGCACCTTCACGTTTTCGTTACGGCTCTGACAGTTCTCGGAGCATGAAGATATTCATTCAAACTTCATGACGGTTCTCCGAATAATATCGCTTAGGTTCGCAAACCTTTCCAATAGACAGACGGATACATGTCCCGCAACCACAATCCAAGTACATTAATTTACAAAAGTGAAAAGAAAGACCAACCTCGTTGTTGTATGATTTTCTTTTTCTCCTTTCTCTTGTATTTTCTCTTTTTTTTTTCTTCAATTGAGATCCAAGCTTTGCCGTACTATTAACATCAATTTCCTTTCTGTTGATGTTCTGCATGGATTGTGCCTTTTTTGTTTGTTTGTTGCGCTTTCTTCAATTTACGTTAGAAGAATATAACGGAGTTGCACCTATCTTCTTCCAAGTATCAGGGTTTTTGTGTGGGCGATCTTCACTCCGGCAGATCCCGACAGCAACTGAATTTCTTTCTCCACTTGTGACCTTTGGCCGCTTACTGGCGCGAAAATTCCCTTTGTCTCTATGTCTTGGAACTTGGGTTGTCACCTTTGGTGAACTATCCAATTTCGGTGCCGAAATTTCCCTCCGTCCTATTTTTAGCTTGCCCGTGCCGCTGTTTCTGGGCACCTTCATCATCATCATCATCATTGTCTCTTCTATGGTCAGCTATAATTTCAATTTCTTTTACTGACGACCTAAAATCGTCACACCAACAAAAGTCCTTGTATGTCCAAAGATGAACTGAAGGCAGGGATTATGGCAGCATTCACCAACTTAAACAAGGAGACCGTCCAAAAGAGATGCAGGAGATTCCGAAGTCGTTTCGAGGCCGTGGTTGAAGCCAATGACGATTTTATTGAATAAATTCCCTTTTTAGTATTTGAAGATATTTTTGTATACTTTTGGTAAATATATCTGCTAAAATGAGATGTCAATGATATTTTCATTTTTGCATAATTTATATGACAATTTATCCATTGCACCCTGGACATATATATCTAAAAAGAGTGAAAAAAGAACGAGTGAAAAAAAGAAAAAAGAGAGAGAAAAAAGAGTGAAAAAAAAAAGCTTGAAAAAAAGAAAAACGTACGAAAAAAAGAAAAACGTGTGGAAAAGAAAAAAAGGAAAAACAGCGATAAAAAGAATGAGTGAATAAAGAAAAAAAAAGCGTGAAAAAGAAAAAGTGAAAAAGAGCGAAAAATAAAAAAAATGAAAAAAGAAAATGAATGAAAAAAGGGTGAAAAAATGAAAGAAAAAAGATTGAAAAAAGAATGAAGAAAAGAAAAAAAAGAGTGAAAAAGGAAAAAGAGGGAAACGAAACTACGTGCTCGATAGGCCTATCGAAAAACGCTACGAACTTTTGTCCAGACCAAATATTTCTATGGATGCAATACTGTTTGGAGATAGAATCTGACGCACTATAACCTGATCGAACAAAATGGAATTTCGTAGCATCTCTTAAACACTTATTTGTTATATTTCAGTGTAAAATATCAGTAAGGACAGAGAAGAGGACATTTATGAATTCAATCCCCAAAGGAATTACATTCAAGATAAACCCAATAGTAAGCAATCAGGATAAATAAAGTAAGATCAGATCTCGTTTTCGTATTCGTAGGAACATTTGAGAAGTTCCGAAAAAGAAGAAGATGAGATATCCTTACACATGGACAACGGAAATAAGACCCTCTACTCTCATGGATTAAATAAAGAGTTCAGTTACGAAATTCCATGATGGTTAGGCCAGAGAATGCAATGGTCGAAACGTTTTGATAATAAACCAGAGGAAGATGCTAGTCCGAATGTAAAAAAAAAAAAAATGTAAATAACATCAAAGCTGTAAAGAATTTATTTCTCATACAGTTTTAGTGAGAGTACTTGTAAAATCTGCGATACTCAAGGTAAAACAATTGCACAGGGTAAGAGGCTTAAAATATCAGCAGTACCAGATATTGGCGTGGAAAGATTTATCAACCGTTAACGCAAGCAACAATTTCAAATCAACATGAAAGGTTCCTATCTTCAGCAAACGAGGCAGCCAAAAAGCCCAAGTTTCAAATTGGAAGCACCAGAATTAAACAGCATCCTCTCTTCTCCAGCTTGGAGCTGGACGAGTTATCAGAGCCTGTTATGAGACACATACCTCGAGATAATTAATTATATATATATATATATATATTTATTATAATATATATATATATATATATATATATATATATATATATATATATATATATATATATATATAAATAAAAATATATTTTAAGGTATGATATATTTATAAGTACAAGTGTTCGATATTAGAGATAGAGCGCATGTAAATATAATAGTAGACATTGAAGTCAACACCAAGAGGCTACAGTATGTTCCATGCTTATACGCAATCATTCTTGATGATTGTGTTTAAACAAGAAACAGACTGTCGCCTCTTGGTGTTGACTTCATTGTTTACTTGTATCTTTACTCTGTCCTAGACATTGAGTTCTACCTGGATTCTTCCCCTTGGAATTTTTTTTTCTAAAAATATACATGTATGGGTATTTATATATCTTGCATATGTATGTATATTTTCCACTAATATTATCTATCTATCTATCTATCTATCTATCTATCTATCTATCTATCTTCAGTTGTATGGATATGAGTTTTGCGATCAGCAGACAAGTTTATCTGATGATCGCAAAAGTATGAAACCCAGGGTCACAAACTCATATCCATACAACTGAATATGTTAGCCCTATCACTGATATTGACCACTTTCCAATAAGTATCACGCATATATATATATATATATATATATATATATATATATATATATATATATATATAGACAAACAGAATATAGACAAACAGAATGTCTCATATCGAGAATATTCCACATTGAACATGAAGAAAAATTAATTATTTTTAATAATATGTAAAAATCTCCACTTTTCACCTGAAGACGGTTGTGAGACCAGACCAGAAACACGTGTCGTGAAATTATGTAAAACAAAGTATAATATTTTTTTCTCAATAAATCCACATTACAACCAAAAACGTTTGTGGCACCCTCTTCTTTTTAATATACATACTTTTCTCTCGTTGGAACCACTACAACATATTTCTTTTTTTATATATATATATATATATATATATATATATATATATATATATATATATATATATGTGTGTGTGTGTGTGTGTGTGAGTTAATGATCAAACAGGGATCGGAATCCGAAAGGATGATAATATAAAGAACAAATAGGAAACATTTATCAATCTAACATGTTTCACTTTCATTAAAGCTTCATCAGAGAATGAGAGAAAACAGACAAAAACACAGAAACACTGGTATTTTCCGTTTTGTTTGGGTCAATAACCAAATTGAAAATCCGAATTTTTTCTGTCTTTTTCACAGAGAACAGTTAGCTAACAAAATAAAGCCGGGGTGCAAATATACGACGCCCAATTTACCCACCACGACACCTAGTATGTTAAGGAAATAACAAACACAAGCATCTTAGCAAAATTCTTATTATCTTCACTTTTTTTCTTTTGTTTTTTGTCATATTTTTTTTCAATTCTACTGTCGTTCTTCTCTATTATTATTTTTATTAATAGTAATAGTAGCATTAGTATTAGTAGTGGTAATAATAAAAATAGGTGTGATATCTATGGCTGCCATCACAAGACGCTCTTAGGTTTTCACGCCAAGTAAGTTCTACAGAAGGCAATGCACACAATCAAAAGACTTTTAGACTGTTTTTTGCCAAAAGAATAATTAGATGAAAGCCAGCGATAATGGCCGCTTACCGGTATGGCGGGAATTATGTAGGCGTTGCACTTTTAGTTCACGCTGCTATTGGCTTGAGTGATAAGGAATTAGGTTGCGCATCCTTTCATAAAAGACATCGTCATATGGCACACATGTGTGTCGTGCATGATCCAGTTACATATGTATAGAGAGAATCACAAATCGTTTATATATCGCAGATTTTACAAGTAAATGAAAATATTGCCGGTTAGGTGAGAGGTAGATTGTGAAATTGCGAGATCTCAAAAAGAAGAGCCTTTTGTCTTCAAGTTCAGCAACGATGAAAAAAGTAGTTATTTCCACAAACTTACAGGGAGCAGGTGACCGACTGCACATGATGGAGGTAAATTATATATCCTTTGGTAATTACGTATGTAACACTTTGAGGAGAAGTGTCCGCCATCTTGTTCAACTTATTGACTCGGCCAATTTAATCTCTCCTTACGAGAGTGGGCTGAAAAGTTCATAGGCTAACTATGAAGGAGTGATGCTAGAGCTGTGAAACATAGCATGCATTCATTTCAACTCTTCTTATTAATAACTGCATTGTTTCTTTCCAAGTAAACTTATATCCTACTGTTAAAGTTTATCCTGTTGGTCAAATAAAGCCATCAACAGTAGATATTTTATCATAATACTGTGTTTCCAGCCAAGTGTTTTTTCATGTTGGGGAACAGATGATAGTCAAATCAGAAGAATAGAGAGGATGATCAACCAATTCAAAGCCACAGTCATACACAGCAGCCATTGAAACCAAGGATTTCTTTGCTGGAGCATTGGCCTGATGAAACAAGACCACTTTCGTCAGATTTACTGGGCGTTTGCTCTTGGTAGACTTTTGTAACTATCTCAGCAAGTTGGCATAGTACTATCCATTAATGGTGTGACCAGTGGCGTGATTCAAAAATTTTAAGAACGGGTTCACTCAACAACAGGTCTTAATGGCAATGGGTCCCCACATTTTTCCATAGTCTGTACTTTACTATATAAATATAATATAGGAATAAAGCAAATTTTTCTTGAACTTATTCAAAATTGCAAAATTAATCTGCATTACATTGCATGTTATCATTTTGAAAGGAAAAATAATTAAAAGAAATGCTTTAAAATTTTTTATTCGTGATCTTTCATTTTAAATATTTCCACATAGCCACTTGATTATCATCATAGTTTTCAGCTTTTTTTACCTCCCTTTGTTGTCATCAGCACTGTGATTTTTTTTCTAAGCCATGTTTTAATGAAAGGAGTGGCATCCCATAAATCTAAAAGATGACCAACAAGATTGTCATCAAGTTTGCTGCATTTTTCACTATAAGGCGGTTTCTTTTATCAGAGTATATAATATTCATTTTTGAAAAACCTCTTTCTGCCTCAGAAGAACTGATAGCAATTTTTCATTTTTTGTGCATGTTGAAGAATTACAGGATTATGAAAGTTTTTCAGGACATTTTCCACATAATCATGAAAATCATTAATAGGAATGTTGTCATGGAAATTGTTACTGAAGCCATTCAGCTTTTTTTCTGCAGCTTTCCAGGGATTAACGATTTCTTTAAAATTCCAAGTATTTGGCTCTAGAAAGTTCTGCAGTTCCTAAAATTTATATTAACCTTTATTTGATCACCTGAATTTACATCCACAACCGATTATGTGACTACAATTTGTAGACAATCTAAAAATTAATAGTTTGCAGCTAGCAACGGGTTCGCTGAGCTCATAAAATTCCAAGAAAAGGTTCGTGCAAACCGGCTGAACCTCACTCTTTTGAAGATAATCACTAAACACAATGCCTTTTGCATCCCTTAAAATTGGATTACCATTTTGTCTATGATTCAAATTGATGAAGTCAACACTCATATTGGGTTAGGAAATATTCAAGGAAATCAATTGGATCTATCTCAAATTATGTCAAATTTTATTATGATTTGATCAACTTGGAGCGCTTTTGATTAAATATCAGAAGACGTGGCACCCACCGAGCAGAAACCATTGTCATACCAAGTTCATTGTTCAGAATATTTTCGACTCTCTCACAGGATATGCTAGTAGCATTGACTATTTGATTTATAGTTTATATTAACCTTTATTTGATCACCTGAATTTACATCAACCGATTATGTGGTAAATTTATGACAATCTAAAAATTATTTTCTAGCAACGGGTGGTGAGCTCATAAAATTCCAGGAAAGGTTTCAGAACCTCCTCTTTTGAAGGTCATCTAAACACAATCCTCCCCTTTTTTAAAATTGATTACCATTTTGTCTATGATTCAAATTGATGAAGTCAACACTCATATTGGGTTAGGAAATATTCAAGGAAATCAATTGGATCTATCTCAAATTATGTCAAAATTCAGAAACCTACCAAGTTCATTGTTCAGAATTTTCGAGCTCTCACAGGATATGCTAGTAGCATTGACTATTTGATTTATAGTCAATAGCCTGCCATCCATCACTATGTGGTAAATATGAGCAATATTTTCCTCGGTGGTGGCAGTTGCAGGACGTTCAGATTTTGGGTCATCTTTAAGTCTCCACCCCCACCATTCCTCGTAAATTCAGCTACCCTTCTCACTGGTGATAAAGCTAAAGCACCCCCCCCAACAATTATAGCAAATATATCAACATTAATGTCGTTGGCAGCTCAACCCTTTCTTTTTCACACGGTACTTGATAACACCACAATGCCAAATTTTGACCATTTTCAAGAGAAGTTGCTACTAGTTACTTCTGAAATTTCTCTGAACATTCTAATATCAGTTGATTTGGAAAGAGTTGAAATTAATGCATGCAAGATTCCACAGCTATATTATCATTCCTTCATAGTCAACCTATAAACTTTTCAGCCCATCCTTGTACTTCCCAACTTACTTCACTAAAAATCTACTTAGTAAAATATGTGTCTTATCGGTCAATGAGGGTAGGATCGACAGAGAGAAATAGTGGATAAACTACCTAAGGATTTTACGCAAATGTTTGAGAGAGCAGGCATTTGGATGGTAAGAGGAAGAAATGTACAAAAGTCCGGAAGCTGAGGAGAGACATGATTGCTCACATCTTGAAGTGACACGTCATGTACAAGAAGTGCACATAATGTCTTACCCATAATTTTATGGAATTGGTACAGCATGTGCAAAGCGGATGTAGTACGGACTTTTTCCGCTACTTTTTGTAAGCAGCACATTGTGTGAATCACTATGAAAGATAGCGGAAAGTGATTACTTTGAAGCAAACCATGTTGATAGCAATTTGTGTATATATATATATATATGTGTGTGTGTGTGTGTGTTTGTGTACATAAAGTATTAATGGATGTATTTTTAATCCGTCATTTTTATTTCATTAAAAGTTATTATAGGGGATACCTCGTATTTGAAATAGACGTCCCATTTTTATTTATTAAATACGCCGATAGATACAATGCACAATGTTTAATAAATAAAAATGGGATATCTATTTCAAATAGGAACTATCCATTATAATAATGTTTATTATTATAAAATTTATAATTTAGTTGACTGGTGTCATATTCAACACTCCTTCTCTAGTGCTTCGTAGATGAACTTTTTTCTTAACGTTCGGTCCACTCGTCAGATGGTTTCAGTAATAGACTGCAAATTTTCTCCTGTTTTTATTAAGTTAAAAAAAAAAATTATGCGCTTTTTATTGGCATTAAGTTGATTTTTCTTCTTCTTTGTGTACGCGTGTGTGTGTGTGTGTGTGTACGTGTGTGTGTGTGTGCGTATGCAGGCGTATACGTGTGTGTGTAAGTGCGTATGTTTAGAATGTCGGAGTCGTTTTTTCCTTTTCATGATTTTCTTTTTCCCCTTATACTCTCTCCCTGTTCTTTTTTCTTCTTTTTTTTCTCATTTTCATTTATGAGTGTCAAAGATAATGTAACAATGTCATATCCGGTGTCACAGACAGGATTTTATTTTAGGGTAATTGGTTTTCTCGTATATTCTGAGGTTTTCTAATGTTTGGGAAATATGGGTGTAATCCGTTTTTTATTTATTTCCTGTTTAAATAATTATTATTAAAAATATGCTTAAATGGCAAAGTAAATATTTGTTTATACGTCTTCACTCATCCATTGTTTTTTTTTTTTCTTATTTGGTAGTTAATAGATTTTTTTATTTGGTTTGGTGGTATCTTAAGTATTAGGGTATTAGTTATGGTAGGTTAGCTTTATTGCTGTATTTTATTTATTGTTGTTTGAATATATATGTGTGTGTGTGCGTATATATATATATATATATATATATATAAATTAATGATTTAAATATGGTTATTTTCGCTACAAGTTGGTAAAAAAAAAAATAGAAGCTAAAGTAATTTTATTTGCAACAAATAAATTAAAAGCATTATATTTCAAAAATTTTGGAGTCTAGTTTTAAATACACAAAAAACGTTTCCATTCAGAATATTCTACTCAAATTGAAAAGTCTAGAATGACTAAAATTGTATCCCATTTTGGTAAGGGGTGAGAATGATGGGTGAAAAAAAATAGTACAATTTGCAAATAAAAATATATTAAAAACTGGTGTCTAGTAAAAAATATTCAGAAAAAAAGAAAAACTAAAACCATCCCTGTTGAGAAAAAAAATTAATAAAATGCCTAAAAAATACCAATCGAGTAAATTAAGAAAATATATATATATATATATATATATATATATATATATATATATATATATATATATATATATATATATATTGTTGATTTAATAATAATTAAACACAAAATATGTTGCTTCTGTGTTTAATTATTATTTGTATTTTTTCTAATTTTTGAATCTGATATTGTATTGATCCGAATGAAAATTATGAATAAAATTTCTGTTTTGGGTCAAATACTTTTAACTGTCTCAGTCATTGTCAAGAACTAGATATTGGCTGTGTGGTACGCATGGTTTTGTTGGCTACATCATTGCATTTTTGTAACGCTAGCGTTCAAATTAAGTAAAATCCAGGCGTATCGTATGAGTGACGTCATATGTAAAACGGGTAAACTATAAAGTAAAAGAATGTATTTAATATTTTATACGTATTATTGTATTATACGTGTATTAATTATTTTATACACACTTTGAAATAATATCTTCTATGGTGCAAAATATTTTATTTAAATCGGATGATTATTTGCAGTGAGTGGTGTATAGTGTTAAACGAGTTTTGTTAAAGGCAACAGACATGTTATATGTAATATATATTTAAGTGTTTTTTTTTTGTTTTTGTTGGTCAATCAGTTCCGTACACTGCGTGCCAAATTATTATCGAGATAACTTTTTTTCTAATATTTCAAAAACCCTCGAATCAATTTACACAAAATTTTCACACAATATTGGCAACACAGACCTGCGCAACCACTGAATTTTTCGTACTGATCTGCACAATGTAAATAAACTGGCGCCGTATTTGTTATGAGCACGGTGATTTGAGAGTGCCAAATTATTAGAACGTGTAAGAATTTAGTGAAAAGATGGGCCGTAAGAGCAGTTTAAGTGATGCTGAAAAGAAAACTATCACCTCAGAACTCTCAAAAGGTAAATCTACCCTAGAAATTTTTAAAATGATAGGGAGGTGTCATAAAATAAAAGTTCACCGCCGACCCTACATATGTACGCAAAAGGGCAGATAAAGGCAAACCGAAGGTTATTTCACGTCATCGACTTAAACGAGAGGCCACGAAGAACCCTGGACTTACCACTCAAGAGCTTTTCAGTCGCATTGGGGATCCTACTGTGTCTAAAAGTACTCGGTGTCGGTATCTGAGGGAAATAGCAACAACAGTCAAACCTGTATCGAAGCCTCCGTTGACGAGAAATCACATTCAAAATTGATTGAAATGGGCTGAGGACAATATGAAGATTGATTTCTCTAAAGTTTTGTCCACAGACGAAACTCGAGCAACACTTGATGGGCCAGATAGATGGTGCAAAGGCTGGGTAATGAACGGACAGAATCACTATCAGCGTTTGAGACGCCAACAAGGTGGTGGAGGCATAATGATCTGGGGTGGTATTATTGGAAAAACATTAGTGGGTCCATGGAGAGTACCAGATGGCGTCAAAATGACTGTGATGCATACATAGCGTTTATGAAGGAGCATCTTGAACCGTGGATGAAAAGGCAAAAAGTTGCCTTCAGAAGGGCAATTGTTTTTATGCCAGATAATGCTCCCTCACATGCTGCTCACAAGACTACTGAATATTTGAAACAGTTAGGCTTCGATGGACCTCGAAAAATGAAGTGGCCAGCAAATTCTCCGGATTTGAACCCAATCGAAAACCTTTGGAGCATCATGAAGCGAAGACTGTACGCCAACGGACGACAATTCAGGAGAAACGCTGAGTTGTGGGAAGCAATTCTTGACATATCTCGCAGCATTACAGTAGGTGACATCCTACAATTCAAGTAATTTCAAAACAGGGAAAGCACATTCCCTATTAATTTGTTTATAACTGTGCCTTTGTTTGCATCTGTTATTATTTGTTTGATTATCTTATTTATTAGCTTCTTTTGATCATAAACATTCACATGCAACATTAATAAACGTTTTCTTTGCTCAATTCTGGGAATTTTACTAAACCTTTCTAATAATTTGGCACTCTCAAATCACCGTGCTAATAACAAATATGGCGCCAGCAGATCAGTACGAAAAATTTTTCAAATTTCCGAATAAGGTGCTTTATTTTATCAGTAAATTTGCCAAAGTTCATATTTATTTTTATTTGATATCATTTTTTTAGAGTACTTTCGAATGTTGTTACATTTGTTTTCAAGTATTTTTCTGTTTATTTTGAAGCAACCGTTTTTGTTTAGTTCCGACTTTCTCACGTTTGATAGAAACAATTTCAAGATGACGTCATTTAAACTGAAATTTAACGTGTATTTTATTTCTTTCAGACACACTTCAATATATGTTCCCCTATGGAGAAAGATTGAATGGTGGCTTTTTCTCTTTTATTACAAGAGCCTCCAAAATTTTTAGTCTTTCTTTGCACTGTGTTCTATATAAAATGTTGGTGTTATCTACTAACATTTATTTGAGATTAATATTATTTTGCTTCTTTGTCATTTTTTTGATCTATATGTGTGCAAATTACACTAGATTTTAACAAATGACAAGTCAGTCTACGAGAGAGTGTGATGCATATGTGGCCAATTTTTGTTTATGTAGGGCAGTGGTTGTACTTGAGTTGGGGATTGTTCGGAAGCGCTCATCTCCAATGGAGAAGTTTAAGGAAAGAATTTAAAGTTAGAGTCGCATAATGTCGAGATTTGGAAACGGAAGAAAGTAGTTTACCCGATTAGACGAAAGGAAACAAAGCCAGATAAGATAAAGAAAGCGAGAAGAGAATTTCGAACAGGCGGGAAGGAGGGAAAATAAGTGAGCCTATTTTTTTCCTTTTGCTAAATAAAAGAGCGCGATAAACTTGTTAGGAAATTATTAAGACAGTTAAACTGATTGGAAGTATATGCGTGGATGTGCTTGTACGTAAAAAGGGGGAAAACAAAAGAGAGAGAGAGGAAAACAAAGAGAGAGAAGAAGAGAGAGAGAGAGGAAAAGAAAGAAAACGAGAGGGGTATAGAGAGGAAAAGAGTGAGCGGAAGAGAGAGAGGACAAGAAAGAAAGAGAGGAAGAAGAGAGAGAGGAAGAGAGAGAGAGGAAAAGATTAAGAGAAAGAGAGAGAGAGGAATAGGCAGAGGAAGAGAGAGAGAGAGAGGAAGAGAGAGAGAAAGAGGAAAATAAAGAAAAAAGAGGAAGAGAGAGAGGGAGAGAAAGAGGAAAAGAAAGAAAGGAAGAGACGGAAAGAGAGATAGAGATGAAGGGAGAGAGAGAGGAAAAGAAAGGAAGAGACGGAAAGAGAGAGAGGAAGGGAGAGAGAGAGAGAGAGGGAAAGAAAGAAAGAAACAGAAAGAGAGAAAGAGGAAGGGAGAGAGAGAGAGAGGAAAAGAAAGGAATAGACGGAAAGAGAGAGAGAGAGGAAGGGAGAGAGAGAGAGGAAAAGAAAGAAACAGTGTGCAAGAGAAAAAGAGAAAGAGAGGAAGAGAGATAGAGGAAGAAAGAAAGAGAGAGGAAAAGAAAAAAGAGAGAAAGAGTGAGAAAGAGAGATGGGAGAGTATAAATGAATACGTTGTAGGCATATATTATTTTCTATCGATGCAAAACAAAACGAAATATCTCGGTTGCTTCGTTGTGCAGGTACAAAGATAATGCCGGCTAAAAATAGAGATTTATTTTTGGCAATCCTCGTAACATATTTGTTTTTGGTGAAGACGTTAAGATAGTCGTTCAAGCTGAAACGATGTTGACGCTATAAAAATAGCCCACAAGAAATAAACGGAATGAGATTTTAAGTCTTATAATTTTTTTAAATTCCCAGGTCAGCTCCAGTTTCTCGACATAAAGTCCATATCGAAAGATTGTAAACAAGTTACTTCAGCGTATTGCTTTCAAACCTTAAAGTTGCATAAACGTCTACGACAAACAGGTAAAAACAAAACAATAAAAAAATCGAGAAATTTCATTTTTAAAGGGTAGTTTTTCTGTTTATTTTCGCCTTAATTATATACAAAAACTATGAAAAATGATATTGTAACTCTTTCAGATTATAGAAAGAAAGCAAAAGAGATAACAAAATAAATGTTAGGTTCCGAAATTGAATTTTTTTTTAAACATGTTGTGATGATATAATCCAACTTCCCCATTCACGATAATGGACGGACTGGTTGCCGATTAAGTACGACCACAGCGGACAGTCGAAAAAAAGGTCTTCGTTTGTTAACACCTATTGAGGTTAGCATACTCCCGACTCTGTCTCTGTACTTGACACACTTACCTCCGATTATAAACCTATTATTGAAAACCAACACTCGGGTTACTTTGTTTATTATATCTTGTACGAGATATAACAAAACATTTCAACCCAAGCAAGGCTTTGAATCGTTGGTTTTGTTTAGCAGCATATCAACACTTCTATGGTTTTTTTTAAATGCCGAAATCTAAATATTTTAAACATAAATTTATGGCTTCAACTAGATATTTTGAATGCCTTCAACTATAGATAAAATATATTGATGATTATGTATTGTCGGTCTTTTTATATAAAAATGTATTGCTGGTATTTATACTATTAAAATATATTTTTTCTTTTTCTTCACAGAGTTTTTGTTTGGTTGGGGGAGGTCACTATTTGCCTATAGCTGGAATCCTAACATGTGCTATCCTTCCGAGTCAGGGTGAACCTGGGAACAACAGCAATTAAGAGTTAGCACCACCCACGCTCCTCAAAACCTCCAATCTTCCGATCAGAGGCCTTGATACCGGATGTAATTTATCGTCATACCCAGGAAACCCAATCAAGGTAGCAATACTTACAGAGAGTGAAAGTGAAAGGCTGAGAATAGGAAGGATTGAGGAAAAGGCAAAAAATGTACGGGATTCAAGAAGACAGAAGGTGGCGATTGACATTGCATTTAATTTTTTGAAGATTGTAATAATCAGTGAAGCTGAGCATCATCTACCATGTATCCAATTGAGAAGGCAGAATAACATATTTTTTTATTACTTCAAAGCTCTTAAGAAAAAATAATTTCGGCATTAAATGATCCATAAAGAATTGATATGCTGTTAAACAAAGGAAATCAAATCATTTTTTTAAGGCTGGGTTCGGGATCTTCTTGATAATACTTCGTATCATAATCAATTTGAAATTTATATGTACCGCCATCGAGAAGACATTCGCACCAATTGATTTGGACAAAAACATAAACTCACAATTTTGGGCGCAAAACCAGTGTAGCTTAGTGACATTTAAAATGCTGAATCTGTTTTATTGAAGTTTCCAGTACACCTGCTGCTTTTCGCTAAGTCCCAATATATAAGTTGCAAGATTGGATATCAGCGGTGCCCCAAAAGAGATCAGACGAACCCGCTTCTAGTACAGGTAATTCCATATTGGTCTCTCGTATTAAACTTAATTGTTTTTCTTGTCATCCAACAATTCATCATCATCATCATAATAATAAATGTGTGGCATGCCAAGAGAAATTCACCGTAAAACACATACTGACAAACTGCAACAATTCAATCCACTTAAAATACAAATCTCTCCTCAATGAACTAATAGAGTGGGGATGGGTCCGTTAAAGCCGATTGTCCGTAGATGGGAGAATCTCTAATTTGTCACTGATACTTAGGTTTGTACACTTCCTTTTTACACTTTCCTGCTATGATGAGGGTAGAATAATTAATATATTAATCAAAATAACAAAAATAATAGATTTCTCGCAGATACTTTTTCACGCAGCCATTTTTGCTTACAATTGAAATTTGAGAACTAATACGACTCGTTCCGCTAAGCGCGTAAATTTCAAAATATATCGCTGACGATTTGGAAGTGTTTTTTCCTCCCGATTTGAATTCTATTTTTGCCTTCAGATTGTGTCCGTTGCTTCCGAAGTCCGTTGATGGGGTGTCCGTAGATGAGAGGTTTGCCAGTACTATAAAACAACAAATTAAAAAAAAAAAAGGTTTTCAAAATACTGATCCATTCTACATATTTCAGTTTCTAAGAGAAATTAAACTGATCTCAAGAATATAGGTTAAACAATATAAGAATAACTGACAGCGTTGTTGCTCTTAAAAAATTTGACTGTTTAAGTACAAGGCTTTATTTAGGAAAAACATTAAATTTCGGCATTAAATGACCCAATGGGTTGATAGACCGTAAAACAAACAAAACCAAATCATCATCATTAGTCCGATGACCGAGCGTGGTCGTAGAGTCGCCGCGCTGCTAGGCATCTGACCATTTCCCTTCCCACATCTGGATTGAAAGCCGGTGAGGTATTTATCTATGCCTATCCCTCTTGAGGTCAAACCACAGCCAGTGTTCTCCAACTTGAAGATTCCCTTTGATCAGACACGCGGTCTTTGATTCCATCGGGGTAGGTAAGGGCCACTTCAGTCTCGGAGATCGAAATACGTGTCATCATCGCGCTGACTGCATGCATTGCTATGGAGTCCTTTGTTTGGTTGATTCCTTTTCTACGGTTTATCAACTCTTCATTGCGTTAGATGGCCGTTGGCCTTACAAGAAGCTTCATTTTCCCTTTGACAGGACTTGTTTTTAATCCTATTATGCGTTTAGTCACCCTCCACACCAGAACGAACCCGGGGAACACGTGGCAAGTACTACTGGGGTTACATGGTTTCAGCGGACCTAGCAGCGTGGCCTGACATAAAAGTGTTGGAAGTACATGCCAAAACGGGTATAATTCATGTCAATATAAACTTTACTGTCATATAAATAATTTGTTTGGCAATGATTAGAGAAACATTTTCAAGTTCTTCAATGAATAATGTGCATCCGTACCTTGATCAATGGATATTCGGGTGGCTTAACAGCTATCAGCGTTGAAAGTAGAATCGGAATGACGGGTTCGAGTTTCGTTCTAGTCGTGGGAAAAGCATAAATTCGTTTCTTGTTCTCTGACGCCCAGCCATAAGTTAAATAACATGGTAGACTAGGATCTCTAACCTTGCGTGGCAGATAATTTAGGAGAAGGAATATTCTGAAATGACCGTGGATAAGGCTACGGTAAACTACACTTGTATATTTTTTCAGGAAGTTATAGCATTATCCAGATGATAAAAAAAACAAAAAAAAAAAAACAGAATTTGTTGGGAGCCATGATTGTATATATCTTAATGTGATATAAAAAAATGAGTTCGATTCAAACGAGTGCCCCACTATTGGGGCTTTTTTCTGACTATTTTAAACTTTGCAAATATTTATTACAGATGTCAAATTAAGACTTTTTTTTCTTTCAATAGACAAAAAAGTAAAAGAAAAGAAAAAAAAGAAGAAAGCGTGAAAAAGGAAAGAAAAAGAAAAAGTGGAAAAGAAAAGAAAAAGAAAAAAGAAAGAAAAAATGAGAAGTGAAAAAGGAAAGAAAAAGAAGAAAAAAATGAACAAGAAAGGAAAAAGAAGAAAAAGAAAAGAAAAAGGATAAAAGAAGAAAAAGTGAAAAGGAAAAGAAAAAAGAAGAAAAGTGAAAAAGAAAGAAAAAGTGAAAAAAAGGAAAAAGAAAAAGTGAAAAAGAAAGAAAAATACAAAAGAAGAAAAAGTGAAAAAGAAAATGCCAAATGTTATATTTTTGTGTAAAAATACATTATTTTTTTTGTTCTTTTCGGAAAAGTACAACAGAAAGAGAATTGTTTTGCGTGTTATATTAAGAATATATTTATTTTCTTACCCGAGGATTGAAAAGCGGAAAATCATTGTATAAATAATGTACATATTATAATTGATTATTTTTTATACTGTTTTCTATATGGTTGCACGTAGCCAAAGATCAATCGACGTTGGTCGAGTTTATAATAATAAATATAATGGCAGATAAGTTTGGCAGGAATAGAAATATACTTCGAAACAAAATAAACACAGATTTATGAGACCCTTACAATCTATCTATCTATCTATCACAGTCCGTTCACTTTCTTTCTTTCTTTCTTTCTTTCACAGTCCGTTCACTATCTATCTATCTATCTATCTATCTATCTATCTATCACAGTCCGTTCACTATCTATCTATCTATCTATCTATCATAGTCCGTTCACTTTCTTTCTTTCTTTCTTTCTTTCTTTCTATCTATCTATCTATCTATCTGACAAGAATACAAGTGAGAGCTCATCCCCTTCACAATATCGCCCCACACCAGTCTCCTTAGTTTCATCAGCAGACCTTTTAAGCCTATCATCAAGAAGAAAGATGTTGATCACCTCAACAGAAACAATCTCCTAAACGACAAATAGTATGGATTTCTCTCTTTTATATCTGATGATGATGATGATTCTATTTATAGCTGTCATTATAAATAGAATTGGTGAAGCGCTCGATAATAAATTCATCACAAGAACGATCGCCTAGGCTAACTGAAAGATCTTCGAAAAGGTGTGGCATAGTGGGGTGCTACACTTTCGGCCTGTGGGACTATTTTCCAGCTTCTCGCTTTCCTGTCAAGTACAATCTACAGAAAATTAAATGCGACTTGAATCGTTGTTTCCCTCTTTTTGAAAAAAAAAAAAACGAAAAAAAAAAGATTGATTGTGATTCTTTTTCACAGTGGAGACTTGTATTTCACTAAGTCGGTCCTAAATTAGGTTCGACGTACAAAACGTTAGGAACTTGAAATAATAGTTAATGACGCAGCAATCTAGTTGTGATGGTTCATACTTAATGTCCGACATCGACTGACTCACTCAACTCACTGAGGATATTCAGTCACTCCCCCACGAGGGCGTCATGTGGCACAAGGCCGGTTTAACGTGGGATATCCGAGCCTGTGGGCTCGGCCAAAAATATGCCCATTGAACCCGTATAAACGCGTTCAGGGTCGGTTTACCTCCCTTTCTTTCGTACCCTCTTTCGGGTTCCTCCCCGCCCGAAGGCAGAGAGTTCAACCGGTCAGCTGGTCGTCCGACTTCAGACTGAACTCAGACCAACTCACTGAGCCCACTGGCAACTGCTACTACTACTACTTATTATCTATGGGAGAGTCTATTTACAATAGAATAAGTATGTTCCGGTATAACATTCTTTTATTGTCTCTTTTCCAGTTTCCTCAATTCTATTGTCTCTCATCTGTAGTAAACCATTGCGTCATAGAAGCTTTGTTTCCTTGCTTGGAGTGAAATGACTAAAAAAAAAAAAAAATTCCTTTTGACGAGCACAGGACTATTTTCGGCTAAAACTGCTGTGGATACGTTGCAGCTGCTGAACGCATAAACGTGCATTTAGTATTTGATTGCGTTTTCGAGAACTCGAAATGAATTGGATGAAATTTAGTATGTCTGCCCACTAAAAAAAAAAAAAAAGCAAAAATCACTACCCCCCCTAAAAAAAACCCCAAAACTTCTGCTTCCTAGAGTTAAGTTTCGACTCAAGATACAATAATGCCAACAGGCACACGACATTAGCTATTTTACATGAAGCTCAGATTTTGGAATCGTTTGTGATGATTTATCCTTTTCAAATCACTGTCTTTTGCGTCGAACATTGTCGTATGTAATCCATTTCTCGCTTTCTGCCTACCATCACCATGTCTGGTGCTAACCCCCAGGAGAGTGACTCGTTGCATCTTTACGGGTTAATGTTTTCCACTGACATGGAGAGGAACGATTATATCAAATCGATTGCTCGGAATGTTGGTCCACTCTGTCATACTAGACAATTTTTTTTTCGCCAGAATCTTACATATCTACAAGTCTACCATTCGTCCATGCTTTGAAAACTGCTGCAACATATAGTCTGGTGCTCCTGCTATATATTTAGAAATCCTTGATAAAACCCAAAGAAGGATCTGCAATGTTATTAGTCCTGACCTGGCATCTCTACTTCAGTTACATTCCCACCGCCGTAATGTAGCTTCCCGATGTGTTTTCTATAAATACTTTCATGGTAATTGTTTTGATTAACTCTCCGCTATGGCAGCTAGTCTCTATGAATTGAAGCGCATTATTAGATTGGCGGCAAGATCATCATTTTACAGCCGAAATGGTTAGATGTAACCGTAAGTTCTATGCTAACAGTTTCTTCTCTCGTATTTGTCGCTTGTGGAACTCTCTTCCGGCTTCTTGATTTCCAATCAAGTTTGATCTTCAAAAATTTAAATGCAATGTCAGTCGTTATCGTCTGTCCTCTTAAATTCTGTTCTTTTATTGTTTTTTTTTGTGCCGTGTCCTTTCAAGACGTAGGTGATCATGGCTCTCCACCTCCTCTATCCCTTGCAGCTTTCAACAAGTTCCTTCCCTCTGCCACCTCCCCCAGACCACGTTCTGTCATTCACCTGCTCAAGCCCGCCAGGAATGTCACGTGTTGTTTTCCCTTGACTCTCTTTCCCTCTTTTCGACCCGTGAGTATCAGATTCTCCAGGCCCCCCTTCCTCATTATGTGTCCCAGGAACTTCAGCTGCCTCTTCCTGATACTAAGCCTCCTCCTTGTTTGCACCCTAAGACTTCATCGTTGCCCACACGCTCGGTCCTTGATATCCTTAGCATCCTTCTGTAGAACCACATCTCTGTCGCATCGAGTCTCTTCTTCATCTTTGAGGAAATCGTCCATCATTCACTACCGTAAAGGACATATGTCACATAACAGGTCAGTATTGTTACCACACCTTAATAATGTTTTTCTTATATTCTTTCACACTCAATAACTCCCTGCGTGTTAGTGGCTCTATTGCCTTAATTGGGGTGAAATGATTACACACACACACACACACACACACACACACACACATATATATATATATATATATTACATAGAATAGAAATTGAATTTCTATTCTATGTAATTTATTTATATATGCTCTGTTATAATAACTACATTGAGCTCTCTTTGTAGATTAGTTTTAATATTTGATATTATTAGGATTCACTTGGATTATATACGAACGGATTATTACCTATATATATATATAATTATCTATTTCAGAACGAAATCTCCTCCACAAAATTTCGTTCTGATGAGTTGAACATCTCGGTGTTCACGAAATAAACATTTTAAACGAAATGGATAATTAAAGTCTCCGGCTTCTTATTGTCATTATATTGCTCTGTAGTCTACATTAAGCTCTCCTGGATTTATATCCTCCTTGGAATTATCCTTCCAATAACAAACTGGTAAAAATATATATATATATATATATATATATATATATAATAGATAACTAGTTGTTTTGAAAACCCTCGAATTTTTGATTTGCTAATAATCAAATCAATCTCGAGGGAAAAAGTTTTAAAAAAAGAAAGAGCTACAAACATGAACTTCTGCCGACAAAAAAATCGCACAGGTGCAGGTCTGAAGCCCAAAGAAAAAACCCCGATACGAGTAAACAACTAACAAAAGCGCTCAATACAACCGTAGAGCATATATATATATATATATATATAGGGAACGATTAGTCAGGATGATACATTCGTTATTACAATTGGTTCCCTAAAATTTAAATTATTCGAGAATTAAACTTATATTTTAGACTTTACTTAAAAATATGTAAATAACTCATCTTTGACATTTATTGGCTAGAGTTTAGCATGTTTTGTTTAGAATTTTAAGTTTTTAATTTAAAAATAAATAATGGTGAAAATGTGGAGTTTTTTTTCTTTTTAATAAATAAATGCTTTGTGTCTAGTTAATATGTCTCGTGTACAAATTTCTCATATTCCTACCATAATTTCTTATAAATCATTTTTACGTGCTTGTTGGGAAAACTTATTTTTCGTTCAATTTATAACTCTGTCTTGGTTCAATGGTATGGAATCTATTCGGCCGA
Organism: Acanthosepion pharaonis; assembly: GCA_903632075.3. Taxonomy (NCBI): domain Eukaryota; kingdom Metazoa; phylum Mollusca; class Cephalopoda; order Sepiida; family Sepiidae; genus Acanthosepion; species Acanthosepion pharaonis. The sequence continues at coordinate 1,172,441 of CAHIKZ030005613.1, forward strand.
TGAAGGTGACATTGTGACCCAGAAATCCAGGCAGGCGGACTTGATAAGAAAACTTTGATGCTCGTTTAATAAATGGCAAATTTAATTCGTTGGTAAGTCATTTGTGAGGTGGAGGTTTAGAAGGCGTTATTCTTGTGGCATTGAAAATGAGGAGTGTAATCCGTTCATTTTGTTCAGTCGTTGACAATAGGGTGGGGGGAAGTAAGAAGGATTCAGGACGAGGAAAGAGAAGAGTGACAGGACAATTATTCTTTTCTTTTCCACTTTTTTAAGTAGAATGAAAGCAATTTGCATAATTAGAGATACACCTACATACTAACATTCCAACCATTTATTTTTTTAACAAGGAAATGCTGAAAAGTTGTTGGCCTGACCAACTTATCCTCGTAATCATTATTTCCTTTTTCATTGATATTTGACACATTCCCTATAACCATTATAAAACTCTACTTTGAGTGTCTTTCAAGCCTTGCATTGGGTAACCTTTTGCACGAATCTCATAATGCATTAGGGCTTTCGGTGCAACACATGCACTGCAACTATAGCAGCAATGAGTGTACCTAAAGTAAAATATCCTGACAGAGCCTATTCCTCTTTTTTATATCCATTTCATTCCAAGCAAGGGAACAAAGTAACTAAGATACAAGGAGTTACTGAGTATAATGAAAAAGAAAAAAAATTATTAAGGAGCGAGAACAATAAAAGAACAGGAATTAAGAAGACAGAAGATAACGATTGACATTGCATTTAAATATTTGAAGTTCAAACTTGAATTGAAAGCAAAAAGTCGGAAGAGAGTTCTACAATCGAAAAGTTCGAGAAAAGAAATTGCCAGCATAGAACTTACGGTGCAATGTAACCATTACAACTGTAAATGAGATTTTGTCGCCAATGTAATACTAAGCTTAAATTTATAGAGTTTAGATAACATGGCGGATAATTCAGACTGTTTTTTGAGTACAGGGTTATCTTTCTCCAAGATTGGTTGCCACACAATAGAGAACCCAGTCTACCATGTTATTTAGATCAAGGACGGAAGGAAATAGGTGAATTCATTTCTTTCCGAAGAGTATTTGAGTGAAAGAGGACATAATGGACATAGCCGGAATAAGAACTTGGTACGCTGATTTCGCTAACCACTACACCAAGGCAGTCCCGAGAAAAGTTTAGTAAAAAAAAAAAAAACAACAACAAAAAAACAACAACTTCAAAATCAAAACAAAATACAAAAACCTAATGGAAATTAATTTATTACTCACAATGTCGCGGAAAATCTTTTGAATTCTATCAAGGCTGTAAAGTAAAGATTGTGTAGCTGTTGCTGCAATACTTCGATTTTGGTCTTATCTGACTCTTGTAAAGTAGAACGTTGGCAGGTAGTTTCCGATGCGGTCCAAAGGAACAACAACTTTGCCAGCATCTTTAGCGATGGATCGTATATACGGATTCAACTTGAAGAATGGAGAAGTTCCAGGCAAGAAGCCTCATTGAGGGTACAATCGTTTATCAAGATTGGCGAAAGCCCAGAATTTCTGTGATTATATAACGTTACTAACTTTGTTTTGGAGGAGTCAGGTACTTTTTGAAGCGGTTCAGGAACTGATCATTGGATCGTATATACAAATTCCACTTGCTGTCTGGCGTGAGCTTGAGTCCAAATAGGCAAGGAGCCCCATTGAGCGTATAATCGTTCATCAAGACTGACAGGGTTTGCTCTGTGATGATTTAACGTTACTAGTTTGGTTTTGGAGAAGTCAGGTACTTTCTGAAGCAGTTTAAGCGAACTGACCATTGGGTTGTATATACGACTTCCCCTTATGGTCTGGTGTGAGCAAGGAGTTTCTTTAAGAGTGCAATCGTTCATCAAGACTGGAGCAAATCCTGATTCTGAAGGGGAAAGAGTATCACCATTTATTACTACAATACTTCCTTTCACATAATCCAACCTCAATTTAAACCAGCTGTAATAGTAATGAACATTGGCTATTTGCATTTTAATTTCTCCAAAATTACCCGAACCAAATGTTGTCGTGAATACTAGGGCTTTGGACAAATCCACGAGTATATTTTCAATTCGTTTATACATGACGACACCGACATTCTCGAAAGGATAGATGTCAGACGAATTTACCAACCTCTTGTGAAATCCATCTTTTGGGTAAAAATCAAGCTATTCCGGCCGATGCGCGGCTCTAAACGCGGCACATGCGACCGTTTCTTCACCAATGAATCTGGTATAAAATAATGGAATATAAAGGTAAATATGTTTAGGCACAGCTCGTTTAGTGAACACAACCTGGACTTGTATTGAAAATTTCAAGAAAATCTCTGCACTTGTATAATTCTCATTTGTAACCTGTGTTCAAGCCAGGTATAAACACAGATTTATGAGACCCTTACAATCTATCTATCTATCTATCTATCTATCATCGAATGTCCAGAAGAAAGCGTTGCCTTCGACTTTAAGGAGTAAAAAGGAAAAAAATATTTGCTCGATTTTTAAAATAATAATAATAATAATAATAATAGAATAATTTATTTGCATTAAATTAGTTTTCATTTAAAAATAAAGCTTAATTATATAATATTTCTTTGCTTATTAAAACCTCAAAATTTTTATTAGTGAAAAATAGAATATTGTTGTCTTGTGTCAAATAGCTATTAAAGGGTCCAACAAGAAAAAAAGAAGGGGAAAAGGAGCCATGGGTAAAAAGGTTGAGAACCAGTGATATAGATGAATACACCATTGCTACTTGCCTAAATGGAGGAGGTATTTCTGCCGCACCCTGTATAAAGCCTTTTTTCCTTCACGGGGTTATATTAGAACATTCACAAATCTTATAACACGATCACACAGTTTTGTGTATGCATGGGCATACATGCTAAAATCGAAGTTTAAAAATGGGAAACAGATTCCGGGGATATTTTTTATTAATGCTAATCAATTAAAAAAAAAAAATAAATCTCTGCCTTGTTCGCCCATTTCAGCCTGCAGCTAAACTCTCCGGATTTTTTACGGGAGGCACAAGAACGCTGAAAATATTTCTTAGATTCTTAACTGATAAAAGACCACTGAAGGTTAACTCGTGGATTGGACACTTAAATTAAAATCCACTTCTGAAACAAAGAAAAAGGAAGGAAATAAAAAGAAAAAGAAAGAAAGAAAAGAATAAAAAAGTAGCAAGGAAGAAAGAAAGGATAGAATAAAAATAAATAAATAGGAAAGAAAGAATAAACAGAAAGAAAGAAAAGAAAAGAAAAGAAAAGAAAAAAGAAACAAAAAAGGAATAAAAACGAAAGGATGAAATCAAGAAAAAAATTAAAAGGAAAAGAAGAACGAAAGCGAAAAAGAAAGAAATAAAAAAGGAAGAAAAAGAAAGAAATAAAATAAGAAAAATAAACGAGAAAGAAAGAGAAGAATAAAAAGAAAAAGTAAAGAAAAAGAATAAAATGAAAGAAAATGAAAACGAAAGAAAAGAATATAAAAGAAAAAACAGAAAAAGGTACAAAAAAAAAGGAAGAAATCAAAAAACGCATAAAAAAGAAAAAATGAAAAAGAAAGTAAGGAGTAAAAATAAAGGAAACAAGAGAAGGAGAAAAAGGGATACATTAAAGAAAAGGGAGGTAAAAGGATAAGAATGGCTTAATGTGGTGGTAGGGTGCAGAGATAGATGAAACGGGGACTGAATGGAGTGTGAAAGACACAATACATGATGAGAGAGTAGTTAGAAATAAATCGACTGTCAACATTGGAAGGAAGTCGGAACTTGTGTGTCGGCCATTTGAACCGCCTGTTGCCAGTCAAGCAAACTGATCGCGGCCGATGGTGAGAAGAAAGCGTTGCCTTCGACTTTACTATTTGCTATTTATTCCCACCTCTCACCCAATGATTGGTGATTATTATTTTAACCCAAAGAACGTGTCAGTACGGTGCAGCTAGACGAATAATCCTTGGCTAAATATTTTTTGTTTGTGCTTGCTCAACAAATCAGGTTGATATTGCTTAAAGTGATCTCACTTGATAATGGATCCAATGGACATTACTACACAGACGGTGGTCGTTCAGCTTAATAATGAAACCGAACCGAATCGACTACTAAAAATTCAGGCTTTTATTGTTTTAAATCGTGTTAGGTATAATATTGCGAGCGTATAGCGAGATCTGACGTACAACTGGATGTGTAGCTTTTTTTTTTCAGAGCGGAACGTGTAATCGGCGGAACGTGTTCAAATTCCAGCTCAGTCAGTTTCGGGTAAATGCCCTTCAGAAGAGCATTTAATTTTATCCTGGATTTTTTCTGTTAATTCATCATGCTTATTATAAAACCAAGGTTGTGTGTGTGTGTGTGTGTGTGTGTGTGTGTGTGTGTGTGTGTGTGTGTGTGTGTGTCTGTTCGTTTATATATTGGATCGGATTTCCTACATTTTTCGACCGATTTCAACAAAACTTCACAGGACTACATAAAATTACCTTGCGGTGGTTCTGACAGCGCCAAAAATTGGAAGAACACAATTGTTTTTGCACGAAATCAATTTGAAAACACGATTAAGAGGCATCACGAGAATGAAAGGAGGACAACTCATATCGAGTTATACTTATTATAAAACCCAGGTTGTTTGTGTGTGTGTGTGTGTTTGTTTATATCAACTGATTTCAACAAAACTTCACTTTTTTTGGCAGGTAGTGCTTCTTATTGTCTTGCACACTTTTTTCTTTATTTTTACATTCATAATGCTTTAAAAATTCCATTTACAAGACAATTGTTTATAATAAAATTCTATTCAATCGGTAGACTCATAACGATTGAAAACAATGCTTTTGTTTGACTTTGGGTTTGACCAATTCGTAAAAAAAAAACCAAAACAAAACAAAACAAAAAAAACTAATTAAGACATGCGTGTCCGTCAACCTTAAACAATAATCTTTGTCAATTTTATTTTTCAGTTTTTATGATGGTCGATACTTGATCTATCTCTTACTGTTACATCCCCGGGCAACGTCGGAATCTACTGCTAGTCTCAAATAATGAAAAGTGACTTAACACAAATATTAATTCACCCCAAGAAATTATAAATTTTAAATCAAAGTTTGATTTTTTATTAAATTTTTAGTACTTTTGAAGCGAATAATTTTAAATCAAAATTTGTTTAGCTTTCCTCACAACAACGTCAACCCTCAGAATGAAAAATTACCGAAAGTCAGTTATTTAGATTTCGTAAGTGCGGATGATATTCGACGTGCTTACAAGGAATTTTTTACGATTTAAAAAAAAAAAAAAAAATCTGTTTTTGGCTTGTTTATCGGGTTGAGCGCAAACGTAGACCCCAACACTTAGAAATAGCGCGCTGGAGTCGCCCACATTTGAGGAGCTCGCAAAAGTCAAGCTATCGTAGTGCAATGGAAGGGCCTCGCTCTGGGAGAATTTGGTGTGAATTTAGTAAATATATATATATATTTTTATTTTGGGGTGAATTAACAGAAAAGATACTTCATCCTTTCTATCTCCGTCTATAGGCTGAATAGCAGGGTGAGATGGGGGTCTATAGCCCTGCGTGGCAACCAATCTAAGAAAAGGAAAACTTTGAAATCCAAACCGTGAAGAGGGTGACGAGAAACCACTCCACTATTTTTCTCAAGAAGGAAAGCCATTTATGGGAATCTGTTTACAAATTGTTTATAAATTTCGTAAAATTACTATCTGAAATGCACCAGAATATTTTACTTACTGGAAATAATAATTCTAATCATTTAGTTTTCAATAAAAGCTAAAATGAAATCTTCAAGAATGCTTTTTCATTTGAAAAAAATCATTTTAAACCTTAGGTATCGAAAATTCAGTGGACGTACCTATTCTAATATAATCCCATGAAGAAAAGAAGCCTTTATACAGAGTCGGACAAAAACGCCTTCCACATTTTAAACTGTCCCCTGTGTAGTGCTAGTGAACTTAGGCAAGTGGCATATAATATTAATATCATATATATTATTATAATATAAATACTTTATACACATATAAATACTGTACTTTTTTTTAATAGCACGTCACTTCAGTACTTAGCTGCTGACGTAAACAATACAAGACGTTTAACGAAAATTTCGAACGTGCTAGAAAGGAGTAAAAAATTTCGAAAAATAATTAAAAAAAATAATTTGGTCTTTCCTCTTAATAATAACATAAACATTTTGATGATAAAACTTTGTTTGTTATTGAATTTGGGGCCTTTTATTATCATGCTTTGCTGTTTTTTACGCGACCTAGTGGAGGTACCTATAGAACACTTATAGATCTATGACACGATCACACAGTATGCGTGTGCGTGTATGATAAATTGAAGTTAAAAAACAGGAAACAGCTTCTGGAATTATAAGAACTGTATCATTTTTATTAAAGCTAATCAATTAAAAAAAAACAAGATATGTATATTCTCATGAGGATCTTTGTCTTTTTGACATTGACCAGCGGCATCCCAAAGCGTTTGTAGGCTTCGTTATACAGTTTTGTCGATCTCTGGAGTTTAATAACAGTCTGGTCCGCAGTTGCATTTTCGCCAGCATACTGAAATTCTCGCACGCGAGTGTTGGGTAATTTTTGTGCGAAAACGAAGTCGGGCGAGGTTGAAGTGATCGCCATGTAATTTGTACCGGATGCCAATACCAGTGCTGCCAGAGGAGATCTCGTTGATCATAGCGGCGAGGTACAAGGAGAAGATTATCGGAAGTAACATACAGCCCCTTTTTTTAACGCCACCGTTGATTGGAAACGGACCGAGAGGACACCTCGATGGTTCATAAGGTCCTTCCATTCCGTCGTCTAGCATACGAACCGGTGAAACGTAGCGACCCGGCCAGCCAAATTAATTAATGTTTTATGTATTCAAGGGATTTTGAAAAGTAAATTCATTAAATAAATATCTATGAGTCGGTGTCCCGCCATTTTGAATGCGAGTCTTAATGAAAAAATGAAATGTTCCTTTTTATTATTTTTTTTTAATCAATTCACCTCAAGCAAGGCGATAATGCCACTAAGACGCAAAGGGATACTGGAAGGGAAAGAGAATAAAAAAAAACAATTTTACATTTAACCGAAAACCCAGTCCTTCTACACCTATTGAGAAAAAATAAATAAATAAAATTTCTATGTTTAGGCGGAGACGTTAGAGTATAGAATTGAAGTAGACTTTAGAAGGGTCAGAATTCAGGTGGAGACGTAAGAAGTATAGAGCTGAAGTAGGCTTTAGAAGGAACCGGAAACTCAATCCTAAAAAGAAAAGAAGAGATAAACAATTTCTGTTTAAAAGGCTGAGGAGGAGCATGAACCGGGCGATAGGTGAACATATCTTCTCCTAATGTAATAAAATTTTGGATTGTTATTTTTAGAGTAGAGCAAATAAAACAAGTTGCCCTAAGTACACGGGAATATATCTTTAAGCGAGCCATAAGTGGAAGACGGCCTAACGTAATGTTACGTAGTACGCACAAAATTATAGTATTCTCTTTTTTTGAGAGCATTGCTGATGTGGGGCCAAAGTTGGGACTACAGAAGTAAAACACGGAACACGGATTAGATGTAAGAAAGATATATTAACAACAGGTTACAGAGATAGGGTAAGCGGAGCTTACTATATCACTCTCTGTCACAATATTTATTGTTATAAATACAAACAAATGTGGCACAAGGCCAAAAAGGGGGATTGGGGAATGACGGTCTTCTTCTGTCATTAATCTAAAACTTAGCTAGTCACAGACACTGACCCAGACATGCCAACAATAAACCAATCACCAAAACATCACATTCACTCCTACCATTCTTACTACGTCCACCATAATACCTCAGTTTCTCTATGACGTCCTAACTAGTCCCCATATATACAAATATTGTTCATGGGGGGAGGGTCATAAAAATAACAACTTTTAAAAGGTCCCCAAATGCGTATTTACAGAGTGAACTAAATATTTACAATAAAACTAAACAAAACTGAGTTAGTAATAAAACCCCCCACAAACTATGAATGTGGCAGAAATGTCAGTTAACCAGACGAAATCGATGCGGGACTAAGCAAATAAGTAGACATTCAGACCATCAAGCATTCACACAAACACTCACTCATTCATACACAACAACAAATACGAAAACACACACCCGAAACGAAAGGCGTCCCGCATCCACCAGAAAACCGACATCACTAACCACCTAACGAGGGAGGGGATGGGGAATTAAACAAAAGTAAAAGAAATAGGGACAGAAATAAAAGGGACCAATGAGCTTACATACCTAGCTAAGTTAAACGGGAAAAAAGGAAAAACTAAATATTCAAATCAAAAACCTAGTCTAACCTAATATCTGGGTGGGTTGCCAAAGTTAAACCCTGTTAGGACAATATTCTGTGCCTAACCGACATTTAAATGCCACTCAAGGTCAGCCCCTTTCACTCTACACATTCGCGCAAGATTCACCCACCTTTTGGCGAATTCTGATGATGGGAGCCGCCGCCTTTCCGTCCTAATCTTGACTTTAAGCTGATGCCTAAAAGTACAAGATCAGTTGGGAAGAGGTGAACTTCTCGCCTTCATAGAATCCCTTCTGTCGCGTCGTCCAAATCACGACTCGCATAACCCCTAGTAAGCAACAGAACACATAGTGTTCAGCCTTCGTCAATTGCGATACCACATTGCTACAAACAGAACTGGCTTCCAGGACAAAACTTTCCCTGCAGCATGCGAACCATGAGGCCTTCAACAAACTTGCATTAACGGCACTACCGCACTGCACTGAAAAAGGCGTGACCAACGGTCTCGACATTCCCAGTACAGCGACGACAGTTTGATATTTCTCCAAGCCTGCTGAACAAAGTCTTTTGCCGACCCAGAGGGCCCCGCGAATCATCAGCCAGGTGAGTGATGCCTCATCGTTATTGAGACATTTCAACCCAGGCGCCCAAGGCCAAACCGAGCGAGCCTCCTGCTTCGTAAGACCGAGCTCGTCGATCAGATCATCTTGAACGGCCCCCTAACTAACACACGATATAATGCCTTACGAGACAACGCTTGGGCGTCGGAGAGGCCAACCGACGACCGCAAGAGGAGCTTCAAAGCGCGACGACATTCACGATAGAAGGAGCACTCGCCACGAGGAGTACGACCGGCCTCCTCCTCGCACGAGTGCACACTTCTCAGGGATGGGAAATGTTTACGGACATCTTCTTTCCAAAAGGTGCCCACCTCATCCAAACCGCGACACATTCGGTCGAGAAAGGTAATGCGTAGCATATATTGACGAATCTCAATGCTAGGCATTCCCAGACCGCCCTCAGAGGGATGAAGGCAACAGATCTCGCGAGATGCCATGTGGGCCTTGCCTCTCCACAAGAAAGAGAACAAGGCCTTGACTAATGACATTAGTCGGGCATACGGGAGTGGAAGCACAGAAAGACGGTAGAGGAGTATCGGATAGATGTGGGAACCACAAACTTCCGCCCTTCCTTCAGGGAAAGTCCCTCCGAGACCACAGACTAGCCGCGACCTCGGCCCGCCCCTGTACCTCCGACCAATTCTTTTCCAACTGGAGATCAGGACCGAACCAGACGCCGAGTATCTTGATCGGCCCATCCGTCCAGAGGAAAGGTCCGGGAAGAGAAACTCCCTTCCACGCACCCAACCGCAAGCCCACAGACTTATCGCGGTTGATTTTGGCCCCTGTCACCATCTCATACCCACTGATCTGCTTACTGACTTCGTTAATCTCGGCTCTGCTCGACACAAGAACCGAAACGTCGTCAGCATAGGCAGAATACCTGGCCGAGGTGTTAGCACCAGGCAGCGAAATACCGCGTAGGGACCGGATTCGCCTTTAACTTGCGAAGGAAAGGCTCCAACGCAAGAACGTAAAGCAGAGGCGATAGCGGACAACCTTGACGAATGGAGCGAGACAATACGAAAGGCTTCGATCTTACCCCATTCACTTCCACCAGCGCACCGGGGTCGCATACAAGAGACGGATCCAGGAGCGAAAGTCGGCTCCGAAACCGGCCGCCGAAAGGACAGCCTCCATAAATCGATGGTCAACCCTATCGAAGGCCTTGGACTGATCTAAATTGATCAGCGCGGCTTCACTGTCGACTTGTTCTAAGATCAGGCGTACCATATGAAGGTTATCCTGAATAGTCCTGCCCTTCACAGCACAAGTCTGTTCAGGGCCAATCAGACTAGACAGGACAAGCTGCAAACGGTTGGCCAAGATCTTCGCCAAAATCTTTAAGTCAGTGTTTAACATCGTTAAAGGGCGAAAGTTCCCTAACCCATCCCTCCGTCCTTGTCCTTACGCAGCAACTTGATGACACCTCTGGTGAAGCGTTGAGGTAAAGACCCTGCCTCATCCAGTGGTTGTACATCAGTCCCAGCAAAGGCACAAAAACGTGCGACAACCTCAAGTAAACTTCGTAGGGAAGACCATCTAAACCCGGAGACTTATCCAGGCCAACCTGCTTCAGCGCTTCCCAGATTTCCGACTCTGTTATGCGGCCCTCGCACCTAGCTACTTCAGCTGCCGAGAGGCAGGAAAGTCAGCTAAATAGGCGTCGAACTGAGCAGAACTCAGACCGGGCCCTGGTGAAAAAGCTCCTGAAAATAATCTCGAAAGACCTCACATATGCCCGCGTTTGTAGTCACAGTCCGCTTATCCGGTAATGTGACGCACGCTATATGTCGCCTGGCCGCGTTTCGATTTTCCTCTACACGCAGATCAGCGGCCATATTCGTTGCCTCAGAAGACATTCTTTTTAACCTAGCCCTAACTACCAGAGCTTGATCCTTCTTGATAAGCAAGGAGGCCAACTCTGCCCTAGCTAAGACTATGTCCCCACTAACACGGGATTTCACGGCCCGATCAACTTTTTCTTCTAAAGCCGTTTGCGCCGCTAATTTATCTAAATTGAGCCGACGACTAAAGTCGGCAGCAAACGAACGAATCTTAGATTTTAATTTGCCTCACCAGGCATTTCCCACAACCGCTCCCGTCAATTCCCTCTGGATTGTTAGTAGCAGCTGGTCCCGGAAACCCTGATCACTGAAAAGCGAACAGTTCAATTTCCAGTAACCAGCCAACTTAACTTAGGTTTATCTAAGTTTACACGGACCCGGACAAGCCTATGGTCCGTATAAACTATATAATGGAAACTTGGACAGCCTAAGAGCCCCTACATCGACTCTCCTAACTAACACTCGGTCCAGGTAGCTCACCAAGCGAGCCAGGAGCCGAGCTGCCACTAGTAGTCCAAGTCCATGCTACCTCCCGAGGGTGTTCATTCCGGAACTTATCGACAAGATCAAACCCATCGATAAAGTCCCGAAATGGTTTCACATCCGGGTTGTAAGGCACTTTTTTGTGCCCTATCCGATCTATATCGGGGTCAAGGACGGCATTCCAATCCCCCGCTAAAACTACCTGACGAGACGTCGTCAAGAACGGCGCGATCTGCCGAAACAAAGCAGGCCGCTCGGAATGGATATTGGGCGCATAAACCCCAATGAGACGAAGATGCTTATCCTTTATGGTAACATCCAGCACGCAAAGCCTGCCCGCTGGATCTGCGAAGACAAAGGTACATGCAGCCTTCAAAGACCTGCAAACCAGCCAAGAGACACCCCTCGAACAACCATCAAAAACATGCTGAATAAAGGGCGAACCCCTAGACAGTATGTCCTCACGATCATGAGAAGAAAACCGGTCTCTTTGCAAACAACATATATTCACCCCCGAGGCGCTGAAGGTCACGAGAGAGCCTCACCCTGCGAGACTCGGACCTCAGGCCCCGGGCATTCAAACTTGCTAACCAGAGAGCCATCGTGAGGCCGATTAGGGTTGCCCTTCAGGATAGAATATGGCTGGGGTGAGGACACCACAGCTCGTCCCATGGATCCCGACGCCATCTCATTTTCGACGGTATCGTCCTGAGACAAGCCGCCGATGTCCGAAGGGTAAGTGAGTTTTAAAGCTCTGTAAAGGGATGGGTGAACGAAAACCGGGACCCTCCCTTTTAGTTTTTGGTTTGCTTCGTCTGCATCGGGATCCAATAAGTATGCAGCAGGGGGCACCATTTTTAGGGATGACTGGGCCTCCTCTATCATGCCCCAAATCTCCCGCGTTCCCGGGCCCGTTCTAATAACTGTTAGCACTCTTTTCGCGGAGGGGAAATTCTCGGGCCTTTCCACCTCTTTGTTGTTGATATTTTGGAAATTCCAAAGGATTTTTAAATCCTTTGGATTCCTAGTTTGTCCAAAAACCCTCTCCGCCTGGTCCCGGGAAACGCGGCAGACGTCTTCCCCTGGGAAATAAGGAGGTTTGACTTTTTTTTTCTTTTTTTCTGAGATGTTTAGTGTGTCAGGGCTTCTGACTCTTTTTTTGTGAGGTGAATGCACTGGAGTTGTCATAGGTGTGAGATTTGGAGTGGTTGATGGGGTCCACCCCGTAGGTGTCCTTACAGGTGAAGGTTTGGGTGAATGTATGGATTTGCTAGGTGAGTTGGACAAGGATTTGGGCGGAGCAGGCTTGGTGAAATTTCCCTTAGATTTAGATGAAGAAGGGGAAGACGGGGCAGAGGATAGAGGGGCCGGTGCCCCTGACGATTTTTTCCCTTTTCCCCGCTTTAAATCCAGTTTTTCTTTCAGTTTTTTTATATCGAGTATCTTCTGCCAACTTGGCTCATTTAACTTTTGCGCTTCTGTCGCCGTCTTTTCATATGACGCAGAGGCGTCGCCCTCAGCGCTGGTAGAGGAATGGGGCTGTAGGTGATGATGTCCCTGGAGTCATGCTGGGACGGAGGAACCGCTGTTTGGCTCTTCCCTTGCCCCTAACCACGAGGTGCCATTCCCCTCATCCTTCTCCTTAACCACACTAGTGGCAGGCGTCGGTTTCGGGGGCAATGGGCTTAGGACCCAACCGAGGGACTTTGCCCATCGGTCCGCCTCGCAGCTAGACTCATTACAGGTGCCGCGGATTTAACCTTATCGGCCAAGGGGGTATTTTGGTCGCCTGTGACCGGAACTCCAGGGGCCTTCTTCCCTGGGCAGGAGGAGGAAAGGTGACCAGTCTCTCCACACCTCCAGCAAGTCGGTCGCCTACCAGTCACAATGACCGGCATTTTCCGGTCACCTAAAACCAAACAGTTGGGGACGGACTTGAAGGCCTCTTGATCAAGCATGATGTCAAACGTGCATCCCCTGTTCAGATTGTCGGAGAGAGCTCCTAAAATCTGGCCATACTGCATAAAAAAATGCAGCCAGAAGCTCTCCTGAAATTTGAGGAGGAACCTCAAAAACGGCCACCCTGGTCCGCCTGCGGCCCTCATACTCTGTTCTCAGAATTAGATCCTTAGTGATTAATTCTTTTTTGGCCATAGACAGGCAATCTTCTGGTGTGGGCAGCAGAATGTCCCACATGAAAAATCCCCTACCTTTTATAACTCTTTGGGGTTTTATCCCCAGGGACAGAAGTGATTTAATCACAATGTCTTTTGTGGAGCGACAAATCTTTTTAGTTTTCTTGTCCACCACAAAAACCGTCACCATTCTTTTAGCGAACATACCGAGTTCCTGGACATCATCGACGAACCCATCTTTCTTCACCAGATGGGCATAACCTTTCGCCTTGTCCAGGAAATCCGCCATGTTCAGTCTACAATTCGGAGGAGACTTCCAACAAGAGGGCGACTCCACTGAAGCGTCTTTAGGAGCAACATTCGGACTTTCTCCTTTTCTGGAGGAACTCTGGTCATTTTTAGGGCTGTTAGCTTTTGGGCTGTTGTTAGCTTTTGGGCTTTTACCAGCCCGCTTTTTCATGTCATCCTTTGGGTTGGTATTATCCACCTTCCCAAAGAGGTCTTTTCTTACTTTAGACCGACTGCCTTCGTCGGCCATACTGAAGGGTTGTGAAACCAACCACTAGCGGTTTTTTTTTAAACACACAGGGAGAGGAGTTGGGAAAAAATCAAAATAAAGAAAACCTGGATAAACCAGGAAATTAAAAAAACAAACAAACAAAAATTAAATGAAAAAAAGACTGAAAACAGGTAAGACTTAAATAAAAATAAAAATGGCGCCCGAAGGCAGCCGAAAATGGAAAAAAAACCAGAAAACTTCTCTCTTTTTTTTTACCAGAAAAAACTAAACAAAAAGTACAAAAATAGAAAATAAAGTTTAGCGGCTGAGGCCGCTAAAGAAAATGAATTAAAAGAAACTAGTCAAAATAAAAAGGAGAAAGAAGGCGACTGAAGTCGCTAAAAAAATATAAAAAGAAATAAACAAAAAGCTTCTTTTTTTTTTTTTTTCTAAACTGGTCTTTTTTTTTTAAATAAATAAAAATTAAAAAAGCAGTCGTCCGGTTTGACAAAGTCTTACCGGACTAAAAAAAGAAAAAATGTGAGCTAAGGCCCAAATACAAAACAAACAAAAAGAAATAGAAAAAATTAAAAAGAATGAAAATAAAACAATAACTTAACAGATAAAAAGGTCCGGATTTTTTCACAAAAGTACGTCCAAGTAATAAACAGCTGCAAAGAAACAGTCTCACAGAACTGGAAAAAAAGGGGGGGGGGTGAAAGAAATGGACAGAATAAACGTCAAAAAATGTCTCTCTCTGTCTCTCTCTCGAGTGCTATGTCGCCTACTTAATATAGGCTTGGAAGAGTCTATTGTGTAGGTAGTTTCCAGTCTCACAATACCCACCTTCCAAAGAGTTTTCTTTTTGAAAAGGAGAGAAAAAATAAAACTGTTAATACTTTTTCCTCTTGGGATTTACGTCGAGCGGTTGAGTAAATTTCCTTTTCCTTCCTGAGCGTCGCACTTCAGGAGAGACTTGGGGCATCTCGAGATCGAAGTGATCGAAAATTACGTCGATCGGCTCTTCACAGTTATTTTGTAGTGATTCCTCCGATTCCTTCAAACGGCATTTTCTGAGCTGGTTCCAATGGCGTTTGTGAATGTTTTTTGGTCCTTGGACTATATATACCAATTCGCCAATTCTCTGCTTTATGATGCCCACTTCCCAGAATGTCATATTGTTCTTGTACGCCTTGAAAAAGACCCTATCGCCAGGATTGAAATATTTCCTATGAGGCGATTCGGTTTTTTTAAATTTTGCTTGCCGTGGAATAAGTTTGTCAAAGACAGACTTTATTTTCCTTGCGAACATTGTTTCTGCAGGCGAACTTCCCATAGGCGTGTTCGGATTAGGGGTTATCCGATACACCTGCAGAAATTGTTGCAATGCTCTATCTGTCGGTGTGCCTAGTGCCTTTCTTAAAGTCCTTTTTAAAGTGTCCACGAACCTTTCGGCCTGGCCATTTGACCTAGGGTGGTACTGAGGCGTTGTAACGTGGGCCACCTGATATGACTTGCAGAAGTCTCTAAATTCACTTGATGTGAATTGAGTGCCATTTCTAGAATTCTCGTCGACCCAGATGTGGGATTGGTAAGATATTCAGGTTTCGCCGTGAGTGCGTTTCTAGAATCCTCGTCGCCACTGATGTGGGGCCAAAGTTGGGACCACAGAAGTAAAACACGGATCACGGATTAGATGTAAGAAAGATATATTAACAACAGATTACAGAGATAGTGTAAGCGAAGCTTACTAAAACAATTACTATAGCAACTTCCAATCTGATACAGGAAATGAAAAGACACGCTGTGCTCATGGCATGGTCTGTCGATACTCGGTGATAGCGAGCTTCTTGAAAGTAGCTAGGTGAACAGGAGAAACAGTGGCTCTGTGTGTGGTCTCCACGTAAGTACGTAAGTAGTAAGCAGCTAATACCTTATCATGCTAACTTAATTCTTCTCACGGAGCCTCAGAATGAATACCACGGCTTACAGTGAGGTGCTAGATGTCGTTATTGTGTCCTGAATCGAGGAGATGAACGTACCCGTTCTAGTAGGACACATAGCCCACATGAGAAAGCACGGCCTTTAATAGCAAAAGATGATATACTGTATATAAATAATTGTAATGTTACTCCCACCTATTTAAGTACCAGTGTTTGTATTGATCTGAATTCGAATATTATTACCTTTATATTTGATCTTATTCAGGGTGTTGCAGATTTATTTCTTATCAGTGTTTGCTTAATAACAAATCAATATATGTATAAGATTTGTGTCATTGAGTAGCATGAAGCTGAAAAAGGCCATGTAAAACTATTGAGCCAATGAGAGATCTGAGATGATAATGTCATAATAGTATGTAAATATCTACGTAGTAATTGTTCCATCTTATTATCATGAGTGTAAGGAGCCTTTGGAAATTTCATGGGAAATTTCTATCTGAAATGCACCAGAATATTTTACCTAGTGGAAATAATAAATTTAATCATTTAGCTTTCAATTAAAGCTAAAATGAAATCTTCTAGAATGCTTTTTCATTTTTAAAAAATCATATTAAACCTTAGATATCGAGAATTCAGTGGCGGTACCTGTTCTAATTTTAATCCTGTAAAGAAAAGAAGGCTTTATACAGTCCGACAAAAACATCTTCCACATTTTAAACTGTCCCCTGTATGCTGCTAGTGAACATTGTAGGTGAACATTAACTTCCCCCCTTTTTTTTACACTAAAATCATAGCTAAAATTTCTGCTGAAACAAAAGATGAAGCTTATTACTTAAAGAGGAAAGACGACTCGACGAGAAATAGGCAGGCGGCTGGGAACTTTGAGAAACATTTCAAATCATTCAAAACACACGTTGGCTTCTGTCGAAAGTGTTTTAAGTGAAAAGAAAACTGAAAGACCACAAAAGATAGACAAGAGAGATTTAAAAAAAAAAGAAATGATTGTGATAGCCAGGCAGCTAGGAACTTTCAGAAACAGTGTTCAAAACATTTTGTTTCTGCTGGAAGTTTTTTTTTAAGTGTAAAGAAAACCGGAAGACTACAAAAATTAAACTAGAGAGATTAAAAAAAAATCTCCAGACAGTAACTCTAGATCGAGAAGGAGGTTAGGCTTATTGTCCACTGCCCGAGGCGACTCCAAAAGGGAAAGTGACGAGGGCGGGGGGTTGAGAATTTTTGCGCGGTATGGACGTTAAACCCGCTTTAACACTTGAACTTGTTGCGACGTGGGCGTCCTGGCAAATACCACAAATCTTAAACTTGAAGACGAAACTACTAGAGAAATAGTAGTGAAATACTTTTAACTAATTATAGTTTACAACATTCTAGTCACTACTATTTCTCTAGCAGTTTCGTCTTCAATGTTAGGATCAGTTTAGCCTTCAGCTGTATCAACTGCTATTTATAAGGTACTGATTTGTATATGAATACATTATACTTTTAACTAATTATAGTTTAAAACACAGAGTATTACGAAAATACAAGTTGAACGAGTGCATAACAGCAAAAACAAAAAACATCATTAGCCAAAAAACATCGAAATCGAAGATTGAAGTGGTCAAAAGAACATCTAACATGGCTGCTGGAAAGTGACAAAAATTAATTTTTAATGATGAACGCAAAATAGTGTTATATTCTAATGAAAGCGAATATGTAAGAAGACCAGTGGAAGAAAGTAACAATGCAAGACACACCACAAAGATGGTAAAATTTGGTGGTGAACACGTAACGATGTAGGGTTGCACCAAAAATTGATGGTAGAAGAAAATTGGTAAAAGTTGATGGAGACCTAAAAAGCGAAATCTATATTTGTTGACTATAGTTTAATCTTCTGTCAGACTAAAAATGGAGAATTCTTTCAGCATGACGGTACTCCTTGTCACATATCATATGCAACAAAACTGTTTTTTGTGGATGAAGATGCTCAACTTTTGGAAGACTGGACAGCACACAACCCTGCTCTCAATTTAATTGAACAATTTTGAATTGTTATTCAAAAATAACTTTTATAGTAATAAGAAATAATTTCGGATGAAAAAATCGCTTCCGAAAAAATTACTGTTGTTTAGGTTTCGCGTATGAAACTAAAGCTAGCAGATATAGATTCGTAGACCTCACAACAAGAAAAGAACATGTCACCTTTAACAAGTTATTCGGACTATTCTGACTGAGAAAATTGAATTGATCAAAAGAACATCTCATATGGGATGCTGGAATGTAACAAAAACTAATTTTTAATGATGAATGCAAAATAGTGTTATATTCTAATGAAAGTGAATATGTAAGAAGGCCAATGAGAGAAAGTAACAATGTATGATACACTACAAAGATGGTAAAATTTGGTGGCGAACACATAACGATGTGGGGTTGCACCAAAAATTGATGGTAGAAGAAAATTGGTAAAAGGTGACGGAAATATAAAAACCTAAACAGGAAACACCTGGCACGGTGGATAAAGGCGTTGGTTAGATCCAGTAACAGGACCCAAACAGTGTGAGTTCAATACCCGGTTAAGGCAGTGGAGAACTTGAAGAGGGGAATTAGCTGGTGATAACTGATAACTGACATCCATTAAAACATGACACGTGGAACTAGAGCAGTCTACCCCAGTGAGCGAAATAATGGGTTCAGTTCGACATTCCAACCACCTGAAGGAGGCCGGAGCGTACAACGGCCGAAACGTTGTAATAAATATGGCGACAAAGATGAGGACAATAGCCCGAATAATGTAAATAGTAAACAAGAAAACTATGTTAGTTTACTACGGTCTAATCTTAGGCCAGATTACGAAGAGGGATACATTTTTGCAGCATGACGGTGCCCCTTGCCACACATCACGATAAAAAAAGAAAGAAAGATTTCTTGCGGATGAAGATGTTCAAATTTTGGAAAACTAACTCAAAGTACGAATCTCGATATCATTGAACATTGTGGTTAGAACTGAAGAATTGGTGCTCCAATGAAAACCAACCAATCCCCATGAGCATTGAGATTACTGCCAAGAAGAATGGGAAAATTTTCCAATTTCCCCAAAATCTGGACGTCGTTCCATTCAATGTTACATCGAAGTGAGGCAATTATTCGACCAAAAGTCACCGTCACTAATCACTAACGCCATTCTTTGGCTTTTTCTACTTTCTGTAAGAATAAATATTCTTTCTTCGCAAAATATTTTCTTTTTAACTAAAGAGTTGAAAGGTAACATTTTCTTTTGTGACCCAGTATTTTTGCATGGCCCTTCTTTTTAGCATCACTATATATAAAATGCTTTATCATCCACCATACAGCATTAACAAAAATGCAGTCATTTGTTTTCTTGCCCACAAAGATCATAAGACATAATGAAAAAAACATCTTGCTAATCAACCTCGATTTGGGGTGGGGGTAAGATTAACAAAAGTAATTAACTTACCAAAGTGACCCAAAGGTTTTGTACATCAGCGTATGTTTTGTATTTTAACTTAACATGCAGGGTGTGTCAGAAAAACTGCATAAACCGCTCCGGTCTCACCCGTCACATGATAACCCACTAAGAAGTTGAACAGACTTTACAAAACAGACATACTTTGCCACATCTGTTATAATCATTGCAACTTGTTTCCTGGCTTCAAGAGCCATTGCCGCTCGCTGGAGAACTGAAAACATTAATCAGACTTGTCAGTGATGGTCATACTCGCTTAACATATGTATGCATGCATGTATGGATATTCATCTAGACTTTTGAATATTTATCTGGACTTTTGAATATTCATCTGGACTTTTGAATATTCATCTGATGTTTTTTTAACAACCATCGAGTGTTATTGAATGTATATAATTCATGAAAGTAAATTTAAGTAAGTAAAATTAAGTCGACAAATTTATTTTTCCTAAGAGCAACATGAAATGAAAGAAAGAAACGAAAAGCGTTCTTATTTAGATGAATAAATAATAATTTAGACAAAAAAAAAAAAAAAAAAATTAGAACAAGACGAGTTATCTCCTCTACATATTGTAAGTAAAAGAACAATCACCCCATTCGATGAAGGTTATCCGGATACGCAAGCACCTCTTGCCGAGTTATTTAATATTGAAATCACTCTTTATTATTATTATTAATTCATTGGATTTCTGGTGTATACTCATTACTTTCTGGGTCCCAACCAGATACCTAAGGTCAGAAATGGCATCATGAGCATTTTTGGGACCCCCCAACCCCCCAAAGTCTTCAAAAATCTGTCAAAATACAAAGACATTGAAATCGAAATCTAAAACATGTGGCCACATGAGGGTATCAACAATTCCAGTTCCATTTGGAGCCCTCGAATTGGTTGGAAAAGATTCCGATAGTGTCAGTAAAAAGATTCCTGGTAGCTCAAGCCTTAAAGAAATACAAAAAATGTACTCACAAGTACAACCTACACCTTACGAAGGGATTTATTTATTTATTTATTTATTATTATTATTATTATTATTATTATTAACCGAAAACCTGTCTTGTAGACATTTGTATTAATAAATTTATTTATAAGTAAGGGTGTGTTCATGTAAAGATTTGAAATAGACAAATTTTTCCATTTCACTGGAACAGACGTTAAATACCTCTATCTTCCCTTTCTTTCTTTGTTTCTTTGTTTGTTTGTTTCTTTCTTTCACGGGAACCAAGTAGCGTCTTTAATATGCCAGTCTCGTGTTTTCACGCGGTCAAAACGGAATAGTCCATTATTCATGAGGTACTGACAGGGCGTAACAGTTGTGCGAACAAAATAAGGAATTCACTAATTAGGGAGGGACAAGCAGAATTATAATAGAGATTATTATTATTATTATTATTTTTAGTCTATAAGCATTTATTTGTTTCGTGAATAGGTAAATATTGATAGTTTATGCTTGTATAAATTAGGTACGTGGTCATAATTTTTGGGAATACATTCGGTCAATTCTAAAGGGAGATGGCTTTTTTTTTTTAAAGATATGTACTTCAATATCTGTATCTACCTACACATGCATTAATCTAAAGAGATGCCCGATTCTTCAGTGGTTATGAATTATATACATCTCACTTCTGTTTCTACTTAAGAACAGCACATCCCTAAAATTCAGTAGAGCCCCACAAGTTATTTATATTTTAAAGCCCTTGGGACAACATTATATTTGTAATGATTCACTGTTGATCAAAGGCAGGCGACGTGAAGTATACGAATCAGTACTGAATACAACCACACACACACACACACACACACACACACACACACACACACACACACACACACATATATATATAATCTAAATAATACTACGAAATATATATGCATAAATGGCTAGGGAATAACTCAATGATAAATAAACATTGGTTAGGTCACATCGGACATTTTGGTGGCAAAGTACAGCTGTAAAAAATAATAAAAAGAGGTGGGCAAGAAAGAAATACAAACACGCGAAGATCTCCGCCACTCTCTTCCTCTCACCTCCCCATCTCTCCCCCCCTCTCTCTCTCTATCTATCTATCTATATATATATATAAATATATATATATATATATAGATAGATAGATATAGATATATATATACGTACGTACGCACATGTGTGTGTGTATATATATATATATATATATATATATATATATACATATATTATGATAAAAATATAGTTTCAACCTGTGCTATATTTATGGGTAAAAGTGCTAAATATCAGAGATATAGCGTATATAAATATAAAAGTCGAATCTAGCGTCAACACAGAGGGGCGACAATCTGATTTTGTTTCATGTTTGAGTGCAATTTTCGGGCCATATATATATTTCATTTTTGAACTAATGGAGGACTGTTTAACCATCAGCGATTCAAGTCCAAAACACTTCTACGTACCAGTATTGTACGCGATCTACTTTTTTGCAGACGACGCTGCCCTTGTCGCTAACTCTTTAGAGGAAGCTCAAGATTTACTCAACCGGTTTTCTGCGGCATGCAGGGCATTCGGACTTACTATCACCATAAAAAAACCCTGAAGTTGTTCATCAACCTTTCCCGACACCGAAGCAAATTAAAGGTGTAAAGCAGAGACCCCCTGTTCATAAGTTTTCTGAGGTGCCTTTGCAAGTTGATGGAAAGAATCTCAAGCATGTGGAATCTCTCAAATACCTCGGGAGCATGGTAAATTCAAATGCATCACTTGACGAGATTGTTAATTGCATTGCAAAAGTCAGTGCTTCCTTTGGTTCGCTGCGTCATAGGTTGTGGGACGAAAGGGGAATAAAGCTTTGCACTAAAATCCAAGTGTACAGGGATGTCGTTTTGTCAACTCTTTTGTATAGCTCTGAAACTTGGACACATTATAGATGGCACATTAAACGATTAGATGTCTTCCATCAACGTTGTCTCCGTACAATCCGTGGTCTAACGTTTGGTGATCGAGTGTCAAATGCCGACCCTTTTGAGAAATGCAAGATTGGTACCATCGAGACCTTCCTAATGTAATCACTACTACGTTGGGCTGGCCATGTGGCAAGGATGGGTGATGATCGCATACCAAAAGTTCTTTTTTACACTGAACTCCATAGTGGTCATAGAAATGTTGGTAGACCTTGGCTCAGATATAAAGATAAACTGAAAAGCAACCTTTTTTGCGTCAACATTCCATTCAAGAACTTTGAAGTGGTAGCTATGAAGAGATCAGAATATCATTCTAGCTGCCATGCAGGAATAA
Organism: Acanthosepion pharaonis; assembly: GCA_903632075.3. NCBI lineage: Eukaryota > Metazoa > Mollusca > Cephalopoda > Sepiida > Sepiidae > Acanthosepion > Acanthosepion pharaonis. The sequence continues at coordinate 1,195,001 of CAHIKZ030005613.1, forward strand.
TGCACCATCAAGAAGTAAGCATCAGTCGACTTCGGGAAACTCGAAAGAAAAATAAGACAGCGAACAGTGTTCCAGCTGAGATCTTTAGCCCGAGGAGGCGCAACGGGTCGCTCTCCTGGAGGTTAGCATCAGTCATGCTGATGTAAGGCAGAAATGGCTCTTAGATGATTAATAGAGATCAGTTTAGTTTTGGGGCCGTTAAAGTTAACGAGCCGTCTTTTGCCCCAGTTAACAGATTGCAGGTTGCTTTTACATCAGTCCCCAATTTGACCTTATTGAGCTGATCGGACTTACTTATTGAGACAGGAGTAAATGGTTGTGTCATTAGCATATATACCAAGTTGTGGGCTGATGCCATCGGGAAGAAAATTAAAAACAAAGAAAGAGTGGCGCGTTCAGGATGCATTTCACGATTTGACAAGTGTTATACCAGAACATTACCTATTGTATTGTAATAGACTCTTCCACACATAATAAGTAGTAGTAGTAGTAGTAGCGGTAGCCAGTTGGGCTCAGTGGTGTTGAGTGAGTCAGTCGATGTCGGACATTGAAGTATCAACGACCACAACTAGATTGCTGCGTCATTAACTATAATTGCAAGTTCCTAACGTTTTGTACGTCGGACCCTTTTAGGACCGACTTATTGAAATACAAGCCTCCACTGTGAAAACTACTTTATAACAACAAGAAAGACTGGATCAGTTCAAAAGTTTTGTTCCGAGATATCGTAACTTTTCAATTTGTGAAGAAGACTTGTATGCCAAAACCTGTCGAGAGCTTTCGAGATGTTCAAAGCTACAGCCCGAGCTTCGCTGTTTTTATCTAGAGCTTGATAGATTTTTTCTGCAATTATCGTCAATGACCTGGAGAAACGAAAGCCGTATTGCTTGTCTGAAAAAAAAGGCCCTTGTGAAATGTTTAACCAATTCAGTATTGATTAGGGCCTCTGGGAGTTTTCGAAAAAGAGGTAGAAGACCGATAGTTGAATGGGTTGGACGGTTCACCTGAATTCTTACAATCTGGAACAACAGGCAGGGAAACAAAGCGTAGCGAGGCATTTATTATATAGTTTAGAGAGAACAGGAGCCAGTTCAGGAATACAGTTCTTAAGGATTATTACAAGGATGCTATCAGGTTCACATGCTTGGTGTGGATCCAGATTAGAAATGATAGCAGAAACTATAGAAGGGGTTATATGTATATCAATCATCAGAGACTCCTGACGAGTCGAGGTGAGTTTAAGGAGAATTTACGGGCGAAACATTGAGCTTTATCAGCAAAGTGATTGAAGAGAGGAGTAATATGACGAAGTTTTAGAGAAAATGGAAACAAAAACGGCACATACTTAACATCAGAAAGGGACGATTGAAATTTCTAGGGCACATCATGAGGGCTTAGAAAATTTGAAACACACAAGACAAGAGAGAAATAGGAAAGCAACGCATAACCTACCTTACGAGCTTGTGTAAATAGTTGGCAGAACATGGATTAGGAATGATAGCGAAAAAATTTACTAAGAGTTACAAAGCACAAGAAATTGTGAGGAGATGTGATCGCCCACGGGATACGACACACAGAAGAAGAAGAAATCCATTTTCTTTCCGTTTACCAATACGCTCTTTGAAGACACCTCATTAAACTGACACTTTATTGATCGTTAGGGTATCAGTAGTGATCCAACCAGATCGAAATCCGTATTGTTTGTCGAACAACAGCATGTCCCTGTTAAGGTGATCAAGAACCTTCTTGTTGATTATAGCCTCACAGAGTTTACTGATGACATTAAGGTGGCTGATGGGCCGATACTGTGGTGGGGATGAACGCCAGCATTTTTGAAAACAGAACATATACTTGACACCTTCCACAGACTTGCAAAGGAACTCTCCTTCAGGCAGCGGTTAAACAATTTTGGCTAAGATCGGAGATAACTCAGCGTTAATATTCTTAAGAACAACCAATGGGATTTTATCTAGAATGGTAGTCTTCTCTTGTCATTAAGTAATAAACTGACACTTTTCCCCCGTGTATTTAAACTCTAATTATGTACTGTAATTTTGGAAAGTGAATATTCGAAGTTTTCACCAGAAATCAAGAAAATATGAACTTTAAGTAAAATGGTCACATTATAGTGAAATGGAGATGATATGGATTAAAGAATCACGTGAAAATATATACAAAACAGCTCTCATTTAACCACCATAGAGAAACTGTTCTCCCTGTCATCAGCATGTCTGACGTTAGACTCATAGAGAGAAACACACCGCGCCTTCTTGGCTTCACGTTTTCAACTGACTTGAAGTGGAGCGACAACATCGAATCAATAGCTGCATCTACTGCAAGGAAAGTTGGGTCATTATGTCGTGCCAGGACATTTTTTTCTCCTCAGAATCTTGCACATTTACAAATCTACCATTCTTCCGTGCATTGAATATTGTTGTCATGTCTGGTCTGGTGCTCCTGCTATTCATCTCGAGGTTCTTGACAAAATAAAAAGAAGGGTCTGCAATGTAATCGATCCTGACTTGGCATTTCGAGTTGACGTGGCTTCCCTCTGTCTTTTCTACAAATATTTTCATGGCAACTGCTCTGACGAGCTTTTCCCTTGCTGTCCTGACTACACGAATTTATGCGTGCTACTAGATTGCCGTCTAGGTCCCACCTGTTTGCGGTTGAAATAGTTAAATGCAACAGCCACTTCTACTCCAACAGTTTCTTTTCTCGAACTTCCCGTTTACTTGCTTCCCCGATAATTACAATCTTCAAACATTTATATGCAACGTCAATCGCTATCTCCTGTCTTCTTGAATCCCGTTCATCTTTTGTCCTTTCTACAATCCTCCCTATACACAGTTTTTCTCTTACAGTGAATCCCTGTAACCCCCTACGTACTAATGACATTCTCGCCTTGCTTGTGGTGAAATGATTAAAAAATATCATCTTTTTTTAATGGCATGAGTAAAGTACTACTAATACTTTGAATATACGCTCTTTTAGCGCTAGAGGACGTCGTCAGTGATGTTCTTGAGATGGATCATTGGGCAGTTTCGGGTCTTTCAAACATCATACTGACCTCACCAAATCGACCGCCTCAGAGCTGATCAGACTCTGAAACGCCCTCTAAAAAAAGCTTGTAGACACTGACTTCTATAAATATACCACACATTTGATTGGAGATTGACCAACAGCCAATCGCAACGGTGCGAAATCTATTTAAACCGTTTACGGGTGATTTTTTTCTTTTTTCAATTTTTCAGTGGACACCCCTTCATCGGATACTTAGAAGGTAATTATGTTTTCCGTTTTTACCCACTTCCTATCAAGTTTCATTTCACCAGGTAATAATTACTATTTACAGAGATAAAAAAAAAAAATAAGGCCATTAAGATTAATAAATAAGTTACAGCGAGTTAAGCCAGGGGTGCTTATAAATATAATGAAACGTTTAAAACTGTTTACGAATAAAAAAAAAAAAATAAAATAAATATATTACAGCGAGTTAAAACTGATAGATCTTATAAATTACATAATAGAACATTTAAAACATTATGACGAATAAAATAAGTAAAGTAAAATAAAATAACTAAATAATTAATAATTTACAACGAGTTAAACCGGGAGGGCTTAAAAATATAATAAAACGTTTAAAACATATTAACGAATAAAAACTAATAATCTCGTTTATGCGATTAAAATGAGTAAATACAACGAATTAAACCGAGAATGCTAATAAATATCTTATGTATTATTTACAATGGCTGACAAATGATCCGTGTAAAAAAAAAATAAATAAAATGAAAATAAAATAGTAACGTCTAATATATATGTACTGAACACAAAATGAAAGACTGGATAATTGATAAAGCTCTTCCAGTGGTTCCATAACTAGAGAGAATTTATAGTAAACCTCTATCTTACACCTTGTCAGAGGCCTTCGATATATCGAATGCGATCCTCCTTGTGATTTATTCATTATCTAATACCTCACTGATTCTGTGAGTAATGACGATTAGAATATCAGCAGTGGACCGAGCAGATCGAAATCTGTATTGTTTGTCGATCAAGAACTTGTCCCTGTTGAGGAGATCAACAACCTTCTTATTGATTATAGTCTCAAATAGTTTATTGATGACACAAGTAGACTGATGGACCGATATTGGGGATGAGCGCTCGGCAGCATTCTTGAAAACAGGGCAGACATTTGACATCTTCCACAGATGTGTGGAGGATTTTTCCTTCAGGCAGCGGTTAAAAAATTTTGCTAAGGTCGCCAGATAACTCAACGCTAAGAAGGCTGCCGGTCTAGATAAAATACCAGTGGTTGTCCTTAACGTCTGTGTTTAACGTCTGTTTCAGTGAAAATGGAAAAAGTTGTCAATTCAAAATCTTTTCATTTGTACCCACTTCTTAAAATAACGACTAGTATTAATACTGATGATTGTTATTGCAATATTTTGTTAAAGTTGTTAAGCTCAAATATTTAAGGAGGCGATAGGGGAATTCCTACGGAGATTTTATTGTCGTAGAACTCGCCATGAGCTTATTCAATCATTAATTGAAGAATCTACGTTCATCAGAACATTAAAATTTTCACGCGTTAAAACTAGTTATTTCCATATAATTGGAAAATTAAATTTAAACTGCTCTTATATCCCTCCACCCCCGGCGTCATTTTAAACTAACGCTTCTTTTTTATCATATGTAGAAAAATATATTTGTTCGCCCTTGCATGGAGTATTGCTGCCATATATGGTCTGGTGCCCCTTCTGTCTGCCTCGGGGTTCTTGATAGGCTCCAGAGGCGGATATGCAATGTGGTTGGCCCTGCCCTGGCGTCTTGTCTACAGTCACTTTCTCACAGACGCGCCGTCGCCTCTCTCTGTCTGTTCTACAAATACTTCCATGGAAATTGCTCCGAGGAGCTGCATTCGCTGGTTCCCAGACGTCACGAGTTCCAGCGCCTCACGAGGCTGGCATCCCGCTCTCACCCCTTCACTGTCGAAACTCCTAAATATAGCCGTCTCTTCTACTCTAATAGCTTCATGTCTCGCACCTCTCGCCTGTGGAACTCCCTTCCCTATTCCTGTTTCCCTGCGAGCTATAATCTCCAGCTATTCAAGTGTAATGTCAATCGACATCTCCAGTTGCCTTGATCTATCCACTACCCTCATCCTTTCTTCTATCACTCCTATCTGATCTTGCTCTAAACTTTCTGTAACCCCTTGCGTCCTAGTGGCTTCCCACCTTGCTTGGGGTGAAATGCTTAAAAAAAAAAAAAAAGTGAATATTTCACTGATAAATGTTAGAAATTTTCTAATTTTTCATCTAAATACAAAAAAATACAAACTTTTAGCAAAATGGTCACGATATACGGAAAAAAGCTGTTTAAACTATCGACAGGGGGATATAAGTTTTAACTATATAAACAAGCAAACAAAGAAAAGAGTGCTAAATTGTTATGTCATATCAGCCCTCCTATATGGCAGTGAATTCTGAACAAGACTTGAGACAACAGAAATGTGGTTCTACAGAAGGATACTGAGAATACTATGGACATGAACATGTGAGCAACGACGTTGTTTTAGAGGAAATGGAAGCAAAAAGAACATTTATACTTAGAACCAGAAAGAGATAACTAAAATTTCTAGTGCACATAATGAGGAAAGAGGGCTTGGAAAATTTGATACTCACAGGAAATATTGAAGGCGTGATGGACAGAGGAAAACAATGCATAAGGTATCTAGTGAGCTTGAATAAACGGGTGGCGGAACAAGGTTCAGGAAAGATAACAAAAAGAGAGAATTTATAAAGATCTAAAAAGGAGTGGAAATTGTGGAGAGCCATGATCAACGACGTCCTGAAGGGACACGACACATAGAAGAAGAAGAAGAAGAAGAAGAAGAAGAAGAAGAAGAAGAAGAAGAAATGGTTGGATACTTTCCGAACATATATCGTGCACATAATTATTTTTTCTTCTTTTGTTTACTTTTCTCTCTCTCTCTCTTCTTCCCATTTCCTGTTTTTCTTTCCATTCATTTTCATTTTTATTTTTATTATTCTTCTCCCACACAGATTTCGTCTCTCTTCCAAACTTGTCTTTCCTTTCTCTCTTTCTCTTTTTTTTAATTCTATCTACAATCTCATTTTCTACTGTTGTAACGCTTATTATGAGTTCAGCGTGTAAAACTCTTCCAGATCCCGCTCCCGCCCTGTGCATTATATGCTTCCTCCCTAAAAATAATAATTTTAGATTTATAACTCGGTAAAAAGATGTAAGTCATGTGCCGTATAAAGCCGTCTGCTTTTCCCACTTGAGCAAAACATGTTGTAAACGAAAAAGATAATCTAATAAGGCTGAACATTTTTATTCCCACGCCTTGTACATGCGCATTATACTCGTTCCGGTTCGTTAAAGGTTTCTGGTTGTAATTTCCCGCTTTTGATATACAACGACACTTTAACAGATTTAGAGGTTCCGCTGAATATTCCCGAGAAGACCGCCGAAGGCAGTGTTCAGGAACAGCGGCCTTGTGATGCATCGTACGCAGTTTAGAGAAATACACCCGAATCAAAATAACACTTAAGAAAAAAAAAAGACAGTTAACATTTCTAGGGCATATAATGAGGAAAGAGGGATTAGAAAATCTGATTCTCACAGGACAGTTTGAAGGCAAGAGGGACAGGGGAAAACAGCGCATAACTTGTCTAATTAGCTTGTGCAAGAGGAGGCACGGTGGAGTAATGGCTCAGATTGAGGAATCGGAGAGCCGAGTTCGAATTCCAGTCGAATCCATTACATTCACTTACGTGCTAATACCCTTGGGAAAGAATCCTCTTCTTCTCTCCACAGCTATGGGTAAATAGTAGGACAGACCGGGTTCTACAGCAACTGGTTTATCGCTGAAAGAAATGGCAACTTACTGAGGGAAAAAAATCTGCTTCGTTAGTCATGTATCGAAAGATACATGATCGCCTAAGCGTGTATTACACATGGTACACAACTGAACTGAAATGGTTGGCAGAACAAGGATTAGGAAAGATAACAAAAAGTTGGAATTTACTAAGAGCTACAAAGAGAAGAATATTGTGGAGAGCCATGATTGCCCTTGACATGAAAGGACATGATACATAACGAAAGAAACTCATGCAATAAAAATGTGTTTCATTATAACACCAAAAGATTATAACGATATCGATAATACATATTGTATAGACTACTGACATCAATATAATACATATTGTAGCCTACTGACATCTATATAATTTTCCACGTTTATTTGTATATTTATTTGTGACTGCTTACCGTATTGGCGTAATCTCCCTGGCACTGGCGATGCCATTTGGTACTGTCTTTTTATAACAACAGCAACATTTCGAAGATGTGGACAAAGCCAGGAGGTGAAAAGACCGGTGTGTCAGCTCATATTAATCTCTTCCCGAATTTGCTTTTCACCCAAAGCAAGGCGATGACGCCACTAGTACGCTTTGGGGTTTACAGGAAGTGAAAGAGAACGAGAAGACCTTAAGTGAAGAACGGACAATAAAGGAACAGGGTTCAGGAAGACAGAAGATTGCGATTGACTTTTTTTTTTAAATTTCTTGAAGATTGTAGTTGACAGGGAAGTAGGAAATCGGAAGGGAGTATATATTCAGATATAGTTTAACCTAGTTCAGAATAACCCCCGGAGTATGATTGAGGCTAGCTTACTTCAACCCTCGGGGTATTTTTTTTGTTACTAATACAAGACCAAAGAGACACGCAAGATAGAAAGTTACTGTGCAGAGTTGTATTAGCGTAAGAAAAGGCAAGGGTTAGGAGTATATTGAAGTAGACTTTAGAAGGAACCGAAATCCCAGCCCTAAACAGGAAACAATGGATAAACCTCTACACCTGTTCGAAAGACCGGGGAGGAGTGTGAACCGGATGATAGGGGAACCTATCTACTCCTGTTATAAAATAATCCAGATTAAACTATACTAATCATGACCAGTTCGTGCATCCTTTTATTATTGACATCAACAACTGTTTTTCTTCTTTTCTTAATGTGATGGCTCCAATCGACAAACTGGTAATAATGGTTGATATGAACTCATCAACGGAAATTAGTTATTGGATGACGAAAACAAATAGGTATGAAGAAGATAGGCTTACTACTGTGCTATACGCCTTTTCGGACTAACGTTCTCCGCTGACATGATGTGCAAAGATTAAGCTGAATCAATTGTCAGATCTGCGGCTAGGAAGTTGGTTCTCTGTGTCTTACATATTTATAAATCTATCGTTCGTTCATGCTTTAAATATTTCTGCCTCATCTGGCCAGGTGATTCTGCTATGTATCTAGAGATGTATTAAAGTTACAGCAACCGCCGTCTGTCTAACTCTTTGCATTAGCAGGGAGGAACCCGGACGAAGCTTTGCCGAAGGGCAAGGTTTCGTTCGGGGAGGTTGACAGCTCTCGAACCCGCCTAGACGGATTCGAAGGCTATATTTTTGGCCGGGCCTACGGGCTCGGATGACCCACATTAAACTCGGCCTTGTGCCACATTCGATCCCACGTGGGGGGGATAGCTGAATATAGCTATGTATCTAGAGATTCTTGATACAAAGAAGAATATGCAATGTTATCGGTCCTGATCTGGCATCTCGGCTTCAGTCATTTCCCCACCGCCGTAACGTAGCTTCCCTGTACATTTTCTATAAATACTTTCATGGTAATGGTTCTGATAAACTTTTCTCTATGGTATCTAGACTTCATGAATTTAAACGCAGTACTTGATTGGCGCAAAGGTCTCATCATTTTACAGTTGAAATGACTCGATGTAGCCGTAACTCCTATGCTAACAGTTTTTTTTCTCTCTCGTATTTCTCACTTGTGGAACTTTCCTCCGGCTTCTAGCTTCCCAGTCGATTTTGACCGTCAAAAGTTTAAATGCAATGTCAATCGTTATCGCCTGATTTCTTTATTCTCGTTCTTTTATTGTTCTCTCTCCTTAATAATGTCTACTTTTTCTCATATTTTTCACACTCAGTAACCTCCTTGCGTCTTAGTCGCTTTATTGTCTTGCTTAAGGTGAAATGATTAAAAAAAAAACCCCAAAAAACAAAACAAACTAAAACCCCCAGGAATCGGAATAAAATTGAAAACTTTTTAACACACACAAGAAATGTGACGCTACACGATCCATAGCGTACTCGACTACTGTTGGGGCGCACCCACCTTCTAACTAGTAATGGACTGGTCCCTCTTATATAAGTCAGCTCTGGAGAGAGAGTGACAGAGCGTCAGAGAGAGAGAGAGAGTCAGCGTGAGCAGTCCAGATAAGCTTACCCGTTACATACCGTTGGACTATAGACTTTGGATATTGTTTCGTACTAACCAACCTTCGTTCTACTAATCACTCTATTGTTAATTGCTTTTATGAATATACCAGTATTTTCCTCTACAACTGTGTTTGTCTTGATTCATACACCGACACGCGGGAAACTCACAACATCTCAACTACCATCGATGGATACAAAATATACATCTTACTACATAAGGAGAAGGAGGGGTATATTCTGGCCATGGTGTATATCCAAGTATCTGACCCTGACTCCACCGTGACCCAATGTCATATTAATGATAAGATTCAATACTACATTGTTTTCCAGTAGTAAGTCTACAACTTTAAAAATGCCACCCTGAAAATCCCAAGGTATAAAAATTTCTTAAAGGACAATAATTCCTTTAAGGTGTGATATTTTAGTAATATGGCTCCTGTAATCATAAAATAAAGGTAGAACCAACAAAATATCATTATTGGCCCATTTGGAGACAATTTTTTTCCCTAATGCTGTTTAAAATATTTAGTATCGAGTTCATTTTAAAGAAGAATTTGGGTATGTCTGGGTATGAGGTTAAACTACATCCGGCAGCAAGGCCTCTAATCGAGAGATTAGAGTTGTTGAAGAGTGTGGAATCACTTATTAATTGTTGTTACTTCCAGATTCAACCTGACCTGGGGTCGTATTAACTTTTAAGGGCCCAGTTATGGGCAAATAGTGAGACATCAAACAAAAATCAAAACACTGGGAATAAAAATACATTTTTATCGTAAAATTACAAATAATTCATTTTTATAGCAAAATGCCCATCAATACATTTAAAATAACCAACGCTACATTTTATGATAAAATAAACAATACGATTTTATAGTAAAATGACCAAAAATACATTTTTATAGCAAAATGACAATTTAAGTTATTTTTAAGTTAAAAGTAAAATTGATAACATGACATACATTTTCAAAAAACAAAAACAAAAAAGACAATTTGCTATGTCAGTTCAGTTCTGTGCCATGCGTGATACACGCTTAGGCGATCATGTATCTTTCGATACATGACTGACGAGGCAGATGTTTTTCCTGCAGTAGGTTGCCATTTCTTTCTGCGGTAGATCAGTTGCCACCGAAGGCTATAGAACCTGGTCTGCCCTGCTACTTACCCATAGCTGGGGGAGAAGAAGATGATTTATACCTTTTCTCAGGGTATTAGTACGTAAGTGAATGTAATGGATTCGAATGGAATTCGAAATTTGCTATGATTAATCTCATTTATTGTTAAGAGAAATAAGTTTTTAGTCTTCATTCGGATTATTTGGTAAAAAAATGAATGCAGGTCAGTAATTATAATTTAATCATGAAATAATGTCATTCTCTTGAATTAATTATAAAGTTTGAAATTTCATGTTTAGTTTTTGACATTAAATAATTCTTACGGGCTGATATGCTGCTAGATAAAAAAAATAAACAAACTAAACCAATCAAGAACTTGGAGTTAACCATTTCTTGTATACTAATGCATCATTTTTGAATAGATTTAGATATATAGATATCAAAAGAACAACTACGATGTCAATATTCGGTTCCAAATTTTGAAAGATTTGGAACTTTTTTCTATAGATCTTTGAGATACATACTGAATTTTTGTTCAATCTCAGTGCCATAAAAAATATTGTTTTGTACCAGAAAGCCTACTTTAATCATTGTGACAATTCATAAACTTAATATTTTATTCCATTTTTGAAACCAATTCTGGTATCGCCATATAATTTGAGCAGCATTCAATAAAAATGACACAGAATGCATAATTTTCTCATTTTTTTTTTATTTTGGTTATGATGCCTTCCTTGATAAACATGACCTTACTCAACAAAATGTCAATTTCATATATGCCGACATATTTTTTACGGCATACGTAATCTATTAGGTTTTTTTTGTTTTTTTTTAAATCGATTTCATCCCGAACAAGGCAATAAAGCCACTAAGACACAAGAGGTGACTTGGTGTGGAAGAGTTAGAAATGAGAAACTTTACTAAGGAGCAAGAATAAAAGAAGAGTAATCAGGACAACAGTAGATGACAGTTGACATTGCATTTCAATTTTTGAAGCTCGAAGACGGTTGGAAAGCATGTAGCCGGAAGTGATTTCCACAAGCGAGAAGTGCGAGAAAAGAAATTGTTAGCATAGAACTTACGGTTACATCTAGCACACTCAACTGTAAATTGGTGAGACTTCGTCGCTAGTCTAGTACCGCGCTTAAATTTTTTTTTAAATATAAGATAAAATAAAAATTGAGGGAGTAATAATATTTAGACGAAGTTTATTGCGTACAAAAAAGGCGAAACCGTTTCTTAATTTCTACTCATTAATAATGAATCTATTTTCTTTATAAATCATTATTGACATAAGTTTTCTAGCCGTAAAATGTGCAATTAATCCTTCTGGTGTCAATATTTTGACTGTTTATCTAAAGTTTGATTTTAATTTAATAATATACAATATACGTCTTATTTTAATTTAATCATATATCATACTTGCTTTATTTTACATATATTTATACATTATATATCTTCATCCTTGCTTATACGTATTTATGTATCTTTCTTCCTCTCCCTTTTAAGCCTTTTAGCAATTAATAACCACATGCAGTCAAACGCTGGGATAAATATGTCGTATATATATATATATATATATATATATATATATATATATATATATATATATATATCCGATATACATGCACTTATACGTAGTTAAAAGCATAATTTGGATTTATAGACGTCTATATCCTCCCCTCTCTCTACTTCTTCATTCCCCGTGTGCTTGTAAGGAGTGAGGGAGCAAAGAAAATATATTTGCTCTATCACTGTGTGACTGACCTCAGCAGTAAGGCATCATGGGAACATCACGTGTACGCAGTCGGCATTTTCTGCTAACATCCACTCAAATATAAGTAAATAAAAGTCAAGTAAATGGTCCAGAAATTTAAGTAGGCGGATGTTTCCTCACTTTCGTATCTTTAGCCAGACGACAGAAAATGTGCTACAGAAAACTGAAGACACATCGGAATGACGAACGATGCCTTCTAGAAAATAAGCCAAGTACGGATGAAGAAAAAATATGACACTGAGATCCGAAGACGTATTGGGATAGCCAAAGATGCACCCCAAAAGCTAAAAGGAGTATTAAGAGACAGAAAGATTTCGTTGGAAACAAAGGAAAGAATTCTTAACTGATATCTGTCCTCCTGTATGGCAGCGGATGCTGGACAATCTCCTCAAAGATCAAGAAGAGACTCGAAGCAACAGAACTGTGGTTCTACAAAAGGATGCTGATGATATCATGGGTCAAACATATGAGCAACGCACGAGAATGGAAACAAATAGGAAACTTATACTTGACATCAGAAGTAGTTAGTTGAAATTTCTGGGGCACATAATGAGGAAGAACGGCTTGGAAAATCTGATACTCACAGGAAAAATAGAGGAAAAGAGGGAGAGAGGAAAGCAGCGCGTAATATACTTGATGGGCTTGAGCAAATGGATGGCAGAACAGGGTTTGACAGAAATAGCAAAAAGACAAACCTTATTAAGGTCTACAAGGGGCAGAAAGATGTAGAGGTCCATGATAACAGTCGACGGAAAATGTGAGGCAGAAATCCAAAATGCGCGTTTAAATACCGAAAGATGCCTTTCAAAAGTTAAGCAAAGTATTAAGAAACAAGAAAGTTTAATCAGAAACAAAGAGTGAATGTATAGACTTTTTATGCATGTATCTAGAGTTATAGGAATTCAATTAAAGTAAAAATAAAATCATTCTTGATAATGGCTAAAATATAGTCGAAAGCGCTCCGACATAGAGGACATTTGGACAATTTCTACATAATTTATGTCCAGAAAAGAAAAAAATTATAAAAACACAAGAAAAAATTAAATAAAAACATAACCGCTGAACCTTGTCAGTCGTCTTTGACGAAAATATATATATATATATATATATATATATATATATATATATATGTGTGTGTGTGTGTGTGTGTTTATATATGTGTGTGTGTGTGTGTGTATCTGTCTATATTTCTTAGATGAGGTATTATGTACACTATTTACATTATTCGGACTATTGTCCTCATCTTTGTCGCCATATTTATTACAACGTTTAGGCCGTTGTACGCTCAGGCCTTATCAGGTGATTGGAATGTCGAAATAAACCCTTTATTTTACTCACTGGGGTAGACTGTTTTAGTTCCACATACCATGTTTTAATGGATGTCAGTTAGCAGTTATCTCCTGTTAATTCCCCTCTCCAAGTTCTCCACTCTCCAGTGACGGGACCCAAAGAGTGTGAGTTCAATACCAGGTTAAGGCAAAAAGCTGGCTTGCGTGATAATGAGGCTGTATATATATTTATTTTATCATTAATTAATGTAGATTTTAGTTTTAACCGGAAACACACATGCACACACAGACATACAGACAACTGCGCTTTATATATGTATAGATGTTAAAATATCCATTTTTCGCCTGATGACAGTCACAAGACCTGAAACACGTGTAGCAAAAAATATGGGAAATAAAGTATAATATATATTTAAAAAAAATTAAATAAATAAATAAAAATTACCACATTATAACCAAAAACATTTGCGGCTTCTGTTTCTCTTTGTTTATATATATATATATATATATATATATATATATATATATATATATATATATATATATATATTGCTCTACTGTTTGTATCGAGCACTGTTTTGTTAAAAATAGAAATAACTGCTAAGAACACCGGGTTCTTACTGTTTTTTCTTTATATTTTTTTATATTTATATATATATATATATATATATATATATATATATATATATATATATATATATATATATATAAAAAGAAAATACCAATACTAATGTATAATAAGTATACGTGTACCTCTTATCGCATCATATAACATAGTACATGGCGCATGTTACTTAGAAACGAGGTGGGTCTCACTAAGCAACCACTCACTGTCCCGAGGGATACTATGAAGTGTAATTATTCGACTGGGCACGCTGGCGATTATGGGAACTATCTATATCTTTTTACTTGTGTGTGTGTGTGTGTGTGTGTGTGTGTGTGTGTGTGTGTGTGTGTGTGTGTGTGTGTGTTGTATGTGTGTGTGTTGTGTGTGTGGCAAATCAAAAAAGGATAAAAAAAAAATGAAAAGCAGGAATTAGATTTACTGCAGTATATCCCTACCGTAGTGTATTGCTGTGAACCTCCGACCGAGAATCATGGGAAAAGTTTTTTTTCACCGACAAGACAGCTTCACCCCCTGCGGTGTTTCGATGCCCGTCATTGTTGTTGCGAATGGAACTGAAAGAAAACGTAGATTAAGTTCACAAGAGAACGGAATGCATAACATCGGAATGCATAACATCGGAATGCATAACATCGCCATGAACAGAAAAGAAAGCACGTATACTGGTCTAGTTTTGAGTCGAACCTAACCCTCTCTTAGTGTATCTAGGTGGCACTTAGGTCCCTCCTTTTCTTCATGCTTCCTTCGAGCGGATGCTATTGTCGTATCTTGTTGGACGCTTGACTTCTCCTCTGCTTACCATAACCCTGATTCTCCTTTTATCTAGAATGTGGCTTGATTATATATACCCATGACCGGAATGCTCTTCGTTCCGATCCAGTGGTACTAGATCCCGAAAAATTGTAAAGATTAATTTATTTACACATTTTATTTCTTTTCCCCTATTTATGGGAAGCTCGATTTTTCTAGGTATGCAGATAGTAGTCATAAAGCACCGGTTGCTCGAGCTTCAGATAAAATAATTTACAATCCGTTGACTACTTGAATGTCCGAACCAATCGTATCACACTATAAAAATATCACATAGAGATATGTCCAAAACTGACAAAGTATCATATTTCATCCTCGTCCAAACACCCGGAAAGCATGTCCACACTGTCTTCATTCACTTAATCCAATATTTCTTTTGATTGTTCATCCTTACATACGTTTGCACAACATTCAGTTGCTTATTATTTACATTATTCGGACTATTGTCCTCATCTTTGTCGCCATATTTATCACAACGTTTCGGCCATTGTACGCTCCGGCCTTCTTCAGGTGGTTGGAATGTCGAACTGAACCCTTTATTTCGCTCACTGGGGTAGACTGTTCTAGTTCCACGGGCCATGCCACGACATTCCAACCACCTGAAGAAGGCTGGAGCGTACAACGGCCGAAACATTGTGATAAATATAGCGACAAAGATGAGGACAATAGTCCGAATAATGTAAATAATGTACATAATACCTCATCTCAGAAATATAGACAGACTCATTCAGTCAGCAGGATCGAGATTGCGCCGTCTGCATCTTTTGCAGGGGGCTAAGATCCACTCCGAAAAAAATAGCCATTGATCTGAAAAAGCGGTTGTATACAGCTGACTGTCTTGAAATTTCGGAACGAATTTAACGCCATGTATGACATCTATATGAAAGTATCGATATGACGAGACTATTTAAGAACATTTAAGAAAGAGGTTTTATGTTAATGTTTTGGTTTCGTAGCGACTTGTGGTGTTGGGCGATACTAGTCCTAGCCCAACCTATTCTATGTTCAAATTTCCTTATCTTCAAAACTAAATTTGTCATAACTGATCGATACACTAAGGTATTTGAACTGTTTTGTTTTTAATAATTCCACATCACGAATTTTTATGATGGATTCGAAGTAGGTGCGATCATTGCTTTCTCTTCAATTTCAATTCGTGTTTTTTTTTTCTGTTTTAGAAAGGGCTTACGGCCATATCGCGTTGAAACATCGGTTCCTGTACGATCACTGAAGTTAAGTAACGTCGAGCCTGGTCAGTACCTAGATAGGTGACCGCTTCGGAATATCAGGCACTAAAAGCTTGGATGTGCGGGTAATGTAATTGATAATGGTTCGAAATCGGATAGACAAGTTCCAATTCCCGTTGGGTTCGTTGAAGTACCACCTGTTCTCCCTCTCCAGTTGTGGGTTAATTACTAAGGCTTGTATCACTAAAACATTTTTATCTCAAAAAGCAAAGATATTACAATCTAAAAATATCTTCTGTCTTTAAATAACCTGTAGAAATGAATAAATCAATGTTTTTATCACTTATCTTATAAATGAGTTTTAAATTAGAAAATGTGCGGTGGAGTAACGGATAGCGGCTCGGATTGAGGAATCGGAGAGCCGAGTTCGAATTCCAGCCGAGTTCGAATTACTGACGTGCTAATACCCTAAGAAAGGTATGATTCCTATTCTTCTCTCTCCAGCTGAAGGTAAATAGCAAGACATACCTGGTTCTATAGCCTTGGAGGGCAACTGGTCTACCTAAAGAAATGGCAACCTACTGCCTCGTCAATCATGTATCTTTCGATACATGATCGCCTAAGCGTGTACCACGCATGGCATGTGACTGAATGATATATGCATAGATATTGTTGGATTTTAACAAATATACGTGGCCTTCCTCGATAGTACTTTCCACGTGTAAATTATTTACTCAAACATTAAAAATGAAAAAACATTATAAATTATTTACTCAAACATTAAAAACGAAATATGTTATATGCCTTCTCCCAGACACTGAAAAAGCAAAGCTAGTGAATACTACAATTGAAGCTACAATGTTATTGGTTCTGACCTGGCATCTCGGCTTCAGTCACTTCCCATCGACGTAGAATATTGGTTAGCGTGCCAGTGGACTGACACACAAGTAGGCAAGTGTGGCCAGAAGCGAACTGACTTGAGTCATTTACTGGAGAGATATAGTGATTTTCCAAGCGTAGCTTGGATGTGGCACAAGGCCGAAAGTAAGGGGCACCCAGTGAGGATCGAACTCACTACTCATTCATAATTGTTCTAGCAAGACAAGCTTGCTAACCATTACACCACCTCGAGGTGCGCGAAACTGGAGAGATACAGCGATTTTCAAAGCGTAGCTCGGATGTGGCACAAGGCCAAAAGTAAGGTGCACCCAGTGAGGATCGAACTCACTACTCATTCGTAATTGGTTTAGCGAGACAAGCTTGCTAACCATTACACCACCTCGAGATGCGCCAAACTGTAGAGATATATGGGTGAATAGAGACCACTCATGCAAATGTATTGGGCAGGTCCATTCTAGCAAAATGGAACAACCTAACTGGTGTATTGGGCACTCTCCTATAAAATGAGGTAAAATTAGCTGGCCTGCTTTTCAAGAGGACACAAGAAGGCAGCCATGTTAGTAGGTAAGTCACTTGACTTCTACAGTAACGTAGCTTCCTTGTGCCTTTACTATAAATATTTTCACAGGAATTGTTCTGATGAGCTTCCCCCTTTGATACCTAGATTTTATGAATTTAAGCGTGCTAATAGATTGGCCGCAAGTTTTCATCATCTTACAATTTAAATGGCGAGATGTAACTGGACGGATTTTTGTTAACAGTTTCTTTCGTACTTTTCAATTATGGAACTCTCTTCCGGCTTCTTGCTTTCCAGTCAACTTTGACCTTCAAAAGTTTAAATGCAATGTCAATCGTTATTTTCTATCTTCTTAATTCCCGTTATTTTATTGTTTCTCATATTCTTTCACACTCAGTAGTAATTCCTTGCTTCTGAGTGACTTTATTGCCTTGGCTAGGATGAAATGATTAAAAAATAAAGTCATTCACGGCTCCTGAATCTAAACGACTGTCTCTACAGACTGGCGCGTCACTCGGTGGCTGTTAAGTGTCACATGACCGGCCTAGCGAGGTGCTTACAAATTAGGAAAGAAGGAAAGTCAACAACATTAAATTATAACTTATTTATTAACATCGTGACAAAGCTTACCTACCCTATTTCATCGATCTCATCCGAATTCATATGATCTCTATAGGTATTTACTTGACTCCCACAAGGTCGATTAACGTGGGAAAATGATATGATATATGATCTCTATAGGGGGCACTTCGACGTGGTGTAATTGTTAGCAAGCTTGTCTCACTAGAACAATTACGATTGAGTAGTGAGTTCGATCCTCACTGGGTGCCCCATACTTTCGGCCTTGTACCACATCTAAGCTACGCTTAGGAAAAGGGCACCTCGACATGGTGCAATGATTAGCAATTTTGTCTCACTAGAACAATTACAATTGAGTAGTGAGTTCGACCCTCACAGGGTGCCCCATACTTTCGGCCTTGTACCACGTCCAAGCCACGCTTAGTAAAAGGGCACCTCGAAATGGTGTAATGGTTAGCAATCAGAACAATTACGATTGAGTAGTGAGTTCGATCCTCTGAATTACGATTGAGTAGTGAGTTCGATCTGCACTTTCAGCCTTGTGCCACATCTAAGCGACACTTAGAAAATTACTATGTGCGGATCACTTGATTAACGTGAATTGTTCTATCATCTAACTTGGACACACGTCTATCCTAATACCAATTTGGGGGTTGGCATTCTCAAAAATTTTAATTCAAGTTCAGCGAAAAATACCTCCGTCTCTGTAAAATATCTAGTTAGTGAGTTGTCCTGATAGCTTAGAAAATCACAGATGAAACCTCTTTAAACATTTTCAGATATCTCCGATATAAAACGAAAATCTAAATATGATCATACTGTCTGTCTAAAAAAAAAAGAGATCTACATCTTTGACACGTATGTCTCTACCATCTCAGACATGAAAGATTCTTTTAAAGATTAATTCTTTGTGTCGCTTTTCAGCAAAGAGTAACGTCTGAACATTGGCTTTCTTCTCGCATTCTCTGGATTTCTTATACTAATGTAGACGTTCTTATTTGTTTAATACCATGCTCCTTAAGGGCGTGGGCGGTCATGGCTCCTCAAAGATTTCTTTTCTTTAATAAATTCTGTGAATAAGCATGACTATCTTGGGAAAGATAATGGAGTAGTTTCTCGTTGCCTTCTCCACGGTCTGGAATTCAAACTTGTCCTTCTTCTAGATTTGTTTTATCAAGATTAGAGTGTCTAGTCTACATTGCTGAGTGATCTGCAGCTTAGGATGGGAGGAGAACCGGATTGATGCCTTTCCCAATAATATTGGAGCGAAAGTGAATCAACAGTCTAAGCTGGAATTTGAATCGGTTCGCCGATTCTACTGTCACTGTCGCTGATTGCCACCTCTCGCACCTCCTTACTTATTCTCAAAGAAGCCTCCTGATTTGTACTCATAGAATTTATTTGTACAATCGAATCTAATTTATTCGTTCAGTTTCCAATGCATCAGTGCAGTTACGTCTTATTTAAAAAAATGATTTTGGACTTAGATTATTGCATTCATTAAATATGGCCTGGTTTACTATTATTATTATTATTGCAACATTTTCAGAAGAGCGCGATTTCCAAAAAAAAAAAAGAAAGAAAAAAAAAGAAACGAAGAAAAGATATAATGTTTAACAATAGATAACAATATTTCGACAGTATGTCTGTCTTTAAGTGCTTTTTTTTTTTACAATGACGTTCATCCTTTGCAAGGCCCTAAAGCCACTCGTGATAGAGGTTTACAGAGTAAGAAGCACAGTTTATGGGGAGATCTTCTTCTTCATGTGCCGTGTCCTCTCAGAACGTAGGCAATCACGGCTCTCCCCAATTACATGTCCATTGTATCTCTTAATACGTTTTATCTTTTTGTTATTTCTCCTAAATCTTGTTCCGTCATCCATTTACTGAACCTCACTAAGTATGTTATACATTGTTTTCCTCTGTCCCTCTTGCCTTCAAACTGTCCTGTGAGTATCAGACTTTCCAAGCCTTCTTTCCTCATTAGGTGTCCTAAAAATTTCAATTGTTTCTTCCTGATGTTAAGTAAAAGTTTCCTTTTTGTTTCCATTTTCAACAAAACCTCGTCGTTGCTCACATGTTCGGTTCTTTTCTGTAGAACCACATTTCTGTTGCTTCAAGTCTCTTCATCTTTGAGGAAATTGTCCAGTATTCGCTGCCATACAAGAGGACAGATACCACATAACAGTTCAATTGTCTTTTCTTTATCTTAGAACGAAGCTTTCCTGTTTCTTAGTACTCTGCTGATCTTTTGGAAGGCATCTTCGGATTTTAGTATCGCACTTTCGGTCATCTGTTAAAACGCTTTCCAGATATTATTCCAGATTTTAGGCTCGACCTTTGGCTGGTTACCATCGATTCTGTCTTCTTTATATGGGGAAGAGAATGGTTAACCCTAGACAGGTGAAGATTGTAGTGATCGGGGAAGCATTCTCTTGGGAGTCGGCTCCTAAAAGCAGCGGTTCGAGTGGAACTTACATCTCATCAATGGAATACAAAGGTAGTGAGGTTGGTTCGCTAGAATGTGTCTGATATGGCGGGTCTTAGGCGTAAAGATTGAAAAAAAAAAAAAGAATATATGCAAGTATAAAAAACAATTCTATGTGCAAACGTCTCTTGTCATGTAAAAAAAAATTGCATTGAAAATCAACGCGACAAGGAAGTGAAAGCATGAATGGAATGCAACTTAAAAGCAACTAACATAATGGGGAGCGTGTTCAGCTTAATATTTTGTGTGAGTTGATTAATTATCAATTAAGCAAACAGTTTAGTGTAAATCTGATGAAATTACAAATCGGGGATACCAAAATCAAGTACAGAAATTTAAATATCTAGGAAGTGTTCCAACAGTAGACGGAAAGTACGACATTGAAATCCGAAGTCGCATTGGGATAGCCAAAGATGCCTTCCAAAAACTAATCAGAGTATAAAGAAACTGAAAAATTTCGTTGTAAAACAAAGTAAAGAGTACTGAATTGTTATGTAATATCAGTCCTTCTATATGACAGTGAATGCTGGACAATTTCCTCACAGATGAAGAGGAGACTTGAGGCAGCAGAAATATGGTTCTACAGAAGGATGCTGAGGATACCAGGGACCAAACACGTAAGCAGAGACGAGGTTTTAGAGAAAGTGGAAACAAAATGGAAACTTATACTTAGCATCAAAAGAGAGTTGAAGTTTCTAGGGTACATAATGAGGAAAGAGGGTTCGGAAAATCTGATACTCACAGAACAGATTAAAAGCAAGAAGGGACAGAGGAAAACAACGTATAACCTACTTAGTGAGCTTCAGTAAATAGGAGTAATAACAAAAAGACAAAATTTATTAAAGGCTACAAAGGACAGGGAAGTGTGGGGAGCCATGATCGTCTATGTCCTGAAGAGACATGGCACATAGAAGAAGAAGAAGAAGGAGGAGGAGGAGGAGAAAAAGGAGGAGGAGGAGGAGAAAAAGAAGGAGGAGGAGGAGAAGAAGGAGGAGGAGGAGGAGAAAAGAAGGAGGAGGAGGAGAAAAGGAGGAGGAGAAGAAGGAGGAGGAGGAGAAAAAGAAGAAGAAAGAAGAGGAGAAGAAGAAGAAGAAGAAAGAAGAGGAGAAGAAGAAGAAGAAAGAAGAGGAGAAAAAGAAAAAGAAGAAGAAGCAGAAGAAAGAAGAAGGAGGAGGAGGAGCAAAGAAGGAGGAAGGAGAAAAAAGAAGGAGGAGGAGAAGGAGGAGGAGGAGGAGAAAAAGAAGAAGAAGAAAGAAGAGGAGAAGAAGTAGAAGAAGAAGAAAGAAGAGGAGAAGAAGAAGAAGAAGCAAGAAGAGGAGAAGAAGTAGAAGAAGAAGAAAGAAGAGAAGAAGAAGAAGAAGAAGAAAAGAGGAGAAGAAGAAGAAGAAGAAAGAAGAGGAGAAAAGAAGAAGGAGGAGGGAAAAGAAGGAAGAGGAGAAGGAGAAGAGGAGGAGGAAAAAAGAAGAAAAAGAAGAGGAGAAGAAGAAGAAGAAAGAAGAGGAGAAAAAAGAAGAAGAAGAAGAAGAAAAATAAGAATAAGAAGGAGGAGGAGAAGAAGAAGAAGAAGAATAATAACAAAGAAGAACCTGATTCATTTGTTCAAGTCACTTTTTCTTTCCTGATTTCCTCCCACTTCGCTTTATTTTCATTTTCTTTTTAAGTTTATTTTTGTTATTTTTTTATTGTTATTTTTTTATTGTTTTTTTTAAAATTTTATTTGATCCCTTCTGCATCATGTCATTTCCCTGCTTAATTCATTCCTTTCGGAAAAGCGGACACCATCATGTTCTTTTTCTCCAAATAATTACTAACTTTTTTTTTTTAAATCTCTTTTGCGCTAAATAGACTTCTTACATTTATTCTGTCCCCTTCTCTTATTCCTTTCGTTTCTCTCTCTTTTTTTTTTATCTAAAAAGAAAAGAAAATAATGAAATAAAATAAACTTACACACTTTATCATTTGGTCTGTCTTTTATCTTTATTTCCACGTCGTATATTTCAGCAAGTCATTAATTAACACCGATTTATCTCCCTTTCCTCTTCCCGCCATTCTATCTAACTCAGCCAATCAATTCTTTTTTTATTCCCTTCTTTCCACTTTCACCTGTTCCACTATATTTTTTTTTCCTTATCACTCTTGTCAATTTTTTTGTTCCTTACTCGTTATATTCCCAGGCCCTTCATGTATATTCACCATTTTCTTATCTGCGAAATTTTCCCATTAACTCCCTATTCGTCCTCTAGTTGAATATGTTTTTCGTTTTTTATTTACTCTTTGACGACTACACGTTTTCGCTCACAAAAAAAGAAACAAAAATTTATGTCTGTAAAAAAAAAACAACAAAAACAAGAAAAAAAAAACAAAAAAAAAAAAAAAAAAAAAAGAAAAAACAAGAAAAAATATGAATCTGACATTTCCAGAGCCGACGTTGACAAGATATTCTATCATTATATTTGAGAGCATATTTACATTTAATATTACGTTATAAAGGCGCTAGGTTAGATACAAGTATCAGCAATCTATGGCGTCTGTGTAAACATTAGTCTACTCCAGAGGACGGCAACCTTTTGCTATATGCTGACTTAGTGTTTTAAAAACATTCATTGTACCAGCAGCATATGTATTTTTATACAAATCAAGGTCAATATACCTGTTCTACAATATATTTTATATAGTAATATATAGTATATATACCAACGGCTTCCCATACTTCATACTTCTCCAATTCATTCTCGCGTGGTCATGTGTGACGTCATGAGATGTGATGCGATTTTCGCTTCTAGCGTCTTATATGCACGTGTTTGTCGTTGCTTAGAAATCGTCTATGTAAACAATGACAGACTATCATCACTGTCTTATCCGTATATTGCTTAATATGTTGGAATTGACATCTTTGATAATGGCTTATGTAAGCCGAAAGCTTAGATTGTATTAAAAAATATGGATCAGTATTGTGAAATTCTTTCTTCGTTCAACGATAATGTTATTAAATTTATCAGACGTTATGAAAAGAATTTACATAAGATAAATAGACAACAGTTGTCTATATTATTTAATGAAACGTGTATGAATGAAAAGATGCTGTCTAAATACACACAATGTATGTATATATATATATTAGGTTGCTGCAAAAATAATGACGTAATAATGTCCTTTTTTGGACGTATTTTTTAACGTCAAAAAACGACATCATTACGTCATTATTTTTGCACCAACCTAATACTTTACTATATATTAAAATTGAAACAGCTAAATATGTTCTTTGCGTAGTAGTAGTTATTCAGGATGTCATTTGCGGCTGCGTGCCATTGGAAATTACTTGGCGTGCCACGTGTGGCACGCGTGCCGTAGGTTGCCGACCCCTGGTCTATATCATTGATTTATGGGCTTATCAACACTTTGTGGGTTATTTAAAGCTGAAACATATTTCAGATTGTAGGAGGTTGCTTACAGTATTTGGTCTTCCCAAGTTGAAACCCATCCAAGTACTAACCAAGCTTGAAACTGCTTAACTTAGGAGACTGAACAAGAGAACTGTCATTGTCCATATCAGGGGTCAGCAACCTTTTGCTAACTATTTGGGTTTTAAAATCATTCAGTGTGCCAACAGCATACGTATTTTTTATACAAGTCCTAGTCAATATAACTGTTCTACAATATATTTTATATAGTAATATATAGTATATATACTTTAGTATATATTAAAATTGAAACAGCTAAATATCTTCTTTGCGTTGTAGTAGTTGATTCGGATTTCGTGATGTCATTTGCGGCTGCGTGCCATTGAAAATTGCATAGCGTGCCACATGTGGCACGTGGGCCATAAGGTGCCGGCTTCTGGTCTACTCCACTTCGCATATAAGACTAGACAACATCTGTCTATATTTCTGAGATGAGATATTGTAACTATTCACACTGTTTACATTGTCCTCATCTTTATTGCCATATTCACGACGTCCCCAAGGACACATGATCCAGTTGGTAAAAATATTGGTTGAAGTAATCCAATGACTTGAGTTGTGAGTTCAATAACTTTTTTTCTTTTATGTTCCATGTTCCTTCAGGTCGTAGGCGATCATGGCCCTCCACCTCCTCCTGAACCTTGTAACTCTTAATAGGTTTTGTCTTTTTGTTTTTTCTCCCAGACCCTGTTCTGCCATCCATTTGCTCAAGCCTGTTATGTATGTTACGCATTGTTTTCCCCTGTAACCTCTTTCCCTCTATCCGTCCTGTGAGTATCAGATTTTCCAAACCCTCTTTCCTCATTACGCGTCCCAGAAATTTCAACTTCCTCTTCCTGATATTAAGTATAAGATTCTTCTTTGTTTCCATTCTTTCCAAAACCTCGTCGTTGCTTACATGTTCGGCCCTTAGTATCCTTAGCATGCTTCTGTAGAACCATATTTCTGTTGCTTTGAGTCTCTTCATCATCTTTGAGGAGATTATCCAACATTCGCTGCCATACAGGAGGATAGATATCACGTAACAGTTCAGTACTCTTTCTTTTTTTCCAACGAAATTTTCCTGTCGCTTAATACTCTGCTTAACTTTTGGAAGGCATCTTTTGTCATCACAATACGTCTTCGGAACCCATTGCCTATCACGTAACAGATCAGTGCCCTTTTCTTTGTTTCTAACGAAATTTTCCTGTCACTTAATACTCTGCTTAACTTTTGGAAGGCAACTTTGGTCATCACAATACGTCTTCGGATCTCAGTGTCGCATTTCCGTCCTCTGTTCTAACACTTCTCAGATATTTAAATTTCTGTACCTGCTTGATTTTAGTATCCCCGAGCTGTCATTTGCATTTCTTGTAGGTTATGCTTAGTCCCTTCTTCTCGCTCTCCTTCGCTACTTTCTGTAGGAGGTTTTGTAGTTTTCGTTTCCGTGTCTGCTATCAGCACTATCAATACCTGACCACAACAAAAACTTGAAGAGTTAAGTCACTAAAGCAAAATAACTGAAACTGAGATATCCAGAAAAGGCATGGCACGTGGAACTAGAACAATCTACCCCAGAAGACGAAATAAAGGGTTCGGTTCGAAAATTCAGTGGTACCAGATCCCGAAAAATTTTAAAGATTAATTTATTTACACATTTTATTTCTTTTCCCCTATTTATGGGCAGCTCGATTTTTCTAGGTATGCAGATAGTAGTCATAAAGCACCGGTTGCTCGAGCTTCGGATAAAATAATTTACAATCCGTTGGCTACTTGAATGTCCGAACCAATCAAGTGGGGATTAATCGTATCACACTATAAAAATATCACATAGAGATATGTCCAAAACTGACCGAAGAAGGCCGAGACTTACAACGGCCGAAACCTCGTGAATATGGTAATAAAGATGAGGACAACAGCCCAAATAATGTAAATAGTGTAAAAAGACAAGGCAAATATTTTAGATCATTTGGGACTAAAAAAGGTTCTTATATGCTATTAAATACGATAATATAACAATCTATTGTTTTTACTATTTTATATTAATACCAAGTTTCTTTTTTCTTTCTTTTGGATTTTTTTTTATTTTCTTATTCTAGTTTATATAATTCGTTCTTTTATTCTTTTTCTCTCTGTCTTTCTTTGCTTCGTTTTTTTCCTTTTATGTCATCCATTTTTTTTCTTTTCCTTTTCCACTGCTATATTTTTTATATTAATCTGAAAATCTTTCTTTCTTTTAACTTTCTTCTATTTTTTTTTTGCTTTCATTTCTTTCTTATTTTATCTTTCTTTCTTTTTCATTTTTATAATAGTTTATATTTTTCGCACTTTTCTATGTGCATTTCTATTTTTCTCTTGTATTTCATTCTTTTTTTTCTTTTCCTTCTTACCGCCATATTCTACTTTCTTTATATCACTCGCAAGATCTTTCTTTCTTACTTTATATTCCTTTTTGCTTTCTTTTCTTCTTTCTTCCTTTTTCTTTTCTTTCTTTCTTTCTTTCTTTCTTTCTTTCTTTCTTTCTTTCTCATTTTTTATATTAATTTATGTTTTTCGCACTTTTTCTCTTTGTCTTCCTTTTTTTTCTATTTTTTCCTCTTGTATTTTATTCTCTTTCTTTTCCTCCTCACCGCCATATTCTGCTTTCTTTATATTAATCACAAGATCTTTCTTTCTTTTTTTTTTTTTGTCTTTCTTCTGTTTTTCTGATTTCTTTCTTTCTTTCTTTCTTTCTTTCTTTCTTTCTTTCTTTCTTTCTTTCTTTCTCATTTATTTTATATTAATTTATATTTTTGCACTTTTCTTTCTGTCTTTCTTAGTTTGATTTAAAAAAAAATTCTTTCTTTCCTTTTCATTGTTACCCCTATATTCTTCTTCTTTTTATCTCATCCATCAATGTAACTTCCATTTTTTCGTGTCTTCATAACTTTGTCGATCGTTGTATTTTTCTTTCCCATTGAGATATTTCCCCTCTTTGCGCACCATGAGAAATAATAATAATAATAATAATAATAATAATAATAATTATTATTCTTCTTCTTCTTATTATTATTATTAATATTATTAATTTTATTATTATTCTCTTCATATGACATTTCTTGCTCGGTTTCTTTCTGACCTTGTTCTTTGATTTTTTTCCCTTTTTTTTTTGCCATTTCTCCCCGTCCTCTTCTTCCTTCCCTCACATCCCCCACGGTTATCAAAACTGCGCTGTCAAGTGCGTTTTTAGATATCTGTCAGTCTGATGAAACGGTTTTTTTTCTCCATTGCTAAAAGTGAAAATTCCCACCACTCCTTTGAAATTAATTTGTTAGTTTTACTTGCTGAAAGTTAACCCGAACATTTTGGTACTCTTCTCGCTATAGACTGTGCTCATCACCCTCCCTCCCTACCAGAATCACACAGATAGAGAGAGAGAGAGAGAGAGAGAGAGAGAGAGAGAGAGAGAGAGAGAGAGGGGAGAGAGGTTTTTTTTAAGATTTTATAATGCTGGTTACAAAGGACAAAAGATTGAGAGTCCAAGTCCTGAAGGGACACGGCACATAGAGGAAGAACTTGGTTTATGCAACCATTGAAAATGTTGCTTTTTATGAAATTTATTAATTTTATAGTATTTATTAAATATTAAATTTATAATATTTATAATTAAATATTACAGAGGTACACAATAAGAACAACAACAACATACACACACATTTATGATTTTTTTTTCTTTTCTGGACATAAATTATGCAGAAATTGTACGAATGTTTTGTATGTCTGAGCGCTTTCGGCTGTATTTTTGTTAGCCATTATCAAGGATGATTTTATTTTTACTTTTAACTAAATGTACGGGTTGTTTTATGCATGTATCTTTGAGTTATATGAATTTTTTTCCAAACATGGTCAGCACATTGTAGCCATGTTCATAGTTGATGTTATTGATGTTGTTCATGATGACGGTCGTCTTTGAGTATAGAATCAAGAGGGTAACAGTGAATATTTCGAAGACAGTAGGGAAGGGTAGTTCAGGTTAGCAGTGGCTATCCCGGTAAAAGTAGCAGAGCGTAGTTTAGTAGTTCTTCCTTCTGTTCTTTCGTCTGACAAGTTGGCACTGAACATTCGGAGAGAGTAAACAAAATGGCCGCCTTTATACACGACGGATTGAATATTTTACGTCTTCTGATTGGTTAACCTTCTATTGGTGGACTATAAAGTGAGTCAAGTCATTTGGGTTGGCTCACTAGTTTAATGTATCCAAAAATTGTAAAAATTGAGTGCTGGCTTTTTCTTTTTTATTATTACTGCTTTCATTATTTTTAGTCTTTTTTTTTTTTTTTTTTTTTTTACAAGTGGATGAGGTTATTATCCTTGTATTTTTTACAACGTGTCACAACATGCTGACCGTGTTTGGAAAATAAGACATTCCTATATCTCTAGATAAATACATAAAATATCCATATATTTATTTAAAAATAAATGAAAATCGTCTTCGATAATGGGTAAACGAATAGCCGAAAGTGCTTGGATATGCGAAATATTTGGACAATTTTTAGACATTTTATGTCCAGAAAAGAAAACTCAAGTAAAATTAAATAAAAAGCTTAATTGTAGTATTTTGTCAGCCATCTTTAATGAAACTTTTATAAAACAAGGATTACTGTACAAATGCACGGAGCTTCATTTTTGTCACCTGGTTAATATTAATAAATGTTTTTCGTACTGATTTCATCGGATGAAATCAGTATACTGGACTCTTCCGTCATTTTTGACGTATGACGGTCAAGCAGATCAGTTCTTAGAAACAAGAGCCAGATTACTCTCGCATATAATTTGATTCCAGTGATGAAGGTTTGCGCAGAACCAAACACACTTTTTGGAACTGGTGCACAGTATGCCACAAGGTCTCCAAACGACCCTCCGCAGGTTTTGAATTCAGAGCAACCTAGACCGGTTGCTACCCAAAGCTATCGAACCCAGTCTGTCCTGCTGATTATCCATAGCTTGGGTAGAAAAGATGGATTCATACTTTTCACAAGGGTATTAGCACGTAAGTGAATGTAATAAATTCGAATGGAATTTGAACTCGGATCTCCGACTCCTCTACCCGAGCCACAGTCCATTACTCTATAATTAGGCACTAATGATAGAAAAATATGTTTTGACAGTCTGCTTATTTTCTTCTTCAATGTAGTTAATATGAATTACATAGCTCGTACATTATTCATTGACTAGTCAGATAAACGTTATTCTTGTCAATCGATGCGTCTGGTGTTAAGGTCCAATTATGTGTTGATTGATCGATTTGTTTGTTTAATGCCATATCAACACCTTACGGGTAATTTAATGCCAAAATTTAATTTTCTTGGGAGCTTTAGATTAATAAAGGTATAATATAGTTATTCTGCTTTCACAATTGAATACATGGTAGATGATGCTCAGCTTTTGTGCATATAGATATTTTTTATACATGATTACAAGAGGCGGTGATATGTGTTTTATGTTGTCGTTTTGTTGAAGTTATATTTTGGAATACAGTTTGATTTCTTTAAAAACTTGTAGGACATTATATGGATTAGTGTCATGAAACTGGTCTTTCATGTTGCTTGTTTGTTTGATTTTGCTTTACGGGATATCAACCATTATGGGTTATTTAATGCCAAAATCTAAATATTTTAAACACAATTTTATGGCTTCAGCTAAATATATTTTTGAATGCAATTGTATGCCTTCAACTGCAGATAAAATGTATTGTTGGCAATTCTGTTATAAAATATATTGCTGGTCATTTTGCTTTTTGTTGTGGTACGATCCACCTAATTTACATAGTGGAGTACCGACCATATAAATATGGGTTGGTACCGGGAAGACGAGGGAAGTAACAAGAGATCCAATCCAGAGACTCTGCCCGACTGCGATTAAGGCTAATCCATTGGGGTTTCCCCGCGTGAGTTCGAATCTCATCCTCGTCGCCATTGTTGAAGCTTGGATAAGCTTGGAATAATAATAATACAACACAAAATGTACGTAAACAAAATGTATTGAAACAAGGAAAAGGTACACAATATTTACAGTTAGTTTTGGTATATTCTTGGGAAGACTGTTCCTGTAGAATGGGTTGACTTAATCGCAGTCGGGCAGAGTCCCTGGATTGGATCTCTAGTTACTTCCCTTGTCTTCCCGGTACCAACCCATATTTATATGGTTGGTACTCCACTATGTAAATTAGGTGGATCGTACCACAACACTTTTAAAATGTATTGTTGGTCATTTTACTATAAATAAGTATTGTTGGTAATTTTTTTAATATAAAAATATATTGATTGCATTTTTACCATAAAAATGTAAAACTTTCATAGTGCGATGTTTTTGTTTTGGGATTCATTATTTACCCACAACTGGTAACCTAACAGGTGCTACCACCCTGGGTCAAGCTTGACCTGGGAACGACCGCAATTAAGAGGTGGTCCCACGCTTCTCAAAACCTGCTGCTAGATGTAGTTTATCGTCATACCCAGGACTACTAGATTATATGTATATCACTATACAACGGTGCACGTTAAAACACTTATTATACTCTGTAATATACAGAAACACTCATTATATACTGAAATATGCAGAAACTCATCATATACTGAAATATGCTGAGACACTTATTGTACACAAATATATTCTGAAACATTCCTTATATATTGATTATATACATTATAATGTTTTTCTCGCTCAAACCATTTTTTACATACATTGATCTATATAAAGAGAATTAGGTTTGCCTGTTCGCCCATTTGTGTAAGTATACATGAAAGAATTCATTTTCGCTTAGAGTGTGCATGTGTGTATTTGCCTGTAGACCATTGATCCACAAAACGGGGCGCACTTCACACAGGGGACAATTTGATTTTTAAAGGGGAGGCAATTCGAGAATTAACAGTGATTGTTTTTCCTACTGAGCCTGTATGAGTATGTGTGTGTGTGTGTGTGTGTGCGTGCGTGCGTGCGCGCGCGCGAATCAGTAAATCCGGTGCATGTACAGTATTTGTGTGTATGAACGTATATGTGTAATTACGTATGCACGGTATATATAATACATATATTTTTAAATCGGTATCACCCCCATGCAAGACAGTAAATCCACTAAGACACAAGAGGTTATAGGGGTATGGAGGAATTAGGAACAGAAACATTAATAATGAGCGGGAAGAGTAATCAGAAAGACAGTAGATAGCAACTGACATTGCATTTACACTTTTGCAGATTAAAGTTGGCTAGAAAGCACGGAACTGGAAGGGAAATCTACAAGCGAGAAGTGCGAGAAAAGAAACTGTTAGCATAGAATTTACGGTTACATCTAACACAACTTTAAACTGATGAGATCTCAACGCCACTCTAGTACTACGTTTAAATTAAAAAAAAAATCTGGGTACCATAGCGAAGAGCGATATTTATTTCTACTATGTGCAGAAAATGTGGCACAAGGCCAAAATGGGGAATGACGAAAAGGATGGTCTTCGCCTGTCTTAATGTTAAATTTAGCTAGCCACAAACACTGACCCAAACATACAACAATATTCCTTACACCAAAACAACGCATTCTTACTTATATTTCTTACTACATCCACCATAATACTTCATTGTCTCTGAAAATCCTAACTAGTCCTCATATGTCCAATTCATTGTCTGTAGGGGATGGGGAATAAAACAACAATTTAAAAACTAACCCCAATGAGTATTTACAATATGAAAACAAAACTATTTACAAGAAACCAAATAAAACAATGTTAGTAATGACCCCCCCTCCCCCAACCTTAAATGTGGCAGAAACATCAGTTTACTGGACGAAATCAATGCGCGACTTTAATAATATAAAACATTCAATCATCCCATGCACTCACTGAAGCTATACACTCAAATAGACCCAACAACAAATATGAAAAACACACCCGAAACGAAAAGCATCCCGCATCCAACAGAGAACTGACACCCCTGACCACCTAACGAGGGAGGGGATGGGAAATTAAACCAAAGAAAAATGGGGACAGAAATAAAAGGGGCCAATACTTATAGAAAAGCTACATGGAGGAAACCTTTCGCCGATGGGAAAGTGACTGATTTATATTAGTGGCACAATATTTTTTATAAATGTTGTAAAATTCTACAATTAAATAATACTATTGCATATATGCAGTCTTAAGTCCTTAAGAAAAGTTAAGTTAATGGTCTTTTATGGCCACTCTGCGTGAATAGTCCACTTTTTGAATAATAAGAATTATGTGTCACTGGACGAGAGGCATCAGGATTTTAGAGATGCTTAGGTGGGACATGGCCAAAAATAATGTTGGGAACTACTGCTCTATAAAGAGAATTAGGTTTACCTGTTGGCGCATAAACTTCTTTTTATGTGTCATGTCCTTTCAGGACGTAGGCGATCATGGATCTCTACCCCCCCTCTATCCCTTGCAGCTCTCAACAAGTTCCTTCCTTCTGCCACCTCCCCGGGACCACGTTCTGTCATCCACTTGCTTAAGTCCGACAGCTATGTCACGCGTTATTTTCCCTTCTCTCTCTTTTCCTCTATTCCACCCGTGAGTATTAGATTATCCAGGCCCTCCCTCCTCATTATGTGTCCCAGAAACTTCAGCTGCCTCGGCCAATGATATCCTTAGCATCTTTTCTGTAGAAGCACATCTCTGTCGCCTCGAGTCTCTTTTTCATCTCTGAGGAAATCGTCCAACATTCTCTGCCGTAAAGAAGGACAGATAAACTAAGTATACATAAAAGAATACATTATCGCTTGAAGTGTGCGCGTGTGTATTTGCGTGTAGACGCTTGCTTTTCTATTGGCTGGAAAGCATTGAACATTCTTTTGCCTTTTCCCGTTTTTACCTCTTACTGACCGACTTCTTCCAGTCACAATTATATGACGAGACTTTACTCGGTCTTATCTCTACAATTATCACTATAATGATTGCTTTCTTTTCTTTTCTTTTTTTTTGTTTTTGTTTTCACCCAATCTCTTTTTACACTCTCGTAAGCAACTGTTGAAGTCACTTTTCTTAAAAGAGTTTTCAATTGAAAATCATGTCACGAAAACTTTTGGCACCTCTGCAGGACATGACATTTTAAATGTTTTTTTTCTTT
Source organism: Acanthosepion pharaonis (assembly GCA_903632075.3). Lineage (NCBI taxonomy): Eukaryota > Metazoa > Mollusca > Cephalopoda > Sepiida > Sepiidae > Acanthosepion > Acanthosepion pharaonis. Next base: position 1,228,160 of record CAHIKZ030005613.1, read on the forward strand.
TTCTTTTTCTTTTTTGGTAACACCCATTTTAATGACATCAATGATTTCTCGAAGAATACGCGTTGTTTTATTCCGTTGTCCCATCATCCATTACCATTTTATGGCTAAACTTTTTTTTTTTTTTTGGTATTTAAACTTTTTTGTAGCTTCTAAGTTCGTACGTCTGTAATTTTCATTTATGCGCTGTTTCTTTTCAGGATGTAGGCGATTATGGCTCTCCACAATTTCCTGTCCTTTGTAGCTCCTAACAAATTTTGTCTTTATCTTAACTTTCCTAAACCTTGTCCTGCCATCCTTTTACGTTCGCTAGTTAGGTTATGCATTGTTTTCCTTTGTCCCTCTTACCTTCAATGTGTCCTGTGAGTATGAAAATTTCCAAGCCCTCTTTCCTCATTATATGCCCTAGGAATGTCAACCATCTCTTGTTATGTCTAATGTTATGTATTAGTGTCCTTTTTGGGGTTCGGTTCGTGGTATTCTCAGCATCCTTCTGCAGAACCACATTTCTCCTGCTTTGCTTCTCTTCTTCATCTTTGAGGAGATTGTCCAGTATTTGTAGCCATTTGGAAGGACTGATATTTCATAACAGTTCAGTAGTCATTTTTTTTGTTTCTAGAAAAATGTTCAATACATTGTGGCAGTTGTCGCTATATTTTTCTTCTTCTATTTACCATGTCCCTTCATAAGGTTGGTGATCATGGCTCTCCACAATTTCCTATCCTTTGTAGCTCTTAATAAATTTTGTCTTTTTGTTATTTCTCCTAAACCTTGTTCCACCATCCATTCACTCAATCTCGCTCAGTAGATCATGCGTTGTTTTCCTTTGTCTTTCTTGCCTTTAATCTGTCCTGTGAGTACCAAATTTTCCAAACCCTCTTTCCTCATTATGTGTCATAGAAATTTCAACTGTCACTTCCTGATGTTCTTTTTGCTTCCAATGTCTCTAGAACTTCGTCATTGCTCACATGTCCGGTCCATGATATTCTCATCATCCTTCTGTAGAACTACATTTATTTTGCTTCAAGTCTCTTCTTCACCTGTGAGGAGATTGTCCAACATTCACTGCCATAAAGGAGGACTGATATTACGTAGCAGCTCAGTACTCTTTTTTGTTGCTTCTAAGAAAAAAGTTTTAATACAGTGTATAAAACAAATATAATAGAGAAAGTATATTTATTGCTGGTAAGGAAGCGACATGGTAATTATTATATATATATATATTTTTTTTTTTTTGAGCATTTTATCTTCGAATACAAAATCTGCACATAATGTATGCAGTCATTTTGAATATCTCGAGAAGTGGTTACGTGGCCTTGATATAACTTGGCAACCAATCAGTGAGAGCCTTACTACGCACGCGAGAACAGACACTCTATTCTGAGAGCTCTCTGTCGTCAGTGAGATCCCGTTGAGTGAGCTTGCGTAATGTGTGACCACTGTACTGAGTAAATTGTCCCTATCACATGCAAGGGTTTTCTTTGGGGGTGGGGATCAAAATCTCCATAACATTCAGATATATCAAAGTCTCTACTGTACAGACTTATCTTTTGTAACTTTCGCCGCAGGTAGGCTGTTTTGCTTATTGATATTAAACATTCCGGACATACTTCTTATCGTCTTGTACCTGTAAGTGCAATTCATTAAATAGTTTAAGTTTTACTAGTTCCGTTTACTTGCTTCCCTGATAACTACAATCTTCAAAAATTTATATGCAACGCCAATCTTCTGTTGTCTGGAAACCCGTTCATCTTTTATCTTTTTTACAATTCCCACTATACCCAGTCTTTTCTCTCACTTTCATTCTTTGTAAACCCCTGCGTATAAGTGGCACTCCCGCCTTGCTTGGGGTGAAATAATTAAAAAAAAAAACAAAAAAAAAAAAATCATAGCGAGCTTGTGCAAATGGATGGCTGAACAATGAATGGCAACGATATTTAAAACAATATTTAAGCAACAAACATTGCTAAGTGCGGCAAAAGAAAGGAAGTTGTGGAGAGCCATGATCGCACACGTCCTGAATGGACATAGCACATAAAAAAAAATGATGACTACGTGTAATATTCCAGCATTATGGAGTTAAGCGAACTGTTAGTACTGTTAATCGAAGACGTCTAGGCAAACATTCACTTACCATTTCCCCCAAATTACATATAAAATTTGTAGGAGTTTTTTAATCATTTCACCTCATGCAAGGCGACAAAGTCACTATGACGCAAGTCGTTACTGAGAGCGAAAGAAACTAAAAAATGTTTGAGAGAGAGAGGACAATAAAAGACAATGATTCAAATAAACAGATGATGACGATTGACGCGATAGTAAAACTTTTGAAAATTCTAGTTGGCAGGAAATCAAAAAGCCAGGAGAGAGTTCCACAAGCGAGAAGTGTGACGGTAGAAACTTCTAACAGAGAGATTAGGATTACATCTAGCAATTCCAACAGTAAAACGATGGGACCTAGCTGCCAATCTAGTACTGTGCTTAAATTCATAAAGACGTGGTACCAAAGAGCAAAGCTTATCAGAACAAATCCCTTGAAAGTATTTATAGAAAAGGCGCAAGGAAGTAATGTTACGGCGGTGGGAAAGTGACTGAAGCCGAGATGCCAGGTCATGACTGATGATATTGCAAATTCTTTTTTTGAATTTTGTTAAGAATACCTAGACACATAGCAAAAGTACCAGCTCAGATGTGACAACAATATCCAATACACAGACGAATGGTAGCCTTATAAATGTGCAAGATAGATTTTGGCGAGAATGACACAATGAACTAATTTTACTGAGAAAACTAAGAGATCTAGTCTGTTAATGTCAGTAGTTCCTTAACCAATAGTCGTGACGCAAATGTGGGTTTACAAGAACGACCTTGGGGATCGTAGAATAATAAGAAAAATAAGAAAAAAAATGTTTATACAGCAATTATATTTGACACTTTTAGAATATAAAGTGTCATTGTGACTCTAAAATAGGAAAATACATAGTTGTGAGTTTTAAAACATCGATAAATAAAGTATAACCCCTGATGTATCAAATGATGTATTCAAATCCAAAACACGTTTCCAAAATCATCTGGGACCTGATACAATCGCAATATCTTTTATTTGACTCACTTCTGGCATTGCCGTTTTGGGAGATTGATCTGCTCGTAAGATATCTATTTACGCTTTTCATTTTCTTCGATCAACATTAAAAATATCGACATTTATTGATTATTAAATTAAAATTCAGTCTATGAGATAAAATTAAATAAAAAAGAAACGAGCAAATAGCATTTGCGCCCTGGTCGAGAAAGTAAAGGATTCTATATTCAAGATCTCAACCAATACAATTTGGAGGAAACGTCAGTCTATACCTTTCTTCGGAAGACTCTACAGAAAAGTGACTACAGCGAATTTCGACGGGAAGGAGGCTAAATCTACGAATGGGACTGAACTACTGCCAGTGTATCCAGGATGGTGATGATACGGCATCATTAGATGGAGGGTTTCCTAAACAGAAGTCAATGATTAGTGCCCTCACCTATAGAATCAATGACCGTGACCAAGGCGAACCTTCAGGTTGTAGGACATTGGCTGTCATATGACTTGGAGATGTATGGGCTCCACCAGATATACTTGCCCAAAATACGCTACGCATGAATGAATATATATCCAACTTTTAACCCATGTATTGACATACAACCGAGACAGTTGGTAGGAGCACGTCAGGTGCTCAATTGGGCAGCGAGACGAAGAACACAGTCGGTTATGGGACTGATGGTGAAGAAAGTGAAGTGAATAGGAAAAAGCTTTCCTTTCAGAAGACGCTTCCATAACATTTAATATAAGAGATTTTTCTCTCTCAGTTGACCTTTTAATATAGAAGATATTTTTCCGGTTTAAAAAAAAAAAAAAAAAAAAACGAAACAAAAAACAAACAAAACAAAGTAACTCTGTTCTTGAAATATGATATACCTGCAAAAAAGCGATAATTACGTTGTCGAGATATGCAACTGAACCCTATGAACTCTAAATGTTTTACTGGACGCCATATTCATGAAAACTGTATCTCAGGTGACACGCTCGACATTTCTCTCATAAGCAATTAAATACTATACAGACAGATCATTGGAAAGCGAATCTCTTTCAAAGCCAAAACTGAAGAAGTGTCATAGAATCAACTCTTAAATTCTAAGCCTTTCGTTCAGAGAGAATAGGCCGTTACTTGTATATTCTTCAATAACTCGACTAGTTCCCGCCTTTTTGACTTTAGAATAAACCGGGCCTGTTTACATTTTAAGTCTGGTTTAAATCGAACCTATTTCTACATTTTTGACTAATGTTAATCGTACCAATATCTGTCTTTTTGACTCAAATATGAGTCGGACCTATCCATGCCTCTAATATAAATCGAACGTCTGCCTACCTGCTTAACTCAGGTGTAAACAGACATATGCTTGCTTTTTTTTTACTCTAGTGTATGTTAGAGTTATTTACTTGTTCGACCCTTGTTTAAATCGAACCTGTACCTACCTTTTCGATTTTGATTTACCCTTTCACTGTCGAAACAGTTAAATGTAGCTGTGTATTCTACTCCAATAGCTTCATGTCTCGCACCTTCCGTCTGTGGAATTCCCTTCCTATTACTTGTTTCTCTGATAGCTATAATCTCCAACTAGTAATGTCAATCGTCATCTCCAGATGCCTTGATCTATTCCCTGTTCTTCTCTATCGTTTTCTCTATCACGCCGATTTACTCTCGCTCCCACTCTCTGTAATCCCTTGTGTGCTAATGACATGCTGCCATGGTGGGTGAAATGCTTAATGTTGTGGAGTGATTTCACAGTGGAGGCTTGTATTTGTACTAAGTCGGTCCTAAAATAGGTTCGACGTACAAAACGTTAGGAACTTGATATAATAGATAATGCCGCAGAGAAATCTAGTTGTGATCGCTGATACTTTAGTATCCGACTAACGGTCGTCCGGCATCGACTGACTGACCATATTTAGTCACCCCCACTAGTATCATGTGGGTATCATGTGGTGGGCGCCGGTTTAACGTGGTATCTCCGAGCCCGTGGGCTCGGCGCCCATTGAATAACGGGTTCGTTTACCTCTCCGAAAGAGAATCCGCCCTTCGGCATACTTTCGGGTTCGTCCGAGGCAGTTCAACCGAGCCGGTCGACTGACTGACTGACTCGATACTCTTACTACCCTACTTATTATAGGTGGGAGAGTCTATTAACTATCGAATAGGTGTGTTCCACTATAACACTTAAAAAAAAGAAAAGAAAATATGGCCCCTGTCTACCTTTTTGACTCTGGTGTAAAACGGAAATAAATCTACCTGTAGTTGATTGGCAAATAGGATTGTACCTTTTTACATATGTTAAGCAGGACAGATATAAAGTGAAAGCAATGAAAAACATGTTAACTGACTATAATGGTCCAAGGTTAGGACCATGGAAGAACGACACGAAAGACAACAGTAGAAATAACAAAGAATATATTACACAAGAAATAATAAAAGAAGTGAAAGGGTCAGTAAGACTGCCCGACTGATATCAGCTCGATTCGATTCAATACCGTCCCAATACCAAATCTGTTCGTCTCTCTTGAGAGGCATAGTATGTATAGCGTTTGGAAGAGTACATAATGTCGGTCTAGGTAGGCACCATAGCACTGACGAAATCAGTAATATGATTATTTATCAAGGTGCTATTTGTCATGAAGCCATCACTATAAACGAATTAAGACAAAAAACAGAATATGTGTAAAAGTTAAAATAACGAGAGGATGACTATAAACAGAGACAAATGTGAATTTGAATGCGATGCAATACCATATTTAAGGTAACAAATTTCAAAAAATGACATTGCAGCAGATTCAAAGTTAATTAAGAAAATTTCAGAGGTATCTTTAGCTACTGCTAAAACAGAATAAGAATCCATTTTAGGATTGCTTAATTTTTATACGGCGACTTAATAGAAACATTTGCTGAACTGCGGAAAAATAATAATGAGTTCAAATGGACTCGAAAGCAAAGCTTAGCGTTCAATTATTTAAAAGAGATACTCACAATAACAACCCATTGTAAAAATCATCGACCCAGAAAGGAGGTTACGTTAACTACGGATACGAATGAGCGAGGCGTGTCAGTCATTTTATCGCAGGAATGCAATCCAATAATGTACCTTTCAAGAAGAAGCATCAGAAATAAATTATTCAAATATTGAAAAAGAGGCATTGGCCATTGTCTGGAGCACAGAGTTTGACAATTCTTATTACGAAAGAAGTTCCTATAAAGTTCTAGAGTTTATTTTTAACCCTAGAAAGAAGCTACAAAAAGTTACTTCTTCCAGGATTCTAAGAGGGGTCATAAGAATAATGGCTTATGATTTTGACGTTGAGTACGTAAAAGGAAATACAATACCACATGTCGATGCGCTGCCATGATTAGAATTAGTTTGTTTTTGGCCCCTTTTTTTATCTCGACTGGGTCAGCTTTATATTTTCCCATGCCCGTATGATTTTTATACTTTTCCCATTCCCTTAGCGAGAGGGCTGCTTGATTTTGTCCCATGGACAGAATACAGTGGCCTCTCTGTTTTGAGGGTTGGACGGGCCCTACTAACATCAGTTATGTTTAATTTGATTTGTTTTAACTTTTTAGGTTGTTATTGGGTTCATCTCCCTCCCCTCTCATTTTTTCATCATAGAATTTTATATATATTTTTAGTATCATTAAATTTTTATGTAGGTCTCCCTAGAGAGAATGTGGTATTATGGTGTATGGAGGATTGATTGGTGACGGACGAGTTCTTGTGGTGAATGTGGAAATTAGGTATAGGATAGTTACTTAAGACCAGCCTCAACTCCTCCCCTTTTTCGGCCTTGTGCGACAATTGTAATTTTTTACAATAAATATTTAGAATATAATAGGAATCAACAAGTAAAAATGGAAATTTCAAATGAAGAAATAATACATTAGTTTGAAACTGATATATTATGTCTACAAACATTGGTATCGAAATCTCTACAAGATCCAATATTAAGCAAGATTTCTGAAGGAATATGAAGAAACAAGTGGAGTAATTGCTCCAAGACTGAAAGACATTATAAAGAAATAAGGCATAAATGATGGAAAATGGTATTATATGCAATGAAGACATGGTAGTACAAGCAGAAACAGTAAGAAGAGATATTTTTAGAAAGTATACATGATGATTTGCATTGTGGGATAAAGGCTATGCAGGGGAATTTAAAGTTAGAAGCGCATGGTGGTCAGGGTATTTATCGTGATTTAGAAAGATATGTACAGAAATGTCCAAAATATACAGAAATAAAGAATTTTCGACAAAGGAGACTACACTTATGGCCTAAAGAAACGGAACCATGGCCGTGTGTTCATATGGGTCATGCACAAATTAATTGCATGATACTATTTCTAATTTTAGTAGATTCCTTTTCGGAGTGGCTTGAAGTTGTTAAAGTTAGAAAAAATGACTACAATGAAACAAATGCCAAGACTGTTTTTTTCTAGAAATGGAGTCCATGAAACATTTTGGTATCAGACAATGCACCAGAATTTTGAGACGAATTTGCCTGCTTACCTTACAAAATACACCACCGCATCAGCCACAATCTAATGGGATTAAAGAAAGAATGGCGTAGACAGTAAAAATGTGATAAAAAGCATTTTCTCCAAGTAGAGATATTATAGACGGTTACTTACTAGAGTTACTGTTTAGTTATAGGATAACTCCACATGCAAAAAGACTGCAAAGCAAATCTGCATTAATAGGTCGACAAATATGATCTCTATTAGCAATGTCGTATTCGACAAATGAAAGATGTGGTATAAGGAAGACAAATTAGCAAGTCATTAGGAAAATTAGCAAGTCATGAGGAAGCAAATTTCATCATGTAAATTGTACATAACACGGCCATTATATCAAACCAAGGAAAAAAGCCTAATGGCCTAGAACTGAAGAGGAAGATGTCTTGATGGAAGAAGACTTTGACAGAGAAGAAAGTGTGAGTTCTTCAGATCAGGACAATGCTATAGAAGACGAGCCTATGTATGATAGTTGGAGTGACTCGGACACGGAAGAAGATGAAACCAGACCAAGGTCTCCCTTAAAATGAATAGGACATAAACATCAAGGGGTGAGAAGGAAAGAGGCTGCAGAAAAAGTTCGAGAACAACCAAAGACATCAAACCTCTTTGGTTCATGGAGGTGTAGTGGATTAGTAAATAAAATTGTACCTATTTGCATATGTTAAGTAGGAGAGATATAAAATATATAGTAAACTAAGGCACTATTGATCACGTGTAGTAGAACAACACGAAACACAACTACCTTTTATTATTCTAATATAAATCGGCTTTTGGCATGATTTAAACCAGATCTATATCTGCTTTTTTATTCTGGTTTAAACTGGACCTCTGTCTATCTTTTTTGATTCTAGCGTGAACTAGACTATTGTTACCTTTTTGGCACGAGTTTAAACCGGGCCTATGTCAGTCTATCTGTTAATTTCTTGTGATTTTTCTCCTATAAGACTTCTATTCGACATTAAATGACTCAGCATGTTTTAACGTGTTCAAAAATTAACCATCCTAATTGACCAAGCTAATCAACCAACCTAATTAACTTGCTTGAATAACTGAAGGTTATGACAATCAATTGTAACCCTTGGGTTTTGTTTCATTTCTCACTCGTTGGAAAAGAAAAAGTTTATTTCGTTATCTCTTGTTAAAACCGAGATTAGATACCAAGAGCTTCTCATTCCAGTCCACGAAATAATTTTCTTTCCCATCACCGGCCAAACAAATCTAGAGGCAGTGCCGATGCATATTACCTCTGAACCTCTCAACCGGAGAACCCAGACCTTTATGAGTCTCGCTATCTTATCAGCATTTGTTTTTGTTTTAAATACTTACATTTATATACGTTGCAAATTAAACTAAGCACAGATAACTATTAAAAGGATGAAAAACTTTCTCGGATTTTGACGTCATTCGGGGTGGGGGAGGTCTCCTTTATTTTTTTCGTCCAAATCCGTGAATTTATTTTACTCATGATAAGTAATATGTAATATTCACTATTTTTTATCCATAATATTGAATGTATTAAAATTATTCAACTTTTTAGCAAGAAAAATCTCAAGTTGATGTTAAAAATTGCCGCAAAACATTTTTGATTTATTTAAGATGGAATCATCTGTTATGACGTGTCTCTAATTTATATTGAGAAACTTCCCTCCTCATTTCATGCCATATATTTTTTATATATTTTTGTAAAAAAATATCAAATTTTTATGTCATGGATCACTTAGCAGGATCCCTGTGAATATACGGTGTTGTGGTATATGTTGGAACAAAGATGGATGATAGTTAATTGTAACGAATGAATGGCTGGGCCGCGAATCAGATTAGCCAGGTTTAGGATAGTCAGTGACGGTCTTGTATCAAAATTGTAATTATATTACAATAAATAATCATTGTATTTATTTTCAATTTTTCTTGTTGAATTTTTCACCTGTATTGCATATGATCCATTATTGTAAATAATTAGATTCCAATAGAATTTGTATTTTATATGAATACTACCTTATGCCAACTGAAATGTGGCAGAGTGGGTGGCATAAAATAGATTCGGTGAGGGTATTATTGGTTCAGTGAGGCAAAATAGCCATCCATGTCTAGAGACGTTGTCTTCGATTATTGGGAGACTAGTTCGAACAACAATTAACATACTATTTGAATACACTGTTGTGTTTTATAAATATAAGCTAGTGTTAAATTTAGGTTAAATATAGTTGTAAATGCTTAAACCTTGGACAAGTTAATAAAGTTTGAACCCAGGATATTTATCAGTGCTCCGCATTTTTGTATGGATGAGTATCCGTATTTTTCCATATATATATATATATATATATATATATATATATATATATATATATATATAAACAGCAAGCAGAATTATTTTTCTCTTGATGATGACCATTTTGGCCGAAACTAGTTGAGGAATCTAAATGAAATAATAATAAAAACGAAAGAATCTACAAACCAGTGTGTCTGAAGATTTTAATTTTTTAATATTTTTATTGTTATATATATATATATATATATATATATATATATATAGATGTTTGTGCATTTATGTATGTATATATATATATATATATATATATATATATATATATATATATATATATATATATACTAATTTTCTCCATCAAGACATTCATTTCTGTAGTTCGCTGCTACCAGCAAGCAGAAAATTATTTTTCTCCTGATGATGGCCATGTTGGCCGAAACTAGTCGAGGAATCTAAATGAAATAATAATAAAAACGAAGGAATATTAATATGCAACCCAGTGTGTCTGAAGATTTTAATTTTAACATTTTTTGTTCAATATATATATACATATATATATATATATATATATATATATATATATATATATATATATATATATATATATATATATGCTTAATTTGGTCTGCCAGTCAAAACTCTTGACGCAGTCTAAGCATTGTTGATAAGACTAGTTTGCCTATCATCATTCTACGCTAGTCAGCCTGTCGCGGATGTAAGTATATTTATAGAAAAAGAAATCCAATTTGTGTTAAATAACTGTTGTGGTCGGTTGTTTGGAGTTGAAACTTGTATTATTTACTTCAGAACCCGACGCATTTGCTTCTAGACTGTCAGCATTCCCTGACCAATTTTAGCCTTTTGTTGATTCTTTCTTTCTTTCTTTCTTTCTTTCTTTCTTTCTCATTTCGTCGGCAGTTGGTAAGAAAGTAAACAGTTTTGGTTCCAGCCTCAAAGAAAAGGTTATTCGAAGCAGTGTCACTGAGTGCAGAATACAAAGAGGTCGTGCAAATTTCTCGGCTCGACCAAAAAGCCCTTTCAAGAAAAATCGTTAGTTTTTGGTCATTTGGTCAGGTTTTGAGAACTAGACCAAGCTGAGAGCTTTTTCACCAATTTCTCATATAAATTTGTTTATCTCTGCGCATATTCTATTCTTGTAATTGCGCTAGTGTTGCCTGCTCATAATAATACCATTAATTCTTGTTCCCACCGATTTTTCTAATGCCATGTCCCTTTTGTGTCCAAGAATGACGTAACACATATGGTTTCAGCATTAATTCAGTAACAACTGGCAACAAACTGAAATATCCATCCTAATATTAATCATAAAGAGTCATAGATCATGCCACTTTCAATGCATCTCCATTTGAATTAAAATATATTCATATTTTTTTTTATTGAAACGTCATTTTCCCCACCAAAAAAGGTATGAATCCACCTTTTCCCCAGTTATGGGTTAAATAGTAAAAAGCGTATCAGGAAATTGTTATTCTCAATAATTACTAATACAATATTCACTCGCAAAAAATAATTATTCTTACAATTCAAAATAAGTTTCGACATTAAACAACCGACAAAAGGTTGGTAAACCATAAATAACAAATCAATCAATTAGTCATTTCCAGGTCAAAAAAACGTTCTGTTGGTATATAACTCAGACGAAAATGCAGTGAGGTTCTATCATCACCGAGCGGAACCTGAATTTTCGTCTATCGAGATGAACGTGTGTTCTCTCAGCTAGCCTCGAGCGCCTCTTGGGACTCAACCCAGACCTCGTGGAACTCGTACATGCGATCCGTTTCTGAAGATAACTGGAAAAATAGTCGCTTCCCTGTACCGCTGCAGTAAGTACCTGACTCCTCCTGCTATCCTCTACCTTTACAAAAGCCAGATCAGACTGAAAATGGAGTACTGCTGCCATATCTTCATTTTCTAGTATTGATAGAGCCCCAAAGCGTCTCCGTATTCTGGTGGGTGATGGATTATTTTTCACTTTACAACCCCTTTCCCACAGGCGAAAAGTGGCCAGCCTCTCGCTGCACCATCGCTATTTCCATTGAAAGTGTTCAGACGAACGACATTCCCTAGTTCCGTCAGTTCTAAACGTTACGGCTAAAGACCCGGTTGTGCCACGCACGATTCCCATTCTCTTTGTATTCCATTGGTGAGATGTAAGTACTACTCTAGCGGTTTCTTCCCACCAACGGTGGCTTTTTGGGACCGACTCCCAAGAGGATGTTTTATCCCCCGATCACTACAATCCTAACCTGTTTAATTTTAGGGTTAATCGTTATCTTCACCACATCTCCATAAACTGTGCCTCTTACTCGGTAACTCTTTACCCCGAGTGGCGTTTGTGCCTTCTACAGAGTGAATATCATTGGAAAAATCTTTTAGAATGCCATAATCTACGAATCTTAGGCGATTCCTTGATTCCTCTTCTTTTATTGTTCTCTCTCTCTCCTTAATAATGTCTCTCTTTTTCCTTGGGGTGGGGAAATGATAAGGTTGAAGTAAAAATAACAAGACTTGAGTCACTTAACGTGTATCCCCTTTTCTCTCGCTGACGTAGATTTTGTTATTGTCAAATACAATTCTTGTTACAACTTCTAATGACGCTGATTCATCGGTAAAACATATTAAAAATGTTTCATATATTTAATCATATATATATATATATATATATATATATATATATATATATATATATATATATATATATATGATATTAGTTGATAATTAGCAGGGGATAATACCAAAGAGAGGATATTCAATCAAAGAGAGCTCAATGTAAGAACAGAGCATATATAATAATGATGAAAGTGGAGACTTTAGAAATCCATGTTAATAATATATTTCACGGGATCAAATTCCGTCTCATCAAACCAAATAATTTTGCTGTAAAATTGTTTGGTCTGATGAAACGGGGTATGATCCAGTGAAATACATTATTACCATGGATTTCTAAAGTCTCCGCTTTCATCATTATATATATATATATATATATATATAAGCAAGTGTAAATGGATATAAATCCGACAGAATGAAGAAATTTTGAAAAAACAAACAAAATCCTTAAATGTAGTTAAATGAAAGACAGTCTTTCATTTAACTACATTTAGGATTTTTTGTTTGTTTTTTCAAAATTTCTTTCATATATATATATATATATATATATATATATCGGACCCAACTTGCGCAGTATTAATTTGAGGATCATTCTGGAGACAACCAACGAATGGTGTGGATACCACGTTCACTCGACATGAACCCAATAGAGTATTTATGGGATGTCGTGGAGAGGTATATTCGCAAGGAAGAAGATGTAGCCATAAGTATCAGTAAAGTGTAGACAGCAATCCACTTATGGATTCGATACCACGGTGAGTTGCTGCACATCATCATGTTAGAGATGTCTTACATTCTAATAGGCCCCTTCTGATTACTTTTGTCACGTTAGGGTACACACACACACACACACACATATATATATATATATTACACAACAAAATTCAAAATTACCTCATATGGGTGGGGTTGGATATGGTAATTTTGGATTTTGTGTAATTTATATGCTCTGTTATAACAAATACATTGAACTATTTTTGTGTATCAAATTTTATATTTGATATTATTAGGATTCACTTTGGTTATATGCCAACGGATTTATTACATGTATATATATATATATATATATATATATATATATATATATATATTAATTAATGGATTCATTTTTATCCGAGATTTTTATTACTTCAAACGTTATTATAGTGGACACTTCGTATTTGAAACAGACGCTTTGCCGGAGGACACATTTTCTGTACTACTATTTCTCGATTCTGTAGGCCGGTAGACGTAATACACACTGTCTACATCTCTGAGATGAGGTATTGTAACTATTTATACTATTTACATTATTCGGACTATTGTTCTCATCTTTATTGCCATATTCACGATGTTTCGGCCGGAGCGTAGAACGACCGAAACGTCCTGACTATGGCAATTAAAACTCAGACAACAGTCCGAACAATGTAAATAGTGTAAATAGTAATACACAATTTTAATAAATAAAATGGGTCCTCTATTTGAAATAATAAGTGGTCACTATAATAATGACGTTTGAAGTAATATATATATATATATATATATATATATATATATATATATATATATATATACACGTTTCATCTCGATAATATCGATTTTTTTTTATGACGGAAGATCACCGATGAAACATGTCAAGGTAATAAAAAACATATTTTTGAAAATTGTCTTAAATATTTCCGATTGCACAGGATTTCCCCCTGCGTTATTCACACACACACACACACACACACACACACACACACACACAGAGACACACACGCACACACGCACACATTTATATCTACACATCTATATCTATATATACACACATTTTTATATCTACACAGAAACACATACACATCTATAGCTACACACATATAAGCGCACACACACATATATATATTTGTACACACGCCAGCGCCCTGAAAGATATTAGTGATATGTTTGTGGGAGCCTTTTTTACATAATGGATACAGTGTTTAATTGTACAAACATTGCTGTCATCTAGTGGGAATGAGTGCAATCCTTGGATCTGGCAGTGACGCACCAATTCAGCAAGAACGAAAATAACTGATATCACATGGGCAAAATATCACAGTAATTAAGAGATATTCTAGATCAGCTAATATAAGACGACCTGACGATGACCAGAGGGTACTTGAAACGTTGTGTCTATAATAATAATATCGCATATCATCCAAGATGAGAAGAATAGTTCGAAATAAAACAAGAATATTGACAATTATTTATCTCCGAAATGAAATACAGTGTAACCCGGATATAAGAGAGTTGTCGAGACCGGAGAAGAAGTCTCTTATATCCGGGTTTCTCTTATATCCGGGTTTGGTCTATTTTATATACATTAACACAGGCTCTAATTTGGGACCAGATAAAATCTCTCTTATATCCGGGTTTCTCTTATATCCGGGTCTCTTATATCCGGGTTACACTGTACTAAAATTAAGAACACTTAAGGTCAGAATATCAATTTTTCTAAAGAAAGTAATGCATTTTTATTAATCCATCATATTTATCATTTTAAATGTTATTTTAGTGGATACTCATATTTAAGTAGACGCTCTGTTTATTTATAAAGCAGTATATTTATTTATTTTTGTCTACCGGACTGAATGTTCGAGAAATCTTATCAAAGATAAATTTACACTCTTTGTCATTTTCCCCTATTGTTCTTAGATTCTTCTATTTATCATGTCCCTTCAGGACCTTGTCGATTATGGCTCTCCACAATGTCATGTGCTTTGTAGCTCTTGTAGTTTTGTCTTTTTGTTATCTCTTCTAAACCTTGTTTCGTCATCCATTTACACAAGCTCACTGGGTAGATTATGCATTGTTTTTCTCTGTCCCTTTTGCCCTCCATCTGTCTTGTGAGTTTCCAATTTTCCAAGCCCTCTTTCGTGCCCTAGAAATTTCAACTGCCTCTTCCTGATGTTAAGTGTATGTCCTTTTTGCTTCCTTTGTCTCTAAAACTTCGTCGTTGCTCACATGTTCGGTTCATGGTATTCTTCGCATCCTTCTGTAGAACCATATTTCTATTGCTTCAAGCCTAGTTTTCATTTGTGAGGAGATTGTCCAACTTTCACTGCTATAAAGGAGGAGAGATATTACATAACAGCTCAGTACTCTTTTCTTTGTCTCTAGCGAAGTTTTTTCTGCTTATTAATAGTTAAATCTGAATTCTCCATTTATAAAAACTGCGTGCATATGACCCACGTTTCTAGACGTTCCTTAACCCGTCATGGTCGGAGTCAGCGAACCCTTATACAGGTATGTTGGGTGGTCTTTACACGGATCAACAGACAAATATACAAGCGCGGTGGTATATTTGGTGCCTTGATTGCCTGGATAATGAGATGCTATAATGGGTGCCTCGACAGCCTGGATAATGACATTTTTATATTTGTTGCCTTGATTGCCTGGATAATGACATGCTATAATGTGTTCCTTGGTTGCCTGGATAATGACATGTTAAAATGGGTGCCTTGGTTGCCTCGATAATGACATGCTATAATGGGTGCCTTGGTTGCCTGGATAGTGACATTTTATATTTGGTGCCTTGATTGCCTGGATAATGACATTTGGTGTCGTGCTTGCCACAGAGCTTTGTTTCAGGAAGTGATATACTTCTTCTTCAGGACATAAGCAATCATGACTCTCCACAACCTTCCATCTCATGTGACTCTTAGAATTTTTTCTCCCTTTGCTAAGCCGCCCCCGTTCCATCATCTATTCACACCAGCTCATCAGGTAAATGGCTCTCTATCTTCCCCTATCTCTCTTGCCTTCAATATGCCCTGTGAGGTTTAAGTTTTCCAAGCCCTCCTACCTCATTATATGTTCAAGAAATTTCAGCTGCTTTTTCCCCATTCTGTATATAATTGTTCTTTCTGTTGCCATTTTCTTTAAGACTTCCTTGCTGCTTTCTTGGTTTGTCAATGGAATTCTCAGTATCCTTCTGTAGAACCACATTTCTGCAGTTTTTTGTTTTATTTCCACTACAAAAACTTTATAAATTCTAAATACAAATAGTTGTTACTTTTTCTTTAATATTTTGCACATTTAGTTACATTTGCTTTTGTTCAGAAGAATATCCTTATCTTTTTGTTTTCACATTTTTCCGGTCGTGTACCTCCCTGCCTTCTATGGGCGTCTACTGTGTTGTGGAATGTTATCACATTTGAATCTCTGGAAGCATGCGCATCTCCTTTTAGATACATCATATCCGGTTTTTGCGTCTGTATGTACTTGGTACTTCATTTACACTGTGTCTTAGTTGACCGTATACAATGATTAGAATACACCAAAAATTCAAACGAATACCTTTCATGCCTCGTCTATTTTTTTCTTTTATTTTCCTGTGTATTTAATGCGGCTAAAATGCAAAGAAGTTATCAAGACACATTAGCATTTACTCCACCTTTTTGAGAATTTTTTTGCCAATTCCTAACTTAAGTGGATTGTTTACTTTAGATCGTATTTATTTGCTTTGTCTATCGTATTTTTAAAAATAAATTTTTTAGTTTTCTTTACTTGATGCCAATCAAAATGTGTGGCTGATTTTAGTGCAAGAAGTTGTTAAAAAGTTTAGGTAAATAGTTAGGTATAAGGTAAAGATTCCTTTCTTTTTCCAAAACTACTTTTGTTTCTTTTTCTGCCTGCCTTTTCTTGATGCCATGTCTTTTTTTTTACTGCCATTTTCTTTTGTACTTTTTTTTTAATTCACTCATTTTCTTTCTTTCCCTCTCATTCCGATCTTTTATTCATGTAACTTTTCATTCCACATTTCATTCTTAATTTTCAAACTTTTTCCTTTTCACTTGCTTCCATCTTACATATACTATTTTCTCCATAACTGTTTCACTTTTCTACCATCACTTCCGTTTCCTTTCTATTCACACATTTAAATATCTATTCCTTATTCTTGATCTTCCTTAGCACGTCAGGTCACTCTACGAGTGTCATCATGTAATACAGTACTACCTGTCGTATGGTCAGGCCATCGACGACTAAACCAGTTCCCGCCACCAGTCTTTTCTGGTGAGAAGGGTGACTAGATATTCAGCAGGATTAAAAAACAAGACCTGGCAAAAGATGGATGAACCTTTTTGTGGAGCCAACGACCATCTATCTAGCGCAATAGGTAAGACTCAGTTCCATAGCTATGTATGCAGCCGGTACAGTGATAATACACCATTTCTGGGCGGAGAGTTTACTCGATTGAAGTTAACGGCCAGGGTGGAGGGTTCCTTCGATAGAATCAACGGCCAGGTATCCGTGACCAAAGCGAGCATTGGAGGCCATCGGTTGTGATGTGACCCGGAGAAGGATGGGCTCCGTCAAGTCTAGTTACCCAAGAAACGTAAGGTATGGATGAATACTTGTCTAGTTTTCAATCCAGATATGTGTAAATGACTGTTTTGATGCTCACCTACGCCGCCAACCATACCCAGCCATGGAACTAATGATGATGACACATTCTCTATTTCACTTTCTCTTTTTTCTAAATATCTTTTGCTACATTGTTAGTTCTACTCTGCCTTGTCAACAAAGCCTAAAATATACCGACAACATTAAAAAGATGTCAAACACAAAATAAATACCGAGTGTATCAGCAAAATTGTCCAAATCGTGTAACAGCAAAATTGTTCAATTGTTAGATTAAGTTTGAAACGTTGTATCTTTGAAATGATTAAAGATATTTTACTAAAATTCTCCGAGGATTTTATAACACTATTTGACTCTACTTTGAACAATAAGAATGTTTTTAGCTCTAAGTTGAAATGATGATTCCTCTTCCTGTTGTCACTACCTGGTCCATATTCCTCTTTAAACTTATTCACCTATCTATTGATGTTCTTGAATGGACTTTGAAGATGAAAGGCAGAGTATGAATGTTCGTACCATTATTGAAGGCCTGAAGGATCTTTTTCCTCTCACCATTGCTCAGTTGGGAAGACATAGTTGGACTGACTGATTTTTTTTAACCTGTTTCTTTCTAGCTGAATAAGTGAAAGTGTTTTTCAGTGATTCTTACGACAAATGGTGTCGTGCCAAGGTGGCTAAACGTCTTATCTGAAAATCTGGAAAAAGGGAAACTCAATTTGCTTGGTGTTTTTTTTTTATTTTTTTATTTAGATATTAAACATTTTGTGGGATGGGCAATTATCACATGCTGTTAGACAATTTGGACAATTTTGCTGTTACATCCGGTAGATACAGAATCAAACATAAAGAGTCCCTTTCTTACAGACAAAACGTCGCTTCCCCCTCGCTGCTCTATCGCATTTTCCATGAAAAGTGCTCAGACGAACTAGATTCTTCAGTTCCACCAACTAGGACTACGCACTTTGCAGCGAACCACTCTCATTCCTTTTGTAATCAAAAGATGATATATATTTTCACCATGAACCTCTACTTTGTGGAACCGACTCCCAAGAGGATGCTTCCCCTATCACAACAATCTTAACCTGTTTAAGTCTAGGCTTAACCGTTATCTTCCCCATTGATCCGCAGAATCTGTGACTCTTAATTTATAACCCTCTACCTCGAGTGACTCGCAGGCCTTGTACAGTGGGAACTTCAATTAAAAAAAAACAAAAAACAATATTTACCTATTACCGAAACTATAAATGCTTATAGTTTTTAATATAAGGGGCCAATATTTAACCAACACTGAAACAATAAAGGCTTAACGACTGAAATATAAAAGACCAATATTTACCAGTCCCTGAATCAAGTAAATGATTATAGAATCAAATATAATTGACCAATATTTACCTATCTTCGAAACAAGTAAATCATTACGTATTTAGCGTACGACACCCCATATTAAGCCGGCCTTGTGTCACGTCCTACCATCGTGGGTAAATACTCCTTTGAACGGCCTTTACTCGCGTTGAGATGAAAATGAAGCATCTGCTCTCTTCAAGTTAGTGTAAACCAGTCTTATGTCTATTTTTTCGACTCTAGTGCAAACTAGACCTATATCTATCTTTTTTACACAAGTGTAAATCGGACCTATGTCTCCCTATCTATTAATTCATCGTGTATTTCTGTCGTTATAAGATTTTAAACGTCATTACTCTGGTGTAAACTCGACCGATCCCAGCTTTTTTTGCCTTTGGTGTAAACCGAACATACGTCTGCCTTTTTGCCTATGGTGTGAACTGGACTCATGTCTACTAATATGACTCTAGTATAAACCAGACCCATGTCTCCTTATCTATTAATTCATTGTAATTTTTGCTTTATAATTCTACTATTAGACATTAAATAACGCAACATTGGTTGCTATTTCATCAAATTAAGAAACCTAATAACAAAATCTAAGTTATTATACGCCTTCAGATTTTGTGTGAGGCTAAAGGGTTTGTAGTTGATCAGATCTCTGGAGATGACATTTCCGGGTGGTGTCACCCTGACAGGGTTATTGACATGACAATAGGATACGCGCTGATAGATCCCCTAACTCGGTGATTCGGGGCCTCGTCTGTGTATAAAGAAAACAACAACAAAAACCACTGAAAAAGGTTTCGTGAAGGGTGGTTGAACTTCAAGCTAAAATGTCATATATGAAAACAATGATACAACAAGAGGTCAAAACAAATAGCGAATGAAGGCATACAAATGCACACACAAACACGCACACACACACACATATAGATAAATACATTCACACACGCACAAAGATAAATACATTCACACGCACTGAAAAATTAATTCACGCACATAAAGACACACCCACATAAACATCCAAGTAGAAGTGCGAGTCACAATATAAATGTGTCCACATAAAAAATTACAATTACGTACGTACACATGGGAATATGTAGTGATATATGCATATACAGACACACACGCAAAATAATACTGTGTATATATATATACACACACAAGAATACAGTTAACAATACGTGAGTAGGCAACATTCAGAGAGTTGCGTGTGTGTAGCCTGTGAGAAAGTTTTTTACACATAATATATATATATATATATATATATATATATATATATATATATATATATATATATATGAGAAATGTTTTTTAAATAAACACAGACCACTTTAAGGTTCCATATAATAAATTATTTCACCACACCCCTTTTAAAAGGACTGCAGATCATCAGAATTTACTTCCAAACAATAAATGAAAAGAAAATTTACACATTTTTGACGGGCCGTATTAAGTGAGGGGGGGAGAGGGGAGAGAGAAGACATGAGTGTCAATATCTGCTAACTCACGCTTCTCTCTTCCCCCTTACTTCCTCACTCCGTTAATTTACATATGTTTAATACGGCCCGTATTTTTTATTAATGGAGTAATGAACTTCTGACGATATATCCTCCTTTTATGAGAAGGATTATTCGTAATTTGGAAAAGCTGATCAGTACAATTAATCGACACAAAATGTCTGTTGTCTTTAATAATATTTGACTTTATATATATATATATATATATATATATATATATATATATATAGGGGTAGATTTAGAAGAGATTTCCTTTTGTTGTGCTATTCTTTTGCTTACTATCATTACAATTAATCGACACAAAATGTCTGTTGTCTTTAATAATATTTGACTTTATATATATATATATATATATATATATATATATATAGGGTAGATTTAGAAGAGATTTCCTTTTGTTGTGCTATTCTTACTGCTTACTATCATTACAATTAATCGACACAAAATGTCTGTTGTCTTTAATAATATTTGACTTTTATATATATATATATATATATATATATATATATATAGGGTAGATTTAGAAGAGATTTCCTTTTTGTTGTGCTATTCTTACTGCTTACTATCATTACAATTAATCGACACAAAATGTCTGTTGTCTTTAATAATATTTGAGTTTTATATATATATATATATATATATATATATATATATATATGTATATGGGGTAGATTCAGAAGAGATTTCCTTTTTGTTGTGCTATTCTTACTGCTTACTATCATTACAATTAATCGACACAAAATGTCTGTTGTCTTTAATAATATTTGAGTTTTTATATATATATATATATATATATATATATATATATATATATATATATATATATATATATATGGGGTAGATTCAGAAGAGATTTCCTTTTGTTGTGCTATTCTTACTGCTTTTTTTTTTTGTCCTTTTATTATGATTTCCTCACACACTGTTTCCGCTTCCCATTACCATCTAGGGTTAACTTTGGGGTCACGATTTGACATTAGGGGAGGCAATATCAGTGCAGATCTGTAAATGGATCCGACCAACTGGGTATTGGTTTTGTTTATAAATTATGCTTTTAGTTTTTTTTTCATCGACGAATTTCTTGGGGAGAAGCTGAGAAAGAAAAAAACGACGAAAGATAAAGTGAAAAATATATATATATAATATATATATATATATATATATATATATATGTATGTGTGTGTGTGTGTGTGTGGAGAGACAGAGAGAGAGAGAGAGAGAGAGAGAGAGAGAGAGAGAGAGAGAGAGATGAGCAAAAAAGGTACAGAAAGACATGACAAGATAACATGCTTTTGCATGTGCCGTAATTTCATTTTGCGTTAAAGATTAACATTTTCGGAACGTTACTGCTTTTAAATAGTTTGGGACTGAAAGTGGGACTGATAAAGAAGCCTTCAAAGTTCTCGGCACGATAAATATTTTAATTGTTGTATTGTTTTTTTGTTATCTGCAGTTTGTAATTTGCATTTTGGGTAGTTGTTTTGCTAACAACCATACAACTGTCTTATTCCAGCTGAGGGTTAGACCTTTCTTCCAGCTTTCCGCCATTACCTTCTGTAGCATTTTAAAGGCTGCCGAAAGATGGTAGCTGGTATTGCCCAAACATATCAAAAGACTAGCAGCATGGCCCGGCGTTGCCCGTGCTTGATTCAAAAATCGTATGACTCATACAGCAATCGCTATCACTTGACTTAAAATATTTTTGCCCTTCCTTGCCTTTAAAGGAGTGCCCTTTGCCATGCTGATGTTGCTACATGCCTTACTTCTTGCCTATCTCACACTGTGAATTTTTTCTAAGCTCTATACTAAACATTAAATCTGTTACGAAAAAAGAACTAAAGAAAATGAACACAAAACGATCAGCTTTAAAAAATGACTCGTAACTGGAAAAACCGAATGAAAAAAGAATGTTAACAGCAAATACTTTTTCACACACAACCCAGTTCTGCGGAATCAGAATCAACGTTGAGTTTAAGCAAGCGAATGAGCCAATTGGAGTAAAATGCCATGCAGATTTAAATTTTTCCCACTTGTGATGAATGCAGCTATCGATTTTTTTTGCATGCTAGCATGCTAGTTAACATTCGTGTCAGTCAGCTGTTGGCTCTCACGCTGGCCAATAGAATCTTCCTGTCTATTCGTGGCAGCTAGCTATTGGCTCTCACTCTGGCCAATAGAAAATGGCCGCGAAATACATTAAAACTGCCATAGAAGCATGAAAATATCGATTATTTCCAATATCGATGGGAGTTGGGAAACGCAAAGTCAGACTTGGCCTTCCCCGCTAACTTTGAGCATGTGCATGTAAATTTTGGTGCAAATCCGTCGAAAATTGCGGCCGTGCATTCGTAACACACACACACACACACATCCTGCCTTTTATAGATAGAGATTGATAAGAGAAATGGAGAGGACAGTCTAGTGACCCTCTTAACCTTTCGAATTTTATGAATACACACACACACACAAACATGCACACATGCACACACATACACACGCACACACACACGCACATACACATACACGTACACATACAAACATGCATACACACGCATATATCTATATATGACTGATAGATGAGCAATTCTTCCCATTAACTCAAGTTTGTGTTAAACAGAGAGACGAATCGATCATTCCCAACACAAACATATGAGTCGATTTAACATAAATAAACTCGGTGTGTTCTTATTTTGTAGTGGCTTCCTTCAAGAATTGGACTACCGCCTGGAAGGAAAACAAAACTCGGAGGTTACCGTGAAATGAGGAATTCCAAAACATTAGGTGATCCTGGGACAGGAAGAATAACAGGCTCTTGGATTAAGTGGAATGTCGGCCAAGCGATGTTGCAAATATTATTCGGAAGGTTGTTTGGCGCGTGGACAGATGTAGAAGCATGATAAAGAGGAGGTGGAATAAGAAAAAAAAAAGGGAGAAAAAAGAAAAAAAAAGGATGCGGGAGAAATAAAGAAATTTTAGAGAAAAAAAATACGTAAAAGGAAGTGTTGAAAAAAGAGCAAGAAAGAAAGATACAATAAGATTCAATTGGCGATTAATTTAGAATGAGAAAAAAAAAAAGAGGAAGAGACCAGCTAAAATTACTTGTAAAATACACGATAAGGAAGGACGTAAGACATAAAAAAAAGAAATTCAAATTAAAACAAAAAACAATTAAAAAAATGAAACAAAGAAAAGAAAAAAAATGCTTGACTGTTTTTGTTAGAGGCATATCAACTCCATATGGGTTATTACTGAAAACTAAATATACGCAATTTTATTATCTTTTGTTTTGCAGATAATAATGGTTTCAATAACACAATGTTTACTAATTAATCCATAGCTGAAAGTGAATAGAAGTTGATTTATAAATTTCCCAAGTGAATTTGTGCTTTAAACAATATACTGAACCAAACTAGAATTGGCACGCCACTCTCCTATTAACAAATTCCGAACAAGTGTCCATTACATTACCTGCACATCCAGTCTTTCAAAACCTGGTAATTCCAAGCGGTCACCCATCTAGGTACAGACCAAGCACGACGTTGCTTAACTTCGGTGAGCGTACTAGGATCGGTGTTTCAACGTGATATGGGTGTAAGTCATAAGCCCGAAAGAAATAAAATAAAAATAAAATTGGAATGATACGCATCTAGGAAAATAAAAAAGAAAGAAAAAAAAATCATATATTCACACATACGTTCTTATATTCACATAAATGGATACAGTTACAAATACTTGTTTATATATATTTTTTTTATTTATCACTCATTTTCTCAGTTCATTTTAGGATCAAGAAGTCCCACCAAGTATTGACCGTCAGACATGTGGAGTAATGAGTCTTTGCTACGTGGGCCCATGACAAGTTGGCAGATGGTTGGGTTTCAAAGTTTTCTTCTACATTGCTTTCGAATCAACCAACTATTTTATCCAGCGGAATATATATATATATATATATATATATATATATATATATATATATATATATATATATATATATAAAAGTAATTATTGACGTCAACACTCAGGCCACAGGCTGTTTCATGCTAGACGCAATCGTCAGGCCATTCTGACAATTGCATCTAGCATGAAACAGCCCATCGTCTCTGAGTGTTGACTTCAATGTTCACTTTTATATTTACATACGCTCTATCTCTGATATTGAACACTTTATCCCATAAATATAGCACACTCTAAAACTATATTTCTTCATATATATATATATTTTTATTATTATTATTATTACTATATATATATATATATATATAGTAATAATAATAATAATAAAAATAATAATAATAATAATTGTGTATTTGAGCAGTAATTCCTCTTTTATGCAAGTTTCATTAAAGACGACTTGACAAGTTAGTGCGATTAAGTACTTTCGATCTCCTTTGAGATCATCCTCAGGGGTGAATTGCTAAGACAAACTTACTGTAACTGTGATCGTTGTGATGGTGATTTTTGTAAACAGGCGTAAACACGCTTTGTTATAATTATTTTAAAATTAACCGCTGTAGCCACGATGCTTTTGTAAACAAGCGTTCACAGTATAAGGGATGTAACCAGAGATGGTAAAAATGCAACATGGCGTTAAATGATAGTAAACTCAAATGCATTTTGAAACATTGATACTACACTCGGAATAAATCTTGTTCAGTGTAGATTGGTTTCTTTTGATATAAAGGATCTCAAGAATTTGAAGTTTTTTATTATTATTTTCGTGGTGTAGTGTATTATTTTCCTGTATTGAGAAGTTAGACAGGAATGTGTTTTAGATGCTGAAAAAGTACTAATATATTCCCCACTGACCCCAGTAAAAAAAATAAAACTAATTATATATTATACTGAATTTAACACTACCAACTTAATCATGCGCAATAACTCTTCTCCTTTAACTAGTGTTTTGGAAAACACCAGCATCTTAAGTAACCTTTGGAAGATTGTATCCCTGACAAAAAAATAAGTACATATGTTGGCTTGACGACCACAACATTATCAAGACGACTTACACTCCATTTGTCGGATACAGGTTTTATTGCACAACATCTAAAATACATTTGAACGCTTGTTTACAAAAAAACTTTGTAGCTACACAACGGTTAATTTTAAAATAATTATAACAGCCTGTTTACAAAAATTACCATCGTAACAATGCCAGTTACAATTAATTTGTCTTTGCAATTCACCCCTGAGGATATTTTGGGAGGAGATCGAAAGTACTAGGGTTGACAAGAACTACGGCGTCTTCTTTGATTCATTTTAATTTAACATCAAGAAAATAATTAGAGGACTAGAAATGATTACTATAACACTAGACTTATGTCTATATTATTTAATGAAACATGCTTGAATGAAGATATGCCTATATATATATATATATATATCTATCTATCTATCTATATATATATATATATATATATATATATATATATATATATATATATATGTTGTAGCATACCTATGGACGATAATGAGTATGTCCTTATTCACATAAATACAGTAAATACTGTATGTTGGTCTGCAGTTGGAGATTCCTCTCCAGTTGTTTCTGGTAGGATCTTCAGACGAGGCTATGTGTAAGGGCAGAGTCTCGTCTAGGGAAACAGCTACCCGACCCAGTTTTTTTTTGTTTTTGGCCGAGCCTACGGGCTCGGATAACCCACATTAAATTCGGCCTTGTGCCACATCTGACCGCGTGGGGCGGTTGGTAGATAATCTGCAGTTGGAGATTCATTTTGGAATTCACTTGACTCACTTCTAGCAGATGGCTACTTCTACGCGCCGTGTGTGTTGTTCGTCTCCTAAGTATTATCGGTCATTACCGACCTTTGTTTGATTATTCTATTCAGCAACTTTCCCTAGACAACAATATATATATATATATATATATATATATATATATATATATATATATATATATGTGTGTGTGTGTGTGTATAGGGATGTGTGTTTGTGAGAAGAGGAATATGATATATAAATTTTTATATATGAAAACGATATTGGGTAATAGAAAGATAAAATGGAAAATATATAACGCGTTTCGTTTTTTATAAGGTCTTCATCAGATTAAAATAATGTTCTTATTGATACAATTATGTATGTATAGGGAAAGGTTTTCGTTTATATTCCCCCTCCTCTTACCTACATATTCCATCAATATGAAGATTATTTTAGTCTTATGAGGTTCTTTTAAATGACTGAACTCATCACATAAATGTATCCTCTATTTATTCCATGTTGGTATAAATGAATATATACACATATACCGGGTGTAACAGAGAAATTGTCCAAATCGTGTAACAGCAAAATTGTTCAACTGATGTTTTCTTTGAGCAATAAGAATGTATAATTACTCTCCAAGCTTAACAAAAGAATCGTGATGAAATCAATCATAAACGAAAATGACATGTTCTTCATCAATTAATGATAGTTAAGGATTGGAAGCTCACAAAGGATTGAAATAAAGTTCAAATATATAAATATAATTCCATGATCATTTTCCAACTTATTCAATATGATCTTCGCCCTTTCTAAACTTCTAACTTTCTGTCTTGGAGTAACAAATCGCCTCCCTGTTTTCTCGTATGATTTCATTTTCAAGTCTTTTTTTTCTCTGTATTTTAGAATGTCATGGGTGAAACGCTTCTTTCACGTGCCAAACGTCTTATGGATTGAGTTGGATCTTTTCTAATTGATCTCTTTAGCTCTAAGTTTATATGATCCCTCTTCCTGTTGTGATCTCCTGATCCAGTTTTCCTCTCTACTGTTCGCTCTTTTTTCTTTTAAACTTATTCGTCGTTCTCTTGATAGTTCTTGAATGGGCTTTGAAGATGGAAGCCAGAGTATGAATGTTGATACCATTACTGAAAGTCTGAATGATCTTTTTCCTCTCACCATTGCTCAGTTGAGAAGACAGTCTGAGACAAAAATTATTTATTTGGGGTTTTTTTCTGTGATTCTTATGATAAGTGGTATCAAGGTGGGTAAACGTCATATCTGAAAACATGGAAAAAAGAAACTCAATTAGTTCAGTGTTTTTTTTAGATATCAAATATTTTGTGGGATAGAATGTAAAAATTGTAAACCTTTCACATGCGTTCACTTCGCTTCATATTTGGAATCACTTCAAAATCACAAGAAATTTCAAATGTCTCTTTTTGATGTTAAGTATAAGTGTCCTTTTTGTTTTCATTTTCCTTAAAACTTTGTTGTTGCTAAACATGTTCGGTCCAGGGTATCCTTCTGCAGAACAACATTTCTCTTGCTTCAGGTTTTTTCTTCATCTGCGAGGAAACTGTCCAGCATTCACTGCCATATAAGAGGACTGATATTACAGAACAGTTCAGTACTCTTTTCTTCGTTTGTAACGATGTTTTTTCTTGTTTCTTAATACTATGTTCAGCTTTTGGAAGGCATCGATCGCTATCCCAATTTGCCTTCGGATTTCAGTGTCGTACTTTCCGTCCTCTGTTAAAAATCTTTCCAGATATTGATGTACTTCTTTGATTTTGATATCCCGGATTTGTAATTTGTATGTTTGGGCTGTCCCTTTTGCTAACAACCATAAGAATTCTGTCTTCTTGCAATTGATGGTTACTCTGTTCATTTCGTTTTCCTTCACTTCCTTCTGTAGGAGCTGTTGTAGTTTCCTTTCTGGGTCTGATACCAACATTGTGTTATCTGTATATCTTATTTTGTTAAGATTGTGGCCGCTAATAATAAATCCTGGTTGGACTTCTAATACTCTCAATATGCCCCCCTCCCATTGTACATGTTGAATAAGTCTGGCGAGAAGTTACATTATTGTCTTACACCCATTTCTATTTTTGTATATTTACTGACTGCATTTTCTATTCTTATATAGGCCAGTATAGGTTCTGGATTTTTCTCATATACTTCCCAAATATGTCAAGGTATACCTAGAAGTTCCTGACGTATTTTATCATAAAAAACTAAAGAATTCATCAGGATCCCTTCAAGGGACATTCAAAATTTTGAACAAGAAGCGTATTATAAAGTAAACATCGGATTGTTTTTGCTTCTGGTTTTCTACGTGAGCCTGTTACGATTTATTTCAATCATATCTATCTATCTATCTATCTATCTATCTATCTATCTATCTATCTATCATAGTCCATTCACTATCTATCTATCTATCTATCTATCTATCTATCTATCTATCTATCTATCTATCTATCTATCTATCTCAGTCTGTGTATTAATTATCTATCTAAAAATATTTATCTAATATATATTTATATATATATATATATATATATATATATATATATATATATATATATATATATATATATATATATATATATATATGCATGTGCATGTATACATTGCGATATGCATATTGATGTTTTTATTATATAATAATAATGAATCCTGGTAGGAATTCTAATACTCTCAATATATCCCCCCTCATTGTACATGTTGAATAAGTCTGGCGAGAAGTTACATCTTTGTCTTACACCCATTTCTATTTTTGTGTATATACTGACTGCATTTTCTATTCTTATATCGGCCAGTATAGGTTCTGGATTTTTCTCATACTTCACAAATATGTCAAGGTATACCTAGAAGTTCCTGACGTATTTTATCATAAAAAAAAAACTTTAGATAATCTGACACTCGGACATATCGTTAACTTTGTGTAGCCGTAATGCGTACATAAACAAACTTATAGCGAATGAAATCTGCATTTAGTTAAAGAAGGAACCGTCTCTTACCGGAATCATAGAAACTTCCAATGGAACTTTGTGCTGATAACGTAGATAGAAGGCCCCAACGAACCATTTCACAGGATGTAATTTGCTTTCATTTCATTTCCAAATTTTCCATTATATTTAAAGCATCCATGGAACTATCAGCTTTGGCAGTAAATAGAGAAACAAATAAAAAATGGAGTTGCTATTAAAATTCAGCCGATAAACTTCAGTCTTAAATTCTTATTCAGTAGGTTTGGGGTGATTTGTTATTTTTGTAAAATAAACGATGTCCATACTGTATCCAGTTCAAATTAGAAATATGGCGCCTGCTTGCTCGTGTCACTTCTCAGAGTGTACTTAAGTATTTCATTGAATTCACGATGATCCATGGAAACCAATATCAGGAAAACATTTAATGGAGTCAACCCAATGGTTAGGGAAATATTAGGTTGGTGCAAAAATAATGACGTAATAATGTCGTTTTTGACGTATTTTTTAACGTCAAAAACGACATTATTACGTCATTATTTTTGCACCAACCTAATAGCTGCAGGCTGAAAGGTCATGAATTGTTGTGCACATTGGCATATTCAAAGTGATCTATCTATCTATCTATCTATCTATCTATCTATCTATCTATCTATCTATCTAAGTCTCTCTCCATTATCTATCTAAGTCTCTCCATTATATCTATCTATCTATCTATCTATCTATCTATCTATCTATCATTATCTATCTATCTATCTATCTATCTAAGTCTCTCCATTATCTATCTATCTATCTATCTATCTATCTATCTATCTATCTATCTGTCTCCATTATCTATCTATCTATCTATCTATCTATCTATCTATCTATCTATCTATCTATCTATCTATCTAAGTCTCTCCATTATCTATCTATCTATCTATCTATCTATCTATCTGCTATATATAAGCGACAATAAGTCATTCAAGCAAGTTTTATTAAATTAAAGAAACAAAACAATTCGTCTATCTTATTTTTATTGTATTTTTCAAATTTTAAAACAAAGTAATAATAAAAACAACAGACAAACCGTGTTCGTTAAATTTAACAAAATTGTTTTAACACATAATTAGGGAGATATCCACAGTGAGCGCGCATATACCTATATCTGGGTATATATTTATACGCACATACACACACACACACAGTATATACCGTTGAGGACAAAATTATTAAATTCCCTATAGAAACAGAATTATTTTAATGTTTTTTTTTTACGTGTTGAAAATCAGTTTTCTTTCAAAAGACGGAACACATTTTACTATGAAAGAATAATTCCATGAATATTTGAATTAACGATTTTTTTTGAGAATGATAATGATTTTTCAAATACAAGTCCTACTATTTAACCCATAGCTGGATTCATACCTTTTCCCAAGAGAATTTGCGTATAATTGAATGCATTGCACCCAACTGGAATTCGAATCTCTGATTTCTTATTGCGTTGCCGCTATCCATTACACCACTCGCACATCCGAGAATGAGAGGAAAAATAAAACGGGTTGATGAATTTGGCTGAGCTGTAGGTAGAAGCTTTTTTTTTGTTCGAGGAGTACACATTTTTTTGTTAGTTGCGCTCCATAGACGATTGGGTGGGGGGTTAGTAATGGCGGCAGTGACAGTTGGGTGCTGGAGGAACTGAGTGGTGTTGGGGATAAGGACCAAGGTGGAGTTACTTCCTGTATACAACATCCTGTGACCGTTATTTCAATTATCGCTTTCAGGCGATGATGATAGTCAGCATCATCAACAAAACCGGCATTTTCTATTTCAGCACCATCAACAGAATAGTTTATCTATTTGCTAAGACTCCGTTCTTTCGCAGTTATCATCAGTAGTTTTTATGACTGAAGAACATAGTCAGGTGGCAAGCAAAAACCTCATCAAAAGCCTGTGTATCTCCGTGGATATTTGTTGATTTTTATAATTTTATAATATTTCTCTCGTAATCATTAACGGTCATAATGAATTGTATGCCCTGATTTTAGATTCACACTTCACCACTGATATCTATCTATCTATCTATCTATCTATCTATCTATCTATCTATCTATCTGTGTGTGTGTGTGTGTGTAAGGGAGAAGTTATAGTTGCTCCAATGAGAGAAAAGTTTATATTTTAAAGAGAAGAGAGAAACCGCAAACAGTTTTGGCTATAATGTGGATTTTTAAAAAAAATATATATATCATACTTTATTTTCCATATTTTTGTTACACGGGTTTCCAGTCTCGTAACCTTCATCAGGTAAAGAGTGGTTATTTCCACATATTATTAAAAAGGAATTAATTCTCTTTAAACACACAAAAGGCAATAGTTAAACATCGGAAAACATAATGAAAAAATTAATTCCTTTAAATAATATGTGGCAATAACCAATCTTTACCTGAGGAAGGCCGCGAGAGCGGAAACGCGTGTAGTAAAAATATGGAAAATAAAGTATAATATATATTTAAAAAATTCACATTATAACCAAAAAACGTTTGCGGCTTCTCTCTTCTCTTTAATATATATATATATATATATATATATATATATATATATATATATATATATATTAGCTAAAAAATAACGTATAAACGGAAAAATATATTAAATAACTGTTGAACTTAATCCATTTCATAATATGTTGTCATTGTTTACGTTAAGATATATTTCATGAGCAGATATGATCGATCGAGAAAAATCGTCGAAGGTGTGTTTATAAACAGTAATTCGGACTTTGCTAACCAGACGCTTCTTTGTAGCTGGATGGTTAACAGCACATCAGATCAAATGATGGTTCCCATTAGGCTCACAGGTTCAATTCCTGTCGGAGAAACACATATTTTCTACGAAATTTCTCGAATATTCAGGCCGGTAAATGTAATTAATACAGTTTAATTAAAAAACACAGTATTTACTTACATAAATTATATCCATAAAAATAGCGTATAAACGGAAAATATATTTAATATATATATAAATAAATATTAAAAAGAAAAAGAGAGGTGCCGCAAACGTTTTTGGTTGTAATGTGGATTTATTTAGAAAAAATATTATGCTTTGTTTTACATAATTTTACGACACGTGTTTCTTGTCTCGCGACCGTCTTCAGGTAAAAGTGGAGATTTCCACATATTATTAAAAATAATTAATTTTTCCTCATGTTCAATGTTAAATATTCTCGATATGAGACATTTTCTGTTTGTGTGTTGGTAATCTGAATTTCTTTCTTGAATTCAAGAGCTCAGTTTCAGGGTGTTGGCAATCTTCTTGTAGCCTTGGCCATCTTTATGTAGTGCAACAATACGTTTTTTAAGATCCTCAGAGAGTTCTTTGCCATGTGGTGCCATGTTGGAACGTTCAGTGACCGGTAAGAGAGAGTGTTAGAGCTGCACTACAAATTTGAATACACCTGCTCCCCATGAACACATGGGCATAGTTACACTCATGAGTCACATGACATTTTGGAGGGAAAATGAAAAGCAGTACTCAATTTAGACATTTAGGGGTGTAGTTTCTTAGGGGTGTACTCACTTTTTAGGGGTGTAGTTTCTTAGGGGTGTACTCACTTTTGTTGCCAGGGATTTAGCTAGCTAATGGCTATATTTTGAGTTATTTTGAGAGGAAAAGAAATTAACTCTGTTATATATGCTGCAGACAGACTACTTTTCATTTTGTCAAAAGGTAATTTTGTCAGTGCTGTCCCATGAAGAGATATACTTAAATATTTGAAGAAATGTGAGGGGTGTACTCACTTTTGTGATACACTGTATATATACATGGTGTCCATAAAGTTCGTGTGCACGTTAAAAATTATAACTTTATTTGTATTTGCGATAGAAATAATTTGTAAAAAGGATTAGAAAGAAGTAAATCTATATTTTTTAAGGTTTTATTGAAATTTTATTTCAGTTTCCACATGTCCTCCATCATTAGCAAGGGTAATACGATTTTGAAGTTCACGGAAAATATTTGCCATCTGATTTACAGTAATGCCTGAAATCACATTAGTTATTTTAGCTAGACTTAAAACTAGGTACATTAAACTTTATAACATTTTTTACAGATTATTTCTATCGCAAATACAAATCAAGTTATAATTTTTAAAGTGCACACGAACTTTATGGAAACCCTGTATATATATATATATATATATATATATATATATATATATATATATATTCGCATATATATAATTGCGGCCATTTTATGCTGATAATGAAAATTAGTATAAAATGGCCGCAGTTTGATATATCATATCACTACAAAAATTCGTGCTCGATTTTGGCCGCAACTTGACACTAGGGTTTGTTTTGGTGCCGATTTCTGGTGTGTTCGAGATTGAAACCTTGCCTTGTCGGTTTGAGAGTTGCACTTTGTTGAATGTTGGCGTTATGTCCACAAATGAATGCCTTAAAGATGGACGATGAAAAGTTGCACTTTCCTCATATTATTCGCTATGAATTTCGAAAATTTTGCGCAAAAAAAAAAAAAGGAAAAGAAAAAGGAAAACATTCAGAAGGACTATTTGGATCGTGCTCCAGCTCTTCGGACAGTCAGAAAATGGTTTCGTAGATTTCGTCCTGGTTATTTTAACCTCAACGATCAACCACTTTCCGAACGACCTTCCGACATAGATGAAGATGAAGTATTATCGCATCATTATTTTATTGGCGCCCGTCAGTCTCAATAGAACATGGATTGACACCCGAAGAGCACAGGCTTGGGTAGGATTTTTTTTTATGAGAGATTGGCAGTTGCCCATGCAGCACATTTCCCCTCTCCACACCACCAAGGGAAAGGCAGAGGTCAATAAAACTTGGTATCGGTTTCGTCGCAGGGGTTGCTTAAATGAAATGTGGCACTTGGCTGTCTTAGGGACTCTGGCTCCAGATTTGAAT
>CAHIKZ030005613.1:1267500-1274325 GCA_903632075.3 Acanthosepion pharaonis
CTCCGGCATCTAATCTAAAATATATAGGGTCGTTCCTTTTCATAGTAGAGGGCTTACCTGTCCCAGGGATCCCAAGAGGGGAGCCGTCTGGAGTTTCAACTCCTGTAGGGCCACCCATGGCGGAAAAGTCAAAGAGAAAAGAACAGACCGAATCGCGGCCAACACCCCGAAGACCCCATCGGCTCAATAGATAAATTTCTACATGATCTCAAAGGTCAAACCGGCGGAAAAAGACAGCACCAGTCGGGCTTGCGTAACGAAGGCGGACCTTGACAGACCAAAGATCTTAAAATCCGATTTAACCATGTTTTCCAGAACTCATGTATATCAATCCCCTTTGAGCTGCGAGGGAGGTGCTTCTGGCGAAGTTTATGGGCTTCTCTGTCGCGCAGAGTTGTGTCCACCAAAATCAAGTTCACACGAATGGCTTCGTCAAACTCTGTTGTATCAGAGGAGAGAAAGGGAATGGGGGAAAAGGATGACGATCACAATGCCCGGATGCGTGCAGGTTTTGTTTGTATATATACATGTGTATGTGTATTTATGGGCGCGTTCGCTTTTTGACCATGAGATCCGGGTTCGAATCTCACAATGGTCGATTTGACTTCCTGATGTTATCGGAATGGATCGAGGTCAATCCCAGCTTATGGCACCTTTGGAAAAATGTCTGAAAACCATACCACAGTTTGATCCAAGCCTTGAAATTGGGAAGACAGAAACTCTTGAGGGCCATCGATGGTTGTGCTAGCACAAAGCTACAATTCGTCGGAGCCGAGGCCTTGTTCAAATTGTTGACCTCGCTAGATAACACACTCTCTCCCAGAAACTGCAACTGAGGTCTGTTCAGCATAGTTGCAGTATAACCCACAGGTGGGCTCTGTGGACATTGAATAAACACAAATGTGCCTGAGCGGGCGTCTGCAATAAGGATTGGCTAGCCGCCCTAGTATGCTCGAATACGAGTGGCCAGCTATTATGTATGTGTGTGTGTTGAAACTTGACTAATGCATGGAATAATAATGCAACACAAAATGTACTTAGAACAAAATGTATTGAAACAAGAAAGTGTACACAATATTTACATATAGTCTTTTGTATATTCCTGGTAAGACCGTTCCTGGAGAATGTGTTGAAAGTCGCAGTCGGGTAGAGTCTCTGGTTGAATCTCTTGATTCCTCCCTCTCTTCCCGGTACCAACCATATTTATATGGTCGGTACTCCACTATGCAAATTAGGTGGATCCTACCACAACAGTGTGTAAGCTTGTTCATTTTTTAATTGTATACTTGTATTTTTGTATGTTGTGTTTTTGTTTTTTGTACGCGTGCATATGTTTATACGCGGATATGTTTGTGTGTTTGATTTTGTGTGTTTTTGTGCATATGTATACATTACGTTGGTTGGAAAATAATGTCCGATTTTAGAATAAACCTCTTAATTGTTGTTTTTAATACCAATGTTCACCTAATGCTAGGCTGAAGAGTTACTGTGTGGTGTTGTATGTCGATGGATCTATGCAGAAAAGCTAACGGTTAACCCTACACCCGAAGAGGTCAAGATTGTAGTGATTGGAAAAAACATCCAGCCAGGAAGCAGCAGTTCTTGGGAAAAAAAAACCTGTACGAGTGGAACTTACTCCTTACTAATGAAATACAAAGGGAATGCGGCTGATTCACACCTGTGTACTTGACATAACGGCTCCCAGTTGTAAAGGTCAGGGCGGTGCGACCAAAGAATGTAGCTCGCCAAAACACATGCTATGGCAATAGCAATAGAGCAGAAATAGGCTCATGTCTGTAGGAAAAGGGTTGTAGGGTAGAAAATGATTAATTACTCACTAAGTCTCATAGATGCCTTTTGACCCTATCAAGACAGGCAAGTGAGGACCGGGCAGCTCCAGTCCAGATTTGTCAGCAGTACTCGATTTTTGGTCTCATTTGGCGCTTGAAAAGATAGTATAACAGGGAGAGTCAGATACTTATTGGAGCGATACAATGAGCCGACCACTTTTCCAACATCTTTAGCGATGGATCGAATATATAGATGAGTTTAGCTTGATATGGATATGGCGACAATACTCCATTTTTTTTGTCTCATCTGGCTCTTGTAAAGATAGAGTAGAGCAGACAGAGTCAGATACTTATTGGTGAGATACAATGGACCGACCATTTTTCCCAGCATTCTCAATGATTAACGTGTCCTGTTTGTTAATTTTATATCAATTTCCGTCAGAATTTAACTCTAAATATTATATACCCATCATTTTGAGCATGAAGAAAGAAGAGATGCATTTACTTTTTTGCATGAGTACAAGGTTGGTCATAATACTTCTCAAACTGCTGGCAACCTTAACAGAGTATGGGATGAAGGATCCACTTGTGGTCGAACAGTACGGCACTGGTTTCTGAAGTTCCGCAGTGGGGATACGAGTCTTGAAGATCAAGGTGTTAGAGGCGGTTAATCTGCAACATTTGAAAAAACTAGACTAAGAAAGCCGATGTCAAAGTGTCAGAGAAACGTTTCAGGTAATAGGTGTCAGAATATCGAACCATGGCAAGAAAATTGGTAAAGGGAAGAAACTCGATAAATGGGTTCCACGTGAACTCAGTGAAAGTGAAAGTGAAAGAGTTCGATATTTTGAAGTGTGTTTGATGGTGCATTTTCGAAATGGATTCTTTATGACAATCGTAAACGATCGTCACAATGACGAAGCACCCAAACACTTTCAAAATTCGAAATTGCACCAAAAGAAGATTATGATGACTCTCTGGTGGCCTGCCACTAAAGTTACCTTGTAATGCTTTCTGGAATCTAACCAGAACATCACTGTCGAAGTTTAATGCCAGCAACTGGATGAATTTCACATTCAATTAAGTAACACTGAACATACGGATAAAACCAATAACCTTAACATTTTCTATAAAAGTCAAGCCGGATGAATTTTCACTTAGAAACATTCTAAATAAAACCACAACCCCAGTTGATTATAACAAGAAAATTGAATTAATTATCTACTATAAAAAATTTAAAACAGCTAACCTTATCGCGAACAACAACTTACTTGCAAGATTTAAATTACAGGGAACCAATATTATTTATAAATTCACGTGTCCTTTAAGGAATTCTGTTCCTCACCAAACCAAATTCATGAATAATTATATTGGACATACTACTACATGCTTATCAAGAAGACTCCCGTTACATCTCTCTGACCACATCTCAATTAGGACTGAACACACACTGAAACCTACCAAACTTCATCTGCAACATACTCATAGAAAATACAATTATAATAGCCTCATTCACATGTAAAAAAGGCTAATAATGATAGAAGCATCGATAACAAAAAAAGAAAAAGTCAACATTCAATAACATCAACTATGAACACGGCCACAATGTTCTGACCGTGCTTAGGGAATTAAAAAAATTCCCATAACTCTATATACATGCGTAAATTAAGATTGAAGGGTTGTGTTTAGGATTCTCTGTAGGTTACCCAGATCGATATACACCTGGCTTTGGGATTTGTTTATAGTTCTCGCAAACGCACGGGGAACTGGAACCTGGATTCTTGTATATAAATACTTACAGAAAATATATGTAAAAACAAATATTGCATTTTTATTAAATAAGCTTTTGTTACTTTAATCATTAAACTGTTTTCAAAATATTGGGAGTATTTTGGATGTTAAACAATAAAACTTTTAATTTTTCCAAAAAATGAATTAAAATTTATTGTACTAAGCTACTCACCCTAGTAAAACCAACTGTACTTTGTGGTTTCGATCACTCAATGTATGGTCATTTTAGAGGGTGTGATGGATTCTTGTATATATGGTCATTTTAGAGGCTGTGATGGACGGACTAACTAAAGTCACAGAATTTTATATATAAAGGAATTATTAATGTAGGTACCTCCACTTTTTCGATGAAAAAACAACATAGCGTGATGAAAGAAGCCCCTAATTTAATAAAATCAAAGTTTTATCGTCAAAATATTTATGTTATTATAAGAGAAAAGGGCAAAGTAATTTTTATTAAATTTTTTTAATCATTTCTAGCACATTCAAAATTTTGGTTAAAATCTTGTTATTTTACGTTAGTGGTCTACATAATATTTACGATTAGTGTTTTAGCGCCTTTTTTCAGGTGAAAAACACATTGATTTAGAAATTCTTGCAAAAATCAAATAATTGTTCAATTTTAGTGAAACTTTCAGGACTTATTCACAAATGAATGAAATTATTTTTGAATTTTTTTTAGAAAGTTCTGGTAAAAAATATTTTTTTACATATTTTAACCCCACCCCAATTTACTTAATTTCATGAAATTTTGAGAAATTAACTTTTAATCACATTTTCTTATTTGTTAAAAGCAGGAATCCTTGGAGAATGTAAATCATCGATTTTATTTTTCAAACTACTACTCATTTCGCGAAAATCTGTTCCGAATCCTAAAATAAAAAAAATCAATAAAACTATAAGATTATTTAATTAGAAAAGCTTTTAATTACTTTTGTAAATAAGATTTATTAAATACACTATTGTCTTATGAACAAAATTTTCGTTGAATAATGAATTTTTACAAGAATTGTTTTCATCGTTTTTTAAATTAATTTATGATATATAAATCGTTTAAAATTCTGCATTAATTTAATCCGGTTAGATGGTATTGTTATTAAGTGAAAACCATATTTACTAATCAAAAATTGAAAAGCTTAATACGAAGTCTTTTGCTGCAAGATTTTTAAAATAATTAAAATTTATTTTTTATGTATATAAAATATTATGTAACGTGTCCCTCTTTGGAAGTATAGTCGACCATACACGACATTATGAGAAAATAAGAGCGATGGATGACTATAGTAAATTCAAGGTCAATATTCCAAAAATTAGATTACGGAGAATATTTTCCAACATTTTTAAGATTACTGAATACTTAAAAATTATATAAAAAAGGGGTTCACCCGTCATTTTCTTAAATTATGCTTTCACAGATAAAGTCGCCGTAGAACAACAATAAACATTTCAACATCTTATTAGTTTGTGCCTGTTAAATGATCTATGATTGATAAGCAACGGTGACAAGTGTATTCACCGCTACTGTTTGTTTTAAAAATCCATTTCTCTTTTATTTTAAACTTAAAGTAAATAGCATGTTTTTTTTTCAAATCAGATTAATTATACTTTAAATCAGCTAATATTCCTCAAATAAAGTTTGAGAAAAGTATATTTTATTTTTGGAAGATTTTTAAAACCGAGAATTAACTTTTGTTTACAAATGTATCAAAATGACCGATTTTAAATAATTCTCTGAAAGCGTCCAAAAATTTGAGATTCCAGTCAATATAATTTCTAATTGAAATACACCAGAGTATTTTGCTTACTGGAAATAGTAAATTTACTCATTTAGCTTTCAATTAAAGCTAAAAAGAAAGCTTCAAGAATGTTTTTCATTTACAAAAAATAATTTAAATATTAGGTCTCGAAAATTACTGGTAGTACTTATATTCATGCAATAAATTATAGTTTTATTGTAGATAACGATAGTTCAGTTAGCAGATTCAGACATATTTGTTTTATATTTTTCATGTGCAGTTATCTTCTTGGATTTGTCAGCGTCTTTATCGGCTGCAAATTCTTCATTTTGTTCCTCCACGGCTTCCGTTTCTTTTTCTTCTGTTGATTGATATCAAAAGATAATGTCACACATCAGGGCGGAAAGGATTAACGATAAGAGAAATAAAACAGAAACAGAGAGAAAGAAACAGAGGTATATATAGTGAGGGAAACAGAGAGAGAGAGAGAGAAGGGGGAGATGGATAATGCAAATGAAGATCTAGCATATCGTGTAAAGAGTTGGAAATAATTAGGAAAAGAAAGAAAATAAGAATGAGTAAGATATCGAGATATATATATATATATATATATAGATAGATAGATAGATAGATAGAGAGAGAGAGTGGTGAGGGAAGAGTGAAAGCAAAAAAAAAATTTTTAAAAATAGTGATTGGGCGTCCAAACGAAGACAAGATAGAAAAGAGTGTGAAATAAGGAGGAAGAGAAAGAAAATAAGAAAGACTATATATATATATATATATATATATATATATATATATATATATATATAGAGAGAGAGAGAGAGAGAGAGAGGGTGCGAGAAAGAGACACAGACAGAGAGCGTACAAATAAAGACAGAAGATAAAAAACAGTGGGAAATAATTAGGAAGAAAAAGAAAATAAGAAAGATTAAAATATAGAGAAAAGTAAAGAAAAATGAAGCGATATGGAGAGAAGGAGAAACTGGGAATATTCAGCGTTCAAACGGAGGCAACAAATAAGGAAAAGTGTGGAAAATAATTGGGAAGAAAAAGAAAATAAGAAATAATGAAATGTAGAGAAAAGAAAGAAAAAAAGTGAGAGTTAAATTGTGAGCATAAAAAAAGAAGGCAACAAATAAAGAAAAACATGGGGAATAACTGGGAAGAGAAAGAAAAAAAGAAAAAGAATGAAATATAGAGAAAAGAAAAAAAGAGAGGGGGGTTAAAATGACGATATAACAAATAGTGAGGGTAGAGGATTTTTTTTATTTACCTAATTCAAGGCTCAAGAGGCAATAAAGGTAGAGTGTTAGTGTTCAAATAGTTATGATAAATGAGGTGTAATGTGAGTTAAAGAGGAGGTGATATGAAATGGAGATTACGAGGATAGGGAGAAATGATAGCGGTCGACCCCTGAAAATAAAGCATCCATGAAGGATTCTGTCTGTGTAACAGATCCCTTCGTAGATATAACCCTGAGCCCTACAATCAAAGTCTTCAAGGGT